>CM038681.1:581096117-581578617 GCA_021605205.1 Aegilops longissima | reverse complement strand
ATCATGAACAAGGAAATATAATAATAACTAATTTATTATTGCCTCTAGGGCATATTTCCAACAGTCTCCCACTTGCACTAGAGTCAATAATCTAGTTCACATCGTCATGTGATTAACACTGATAGGTCACATCGCCCTGTGACCAACATCCAAAGAGTTTACTAGTGTCTGTAAACTAGTTCACATCATCATGTGATTAAGACTCAATGAGTTCTGAGGATTGATCATGTTTTCCTTGTGAGAGAGGTTTTAGTCAACGGGTCTGAACCTTTCAGATCCATGTGTACTTCGCAATTCTCTATGTCATATTGTAAATGCTGCTTCCACGCTCCACTTGGGGCTATTCCAAATGGTTGCTCCACTATACGTATCCGGTTTGCTACTCAGAGTCATTCGGATAGGTGTTAAATCTTGCATCGTCGTAACCCTTTATGCCGAACTCTTTATCGCCTCCATAATCGAGAAACATGTCCTTATTTACTCCAAGGATAATTTTGACCGCTGTCCAATGATCCATTCCTGGATCATTCTTGTACCCCTTGACTGACTCATGGCAAGGCACACTTCCGGTGCGGTACACAGCATAGCATACTATAGAGCCTATGTCTGAAGCATAGGGGCGACCTTAAATCCTTTCTCTCTTTTCTGCCGTGGTCGAGCTTTTAACTCTTAACTTCATACCTTACATCTCGTGCAAGAACTCCTTCTCCGATCGATCCATCGTGAACACCTTCAAGATCATGTCAAGGTATATGCTCATTTGAAAGTACCATTAAGCGGTTTTGATCTATCCCTATAGATCTTGATGCTCAATGTTCAAGTAGCTTAATACAGGTTTTCACTTGAAAAACACTTTTCAAATAACCCTATATGCTTTCCAGAAATTCTACATCATTTCTGATCAACAATATGTCAACAACATATACTCATCAGAAATTCTATAGTGCTCCCACTCACTTCTTTGGAAATACAAGTTTCTCATAAACTTTCTATAAACCCAAAATCTTTGATCATCTCATCAAAGCGCACATTCCAACTCCGAGATGCTTAATCCAGTCCTTAGAAGGATCGCTGGAGCCAGCGTACCTTTTAGCATCCTTAGGATCGACAAAAAACTTTCTGATTGTATCACATACAACCTTTCCTTACGAAGACTGGTAAGGAAACTCATTTTGACATCCATCTGCCAGATTTCATAAATGCAGCTAATGCTAACATGATTCCGACGGACTTAAGCATCGCTACAGATGAGAAAATCTCATTGTAGTCAACTCCTTGAACTTGTGAAAAACTCTTCGCCACAAGTCGAACTTCATAGAAGGTGACATTACCGTCCACGTCCGTCTTCTTCTTAAAGATCCATTTATTGCAATGGCTTGCCAATCATCGGGCAAGTCCACCAAAGTCCATGCTTTGTTATGATACATGGATCCTATCTCGGATTTCATGGCTTCTAACCATTTGTCGGAATTTGGGCCCACCATCGCTTCCCCATAGCTCGTAGGTTTATCAAGACAGGATCGCCGTACCACTCAAGCGATGCTGCGTCCTTGTCGCCCCACGAGGTTCGGCGATGACTTGATCCAAGCTTCATAATCACTATCATAAGCTTCCACTTCAATTGGTGTAGGTGCCACGGAACAACTTCACGTGCCCTGCTACACACTAGTTGAAGTGATGGTTCAATAACCTCATCAAGTCTCCACCATCCTCCCACTCAACTTTCCGAGACAAACTTTTCCTCGAGAAAGGACCCGATTCAAGAAACAATCCCTATTGCTTTCGGATCTGAATTAGGAGGTATACCCAACTGTTTTGGGTGTCCTATGAAGATGCATTTTATCCGCTTTGGGTTCGAGCTTATCAACCTGAAACTTTTCCACATAAGCGTCGCAGCCCCAAACTTTCAAGAAACGACAACTTATGTTTCTCCAAACGGTGTCGTCTCAACGGAATTACGTGGTGCCCCATTAAAGTGAGTGCGGTTGTCTCTAATGCCTAACCCATGAACGATAGTGGTAATTCGATAAGAGACATCATGGTACGCACCATATCCAATAGAGTGCAACTATGATGTTCGGACACACCATCACACTACGGTGTTCCAGGCGGTATTAATTGTGAAACAATTTGCACAATGTCTTAATTGTGTGCCAAAACTCGTAACTCAGATATTCATCTCTATGATCATATCATAGACATTCTATCCTCTTGTCACGATGATCTTCAACTTCACTCTGAAATTACTTGAACCATTCAATAATTCAGACTTGTGCTTCATCAAGTAAATATACTCAACATCTACTCGAATCATCTGTGAAGTCATAACATAACGATATTCATTTGCATGCCTCAAAGACTCATTGGACTGCACACATCAAAATGTGTTACTTCCAACAAGTTGCTATCTTGTTCCATCTTACTGAAACCGAGGCTTTTCAGTCATCTTGCCCATGTGGTATGTTTTGCATATCTCAAGTGATTCAAAATCAAGTGAGTCCAAATGATCCATCTGCATGGAGTTTTATCATGCGTATACACCAATAGACATGGTTTGCATGTCTCAAACTTTTCAAAAATGAGTGAGTCCAAAGATCCATCAACATGGAGCTTCTTCATGCGTTTTACACCAATATGACTTATATGGCAGTGCCACAAGTAAGTGGTACTATCATTACTATCTTATACTTTTGGCATGAAAATGTGTATTACTACGATCGAGATTCAATAAACCATTCCTTTAGGTGCAAGACCATTGAAGGTATTATTCAAATAAACAGAGTAACCATTATTCTCCTTAAGTGAATAACCGTATTGCGATAGACATAATCCAATCATGTCTATGTTCAACGCAAACACCAAATGCAATTATTCAGGTTTAATACTAATCTTGATGGTAGAGGGAGCGTGCGATGTTTGATCACATCAAACTTGGAAACACTTCCAAGACATATCGTCAGCTCACCTTTAGCTAGTCTCCGTTTATTCTGTAGCTTTTGTTTCGAGTTACTAACTCTTAGCAACCGAACCGGTATCTAATACCCTGGTGCTACTAGGAGTACTAGTAAAGTACACATTAACATAATGTATATCCAATATACTTCTATCAACCTTGCCAGCCTTCTTATCTACCAAGTATCTAGGGTGGTTCCGCTCCAATGGCTGTTCCCCTATTACGAAGCACTTAGTCTCGGTTTGGGTTCAACCTTGGGTTTCTTCTTTGGAGCAGCAGCTGATTTGCCGCTTCATGAAGTATCCTTCTTGCCCTTGCCCTTCTTGAAACTAGTGGTTTCACCAACCATCAACAATTGATGCTCCTTCTTGATTTCTACTTTCGCGGTGTCAAACATCATGAATACCTCAAGGATCATCATATCTATCCCTGACATGTTATAGTTCATCACGAAGCTCTAGCAGCTTGGTGGCAATGACTTTGGTGAAACATCACTATCTCATCTGGAAGATCAACTCCCACTCGATTCAAGTGATTGTTGTACTCAGACAATCTGAGTACAAGCTCAACGATTGAGCTTTTCTCCCTTAGTTTGCAGGCTAAGAAAATCGTCGGAGGTCTTATACCTCTTGGCGTGAGCACGAGCTTGAAATCCCAATTTCAGCCCTCGAAACATCTCATATGTTCATGACGTTTGAAAACGTCTTTGGTGCCTCGACTCTAAACCGTTTAACCGAACTATCACGTAGTTATCAAAAGCGTGTATGTCCGATGTTCGCAACATCCACAAACGACGTTTGGGGTTCAGCACATCGAGCGGTGCATTAAGGACATAAGCTTTCTCTGTCCGCATAATCGCTACTTTCAACTTTCAACTATATTTTCTCTAGGAACATATCTAAACAAGTGGAACTAAAGCGCGAGCTTCGACATAATTTGCAAAAGGTTTTTGACTATGTTCAAGATAATTAAGTTCATCTTATGAACTCCCACTCGAGATAGACATCCCTCGGTCATCTAAGTGATTACATGATCCGAGTCAACTAGGCCGTGTCCGATCATCACGTGAGACGGACCAGTCATCATTGGTGAACATCTTCATGTTGATCGTATCTACTATACGACTCATGCTCGACCTTCGGTCTCCGTGTTCCGAGGCCATGTCCGCACATGCTAGGCTCGTCAAGTTAACCCCAAGTGTTTTTGCTGTGTAAATCTGTCTTACACCCGTTGTATGTGAACGTAAGAATCCATCACACCCGATCATCACGTGGTGCTTAGAAGCGACTAACCGTAGCAACGGTGCACGATCGGGGAGAACACTTCTTGAACTTTGTGTAAGGGATCATCTTATTTACTACCGTCGTTCTAAGTAAACAAGATGCATAAACATAATAAACATCACATGCAATTATATAGTGACATGATATGGCCAATATCATTTTGCTCCTTTGATCTCCATCTTGGGCTCCATGATCATCATCGTCACCGCATGACACCATGATCTCCATCATCATGATCTCCATCATCGTGTCTCCATGAAGTTGTCTCGCCAACTTATTACTTCTACTACTATGGCTACCAGTTAGCAATAAAGTAAAGTAATTACATGGCGTTGTTTAATGACACGCAGGTCATACAATAAATAAAGACAACTCCTATGGCTCCTGCCGGTTGTCATACTCATCGACATGCAAGTCGTGAATCCTATTACAAGAACATGATCAATCTCATACATCACATATCATTCATCACATTCTTCTTGGCCATATCACATCACATAGCATACCTGCAAAAACAAGTTAGGCGTCCTCTAATTGTTGTTTGCATGTTTTACGTGGCTGCTATGGGTTTCTAGCAAGAACGTTTCTTACCCACGCAAAACCACAACGTGATATGTCAATTGCTATTTACCCTTCATAAGGACCCTTTTCATCGAATCCGTTCCGACTAAAGTGGAGAGGCGGCACCGCTAGCCACCTTATGCACCAAGTGCATGTCGATCGGTGGAACCTGTCTCACGAAGAGCGTGTAAGGTCGGTCCGGGCGCTTCATCCCACAATACCGTCGAAACAAGATTGGACTAGTAACGGTAAGCATATTGAACATCATCAACGCCCACAACTACTTTGTGTTCTACTCGTGCAAATAATCTACGCAATAGACCTAGCTCATGATGCCCTTTGTTGGGGAACGAAAGAAATTCAAAATTTTCTTACGTGTCACCAAGATCTATCTATGGAGAAACTAGCAACGAGGGAAAGGAGAGTGCATCTACATACCCTTGTAGATCGCTAAGCGGAAGCGTTCATGAGAACGGGGTTGAAGGAGTCATACTGTCGTGATCCAAATCACCGGAGATCCT
This sequence comes from Aegilops longissima, assembly GCA_021605205.1. Lineage (NCBI taxonomy): Eukaryota > Viridiplantae > Streptophyta > Magnoliopsida > Poales > Poaceae > Aegilops > Aegilops longissima. The sequence goes on along the minus strand of CM038681.1, from coordinate 581,573,299 downwards.
AGTGCGAACGGACGGCACCTCCGCGCTCAACACACGTACAGCCCGGTGGCGTCTCCCATGCCTTGATCCAGCAAGGAGAGAGGAGAGGTTGAGGAAGACTCCATCCAGCAGCAACACAACGGCATGGTGGTGATGGACGAGCGTGGCAATCCTGCAGGCTTCGCCAAGCACCAAGGGAGAGGAGGAGGAGGAGGCGGGGCTGCACCAAGAGGAGAAGTTCTCATGTGTATGGCAGCCCAAACCTCAACTATATATAGGGGAAAGGGGGGGCTGCGCCCCCTTTAGGGTTTCCCCACCCCAAGGGGTGCGGCCAGCCCTAGATCCCATCTAGGGGGGGCGGCCAAGGGGGGAGGAGTGCCTCCCAAGTCAAGTGGAGGCCTCCCCCTTTAGGGTTTTACCCTTCCCATGCGCATGGGCCTTGGGGGGGCTGGTGCCCCTGGCCCATTAAGGCTAGGGAGCCCCCCTACAGCCCATGCTACTGTATTGGACGTGGTGGAACACTTTCCGGACCTCCGGACCCTCCGAATCCTCCGAACCTTCCGAAGCTTCCGTACAATACCGAAAAACCCGAACTTTTCCTAACCCGAACAACAACTTTCCATATATAAATCTTTACCTCCGGACCATTCCGAACTCCTCGTGACGTCCGGGATCTCATCCGGACTCAAAACATTCGTAACCACATACAAACTTCCTTTATAACCCTAGCGCCATCGAACCTTAGTGTGTAGACCCTACGGGTTCGGGAGACATGTAGACATGACCGAGACGTTCTCCGGTCAATAACCAACAGCGGATCTGGATACCCATGTTGGCTCCTACATGTTCCACGATGATCTCATCGGATGAACCACGATGTCAAGGACTCAATCGATCCCGTATACAATTCCCTTTGTCTAGCGGTATTGTACTTGCCCGAGATTCGATCGTCGGTATCCCGATACCTTGTTCAATCTCGTTTCCGCAAGTCTCTTTACTCGTTCCGTAACACATCATCCCGTGATCAACCCCTTGGTCACATTGTGCACATTATGATGATGTCCTACCGAGTGGGCCCAGAGATACCTCTCCGTTTACGAAGTGACAAATCCGATCTCGATTCGTGCCAACCCAATGACACTTTCGGAGATACCGTAGTGCACCTTTATAGTCACCCGATTACGTTGTGACGTTTGGTACACCCAAAGCATTCCTACGGTATCCGAGAGTTGCACAATCTCATGGTCTAAGGAAAAGATACTTGACATTGGAAAAGCTTTAGCATACGAACTACGATATTTGTGCTAGGCTTAGGATTGGGTCTTGTCCATCACATCATTCTCCTAATGATGTGATCCCGTTATCAACGACATCCAATGTCCATGGTCAGGAAACCGTAACCATCTATTGATCAACGAGCTAGTCAACTAGAGGCTTACTAGGGACATGGTGTTGTCTATGTATCCACACATGTATCTGAGTTTCCTATCAATACAATTATAGCATGGATAATAAACGATTATCATGAACAAGGAAATATAATAATAACTAATTTATTATTGCCTCTAGGGCATATTTCCAACACTACCATCATCTTTCAACTTAGCTTTCTCTAGGAACGCATTAAAATTCAAAGGAACAGTAGCACGGGCCATTGATCTACAACAACATAGACATGCAAAATACTATCAGATACTAAGTTTATGATAAATTAAAGTTCAATTAATCATATTACTTAAGAACTCCCACTTAGATAGACATCCCTCTAGTCATCTAAATGATCACGTGATCCATATCAACTAAACCATGTCTATCATCACGTGAGATGGAGTAGTTTTCAATGGTGAACATCACTATGTTGATCATATCTACTATATGATTCACGCTCGACCTTTCGGTCTCAGTGTTCCGAGGCCATATCTGCATATGCTACGCTCGTCAAGTTTAACCCGAGTATTCTGCGTGTGCAAAACTGGCTTGCACCCGTTGTATGTGAACGTAGAGCTTATCACACCCGATCATAATGTGGTGTCTCGGCACGACGAACTGTAGCAACAATGCATGCTGAGGGAGAACACTTGTACCTTGAAATTTAGTGAGAGATCATGTTATAATGCTACCACCGTACTAACCAAAATAAGATGCATAAAGGATAAACATCACATGCAATCAAAAGAAGTGATATGATATGGCCATCATCATCTTGTGCCTTTGATCTCCATCTCCAAAGCACCGTCATGATCACCATCGTCACCGGCTTGACACCTTGATCTCCATCATAGCATCGTTGTCGTCTCGCCAACTATTGCTTCTACGACTATCGCTACCGCTTAGTGATAAAGTAAGCAATTATATGGCGATTGCATTTCATACAATAAAGCGACAACCATAAGGCTCCTGCCAGTTGCCGATAACTTCTACAAAACATGATCATCTCATACAACAATTTATATATCATCACGTCTTGACCATATCACATCACAGCAAGCCCTGCAAAAACAAGTTAGACGTCCTCTACTTTGTTGTTGCAAGTTTTACGTGGCTGCTACGGGCATCTAGCAAGAACCGTTCTTACCTACGCATCAAAACCACAACGATTTTTTGTCAAGTGTGTTGTTTTAACCTTCAACAAGGACCGGGCGTAGTCAAACTCGATTCAACTAAAGTTGGAGAAACAGACACCCACTAGCCACCTATGTGCGAAGCACGTCGGTAGAGCCAGTCTCATGAACGCGGTCATGTAATGTCAGTCTGGGCCGCTTAATCCAACAATACCGCTGAATCAAAGTAAGACGTTGCTGGTAAGCAGTATGACTATTATCGCCCACAACTCTTTGTGTTCTACTCGTGCATATAACATCTACGCATAGACCTGGCTCGGATGCCACTGTTGGGGAACGTTGTATTTCAAAAAAAATCCTATGACCACGCAAGATCTATCTAGGAGAAGCATAGCAACAAGCGGGGAGAGTGTGTCCACGTACCCTCATAGACCGAAAGCGGAATTGTTTAGTAACGTGGTTGATGTAGTCGAACGTCTTCGTGATCCAACCGATCCAAGCACCGAACGTACGGCACCTCCGCGTTCAGCACAGGTTCAGCTCGATGACGTCCCTGGAGCTCTCGATCCAGTTGAGGCCGAGGGAGAGTTCCGTCAGCATGACGGCGTGGCGACGGTGATGATGAAGTTACCGGCGCAGGGCTTCGCCTAAGCACTACGACGATATGACTGAGGTGTGTAACTGTGGAGGGGGGCACCGCACACGGCTAAGAGAAACTTTGGTGTGCATTTTGGGTGCCCCCCTCCCACGTATATAAAGGGGGAGGAGAGGTGGCCGGCCCAAGGGGGGCGCGCCATGGGGGGGAGTCCTACTTGGACTCTCGGTCCAAGTAGGATTCCCCCCCCCCTCCTTTCCTATTCCCACAAGGAGAAGGAGGGAAGGAGGAGGAGGAGGAGAGAAGGAAGGAGGGGGCGCCGCCCCCTCCCCTTGTCCAATTCGGATTGGCAAGGGGGGGGCACCTCCTGGTCAGCGCTCTCTCTTCTCCATTAAGGCCCATGAAGGCCCATGAACTTCCCGTGGGGGGGGGGGGTCCGATAACACACGGTACTCTGAAACTTACCCGAAATGACCCGAACCATTTCGGTGTCCGGATGTAACCTTCCAATATATGAAGCTTTATGTCTCGACCATTTCGAGACTCCTCGTCATGTCCGTGATCTCACCCGGGACTCTGAACAAACTTCGGTCATCAAATCACATAACTCATAATACAAATCGTCATCGAACGTTAAGCGTGCGGACCCTACGGGTTCGAGAACTATGTAGACATGACCGAGACACATCTCCGGTCAATAACCAATAGCGGAACCTGGATGCTCATATTGGCTCCTACATATTCTACGAAGATCTTTATCGGTCAAACCGCATAACAACATACGTTGTTCCCTTTGTCATCGGTATGTTACTTGCCCGAGATTCGATTGTCGGTATCATCATACCTAGTTCAATCTCGCTACCGGCAAGTCTCTTTACTCATTCTGTAATGCATCATCCCGTAACCAACTCATTAGTCACATTGCTTGCAAGGCTTATAGTGATGTGCATTACCGAGAGGGCCCAGAGATACCTCTCCGATACTCGGAGTGACAAATCCTAATCTTGATCTATGCCAACTCAACAAACACCATCAGAGACACCTGTAGAGCATCTTTATAATCACCCAGTTACGTTGTGACGTTTGATAGCACACTAAGTGTTCCTCCGGTATTAGTGCTAAGCTAACGGATGGGTCTTGTCCATCACATCATTCTCTAATGATGTGATCCCTTTCATCAAATGACAACACATGTCCATGGCTAGGAAACTTAACCATCTTTGGTTAACGAGCTAGTCAAGTAGAGGCATACTAGGGACACTCTGCTTGTCTATGTATTCACACAAGTACTAAGTTTCCGGTTAATACAATTCTAGCATGAATAATAAACATTTATCATGATATAAGGAAATATAAATAAAACTTTATTATTGCCTCTAGGGCATATTTCCTTCACGAACTCTAGACCTAGCACCCCCACATGACTAAGACATCGGAGGAGGAAACCATATCTGCCATTCACGAACCACGAACCCAGCACATGTTCTGTCTTCCAGATGTCGTCGATGCAGACCACAATCTGCATCTGCTCCTCGACCACCTCCCAAGCTCCACGCGGACGTTGGAGCAGATGCCGTCGCAACGGTGGAGCCTGAGGACACATGTCCACCACAAGGATGTCGTTGCCGCTAGACATCCCCGCATGAACAGACTGCTTCGCAAATCCATCACTGGCCATAGAGGCGATCTCCTCGCCGAAGAAGAATCTGAAGCTTCTTTATTCAGCATCGTTGTCGCCACCGCCGAAGCCAAGACGTTGAACGATCCAAAATTCTAAGCTTCGTAGACCCAAAAATCTAAAGCTAAAACGATTCACGCGCGCGGGATCCGGCGTACCCCCCACCACCACCGACAACCAAAATGTCGGCGGCGGAGGAGAACCGCTGGAAGGAGCGGCTCTCCAGGTGGTGGCGGGTAGGTTTCACTAGCAGGAGGGTTGTTAAGTTTTTCAGGCTTAGACTAAGCCTTGAAAACACCTTACATTGTTTTGAGACAAAGGGAGTACTAGAACATAAGGAAACCACATATATATATCTCAACCGTACAAACCGAATTTGTCCTAAAAAACAGAATTCCTATTAAATTTATTTGAACATTAAGGGCTCTCAAGCTCGTGCACCTTGCAGGCATTGCACGCACACGTCTCACTTAACCTCGTGCGTGCACGCAGCTGTCCGCGCTCACCGTGAACAGCCGAGCGGTTGACCTCACACAGGAGCCCGCTACAGAGGTATACACACACATACACGCGGATACACCGTCCAATCCATTCTAGCCCGACATGTAGCTAGTCCGCATGCAGACGATGCACATGCATGCAAACCAGCAGTACGACCGCACCACACTCCCAATCAGTACTACAACCCCGAAGGCCCGAGCTCGCCGTACAGGCCTTGCGCTGGCTGCCGCGACTTGAGGTGCAAAGCCGCGCAGAAAGGCGCAGCCAGGCGCATGGACCGGTCGATCTTGTGCAGTGCAGGAGCCGGCCAACGTACCAACCGGCATGGCATGCCGTGCACAGTAGTGAGAAACCACGCCCCGGGCGGCACAGCCAGCCCCCCTCGGGTCGATCGATCACCGCGTGTGCCAAAGTAGGCTAGTAACATGGGCAGTGCTCCAGCTAGGGAAGAAGAAAATCTTTTTATGCCCTCGGAGGGACGCGTCTTCGCGCGCAGCTTCCCTTCCCTTCCGTGGGCCGCGCAGCGCACGGTGGGGGCACACGCGACGGCGTCGGCGACTTAAATGGTCGGGCGCACGGCCAAGCAGCCAGCCAGCCAGACGATCCGGTGGTACTACGTACGGTCTTGTGGATTCGGTCATCAGTAGGTACGTACGTCGCTGCCATGGGATCGGGATCAGGCTTGCTAGCTGGAGCTGCACTGGCCTCCGCCCGCATGCAAAAACGCGTCGAGGGAGGGAGGCAGCTGATGCGGTGATGATGCCGATAGCTCGCTTGGGGCAGGTTGGTTCCGGGATAGAGACAGCGATGGGTGTCGCTGAGACGCTGACGTAGCTTCGCGTCGGACAAGTACGATCGAGGATATTTTGATCTCGCTGCTGTTTAGGATTAAGTATCGTTCGTGTGTGCGTGCATGGCCTTGTCACTTGTCAGAGCTAGCTGGCTGGCTGGAGCTTGTGTCCTGAGAGAGACCAGACCACCTTACGTGTACGTGTAGACACATCTTCAGATTCTCCGTGTGTACAGTACATGTGGATGCGGTGTCCCCTCCACCAGCCGGCCCGGGCACAAACCGCTGGTATTGAGCCTAGTACACGCGCGTGTCGTACAAACACGAGATCCGCGATGTTAATCATGTTGCCATGGGGAAGGCCCGATCGTGCATGCTAAGGTGCAAGCACGGACGTCGGACAGGTGTATCGTACCGAGCTACCCAGCGTACATCTCAAGGCAGGTATAGTAGACCGCAAAGTTCGACCCGGTTGTACTCCCTTCGTCCGAAAAAACTTTCCCAAACTTGTCTCTTAAATGAATGTATCAAGCACTAATTTAAGATTAGATAATTCATTTGAGAAACAAAATTTTCCGGACGAAGAGAGTTACATAATATGATTGCGAAGCTCGGATTAACAACGCATGCACGGAAGACTAGGCTGTAGCCTAGTGGCAAGGATGGGTAGTGGCTCATCCTGCGACCAGGGTTCAAAATTTCTGGTGCCTCACCCCCGTGTGGGCTTCTTCTATAAAACAATGTGCTGGGTGCTAGTGCCCAAGGATCACATTTTTTATTAACAACGCATGCATGCATGTATTGTACATGGCACAGGTCACCGTGCATGCCATGAGGAAAGCTCGATCTTGCATGCCAGATGCATGTACAGACGACCGACAAGTGTATCGTAGGAGGCAGGTAGGAGTAGATCACAAAGCTCGACCCGGTTGTATACATGATATGATTGCCAAGCTCGGATTAACAACACATGCATGTACGCTTCCTTGCACTGTCAGCGAGATCGATCCGGTGAAAAGACGTGACCTTTGCTTCTCGGAAAAAAGCAGGAAATCCACTAGTATCTTTCCAGAGATCTAGATGGCGTTCGTACGCGCATCATCAACCTTCTATTTCCTCTATTCATTTTTATAAGACCTTGAAGACATTTTAGACAATATATAAAACAGTTCATTTTAAGTTGTCTGAAATGATTTATAAAAGTGAACGGAGGTGTACTAAAAATCAAACAAAATAAAACTATACGTAACTCGCACGGCGGTAGAAATAGCGTGGAGGGAGACGGTGCTAGGCTGTCAGTGTAATTCCGGCACGAGGGGAACGAGGTTCTTGAATTCCCGGTCGACCGGGCCAATTATAACGGCGCACGACGGCACGGCAGGAGAAAATCCGAGGAAAATCGGACATATTCCAGAGGAGATGGAAAAGTAGAGGAGAGGCCGATCGGTCTTGACTGTGTGTGTCCTCCTCTTCCTCGGTCGGGGTGGAGTGGAGTGGCGTGGTGCTGGACCCGAGCAGCCCGGTCGGTCGTGTTCGTGGGTACAGGCTGCTGCTGCATGCTGCACCGCGCACCGTACGTGACGCAGAATCTCGTGTCGGGAATATGCATGGGACGGGTGGCCACGCACGCTAGTCTGCTAGTCTCCGTGTGCGTGCATGCGAGTGTCATGTGATTGGTCCAAGGAGGAGACCGGCCGGAAAAATACGAACGGTTTCTCCCATGATGAGTCCAGTGACGACTATGGTTGGACAAATGCTCGAGACACCCTAGCTATAGCTTGGGACCAGAAGAGAAGATTCCTTGCGGTTCGATCGGGTGCATATATAGTGCTTGTGTCGTGTGATCGGTTAGTATAGTAGCTAGAAGTAATTCTGGCTGTGATTGTTGCGTGGGATTAACTAACTATGGGCCAGGGCTGGGTTCTGTTGGTCAAGGACGGCGCCGGCCACTACTTATTACGTGCAGGAAGCCAGGATCGATCTAGCTATACCTATAGCTAGCCGGTCAAAGTGTACAGATCAGTCCGGTGTGCCATCCATCCTCCATTTTTATATTACTAGTAGCTATATAGAATGACAAAAGAAAAAAAAAACTGTATCCATTCGGTTGTCTAGAAAATGGTGTTTACAAAACAGTGCATGCACCATTTGCAGCTAGACTGCACTCCTGGTGCAAAATCAAAGCCCACCTGCCGACGAGCAGCCCTCCCTCGACTCGACATATCATATCAAAACACCATTCCTTTTCAAGGATAATCAAGAAACCCACCCCGGTCCAAGATCCCGGTACAAAAGGAAGAAAAGGTAAATAAAACCCCGGTCGACCATGCTCACGGTCTCACGCCACAGCCGGGTCACGACCGATGCGTAGATTAATGCCGGTAAATGCACGTCCCGATCACCAGCAAGACAGCCGAGGACAGGGGACAGGCAGTCTCCTCTCTCCAGTAAATCTTCCCCGAAATCCAGGACGGTCAAAAGAGACCAAGGGTGAAGACAGGCGACCAGAAGAACAGCACAGCTAGCCAGCCACCATTTTTCAAACGGAGATCAATTACTAATCGGATATACGTACGTACTGCATCAAACCCTGCTGTCGACGACACACACACACTCGACTCGATCACCCCACAGCGTCCGCTACTATACACCACCACGTTGCTTTCGGATCTTATCTTGAATGCAGAACGCGGCACCCGTCCACCTCACGCAGTTGTCCCTCCGAATAAGAGGAGGAAGAAGAAGAAGAGCCGGTCTCTCGGATGTCAGCAAACCAAACCAAAGCAGACGCCTCATCTTAATAAATAACAACGCAACAAACAAAAGCTTAGCTGCCCGCCGCTGCGTACGTGGCGCGCCCACGCACGGCGACGCGGTTTCGCAGCCAGCCTAGCTCGCACAAGAAGGAAGAAAATGAAATCTCTATATAGCATGAACGCATGATGCCATCGCTTTTACTAGGGAAGGATCGTCAAAGGGAGCAGCAGGGGAAATGGACAGCGGCAATTGATTTGGTTTGGTTTAATCTTGGGGCGACGACAGGACAGCCTGCCTCGAGGCGAGCAGCTGGAATGCATTAGGAGCGGGGGACACTCAGCATGGGCCGGAAGCTTCCTTCCTGATGCATGATCAGAATTACCTATTGTTACATTATTCGTGTGTGTGATGCTTTTGGGTGATGGATCTTGTTTTCTACCCGTGCATGTGTGGACTGGGGACATGTTAACCTGCCTGGATTATCCTGCCTGCCGGGACATGTTAACCATCGGCCGACAGCAGTGTTCAACCCAAAGCAAGAAACTTTGAGGATTATGCATATGCTTTACGAATAGAGATGTTGCTGCAAAGGTATGAGATACGAACAGCTCTGTTATGGATAGCTCCAAGAAAATGAAATAAAGCAGCTGACCCTTTTGGTACGACGAAAATATCTATAGCCTATCCAAATAGCAATTCAGATAAAGATATATTCAGCTTTACAGCTATCACAAAAAAGAGGAGGACAAGTGCTGCATCCATAGAATTACCACACTCAAGATTTAACTCATGTCTAATCCCCCCTTGACTATCCTCACTAGTTGGTGGCTATCCTCTCACGAATTCATTTCCGAGTTGAAAAAATTAGCACAAATCAAGCACTTTAGGAGACCTCAGTGTAGCACCAAAAGATTCCAGTAAAAAGGGGCCTCTTCACAAGTAAAAAAAAAGGGTGCATTACCTGCATCTTCGTTCGAGCACTAGAGCCACTATATATATCTCGCACTTCCTCGCGGGAAGTTGTTACTAGTGCTTAACAGCCGATGGACAGGCGCAGGCATATATTCTGTAACCTCAAAGCAAGATAGTGAAAGTAAGATCTGCATCTGTTGCTCTAACTGAATCGCCAAAATACATAATTAAATTTCTAGCACTAGTGCACCATATACACAATGTATTCTGTGAAAAAATGATACAGATTACGAAACCACCATGGTTTACAGGTGAGCACAAGTGCAAAAGAATACCTGGACCACATGGCTGGTATTTTGTTCTTGGAACACATTCGCTGATCCCAAATACCGAATGTAATCAAATGCTAGTGATTACTGCAAATCAATATTCACATGGGGAAGGATCGCTAGTTTTAGTCGAAGATTCGTGAACGGTGAAGATCACTTCACTCCATATATCTTCTCAATTTCTGATGACAATAAAATCAGTGTTGGTTTTCATCTGCAAGTTGGTGTCGAGAATCGGCCGATTTTCTGCATAAGACAAAGAAGCCCCACAATGCCATCATGCCATGGCCATGAGCCAGCAACCCCAGCAACCATAGATGGTAGATTAGGTGCATAAAACGTTGGCCTTTCAGTAGCTTTCATCGCCGATCCCTTTCCTCTATCTCACAATCAAAGTGTGGTGCTGAGGAGTGCATTTCTCAGTCAACATCAGTCGGTCTCACCACCAGTGTTTCAGAATCGGTAGACATCGCATGACAGACTGTTATGCATGACGCGTGGATGCTCTGTTAGCATCACAGGAGGATTAGAGAAAACATTACAGGAAAAATAAAGAGGACGCGTCGATATCACGGTACGTACCGTCTCGTCACAGTAACCTCTCTGTTTTCGCAGAAAAACGCGTCTTCGCACAATATATTCTCTTTTCCACATCAAGATTTTAATGTTCCAGACATGGAGCACACATACGTACCGAATATGGACGACCTGGTCTGCCTCCAGTCTCTGTTAGCAGACGTCTTACTCTTCATTTTAATGGATCGTTGATGTTTCTTCTGGCAACCGCCTGAAATATTCGGATCACTCTCCTGCCTACCCGGCGCCGAGTTCTTCGCTGAGGGATGCGTAGGAGAGTACGCCAGATTTAAGCGGCCACAGAATGTGTATTTTTCAGCTGTACATTACAACACACTTACAATGCAAGATGTTTACACATGATGCGCTAGCAAAAGGCTACACTTTGTGACCTCGTTAGCAGTAGAACTCCTCCCAGACTGCATGAGATATGCTGCAGATAAGTAAAGTATCTGCATATGCCTCACATACAGATGTGTTCGGCAAAACCTCACATATTTGATGGCTGATATGCTAACAACAGATTCCAAATTTAGCACCTTCAGACTGCAAAATATGGCTGGCAGCCTGTTCCTGTGGCTACTACAGAGCGAATATGGTGCTGCTACGCTACCCTGATGCTCTGTTCAGTACATTGTAAAGGCAAAAGCGAAATGATCTTGTATTCAGCCTAACGACTGCACTATTTGCATCCGTAAGTCGATAATCCCGTGAGCAAACGTAACTGTGACAGGACATGTCCTTGGCACATTGGCAGAATAACGAGACCGCATATCGTTTTAGACTGATTTTCATCATGATTATCGTCCTAGTACCAATCAAAAACATCCAGATCCAGGTCATCAGCAGCATTCCCAGCAACATGCTCCCCCTCTCTGACCTCAGATTGGCGCATGCCCAGCTCTTTATCTGACCAATTTGAACCATTCTCTTCCACCATGAAATCCTGCAACACATGCTTATCAAACAGAAAAAAATGAGAAAGAATGTAAATGAAATAAATTCAGTATTAAACACTGCGTTTGTGTGTTAGTTTCAGAAAGGAAAGAACCTCGTTTCCAGTGTCTCCTTCAATTGATGCAACCTCTTGTTTATGTGTACTGTTGATGTCCCTCTGCAGATCTTCAATGTTGAGCTGTTTGATTACTTGTTTTAAATACAAATTATCTGCATACAGTTGTAAAACAGAAGCATTAAGTTGAGAAAAATCACAAATCAGAAATACTGGCTGGACCACTTATAAAGCAATTGCTAACCTCTTGAGCGATGAAGTATAGCATCGTGGACTTGCATTGGATGTCTTTTCTCCTCGGTTTTAAACTTCTGCCGCACCTGATCACGGGACTTATCAGGGAATAGCTGCTGTATCATTGCAAAATCACTACCGAATTGTTGAAGACCCTGAACCAGAACAGATAAAAAGGTTGAAGTTTCCCATAGGCAAGCCAAAACGTCAACACGAAAAAGGTATATTCAACATGAAAATAGTTGCCTCAGTAGTTGATATCTCAATACCTGGTAAAATAAGTCAGTGTCAGATTTCGACCATTTGGCCCGTGTTTGTTTGTTCATGTAGGAATGGTAATTCAGTTTGGTTGCATTTTCTAGCAAGTGGTTCTCTCTTCTGTCATTGTCATAGTTCTCTTCAAAAGGATCAAAACTGTTGGTATCTCCAAACTGGGAGCTGCTGTGAAAAGACATCGACAAAGAACATGGCATGGGAAATGTCAGTACAAACTGTGATTGAAGGAGTATATCAGCCCATCAAATATAAGAAGACAAATTTAGATGCTAGAATAAACAGCTGCCGCAGCAATGCCTAGTCCAAATAATCTAATTGAAACAGGGAAGTATCTCCATGATGAAATAAAAAGCTTGCAAATCAGTCTGTAGCATTATTGTCAATGACTGGTTATTTTTACAACACTTTAGCTAAAAATATCTGGATAGAAAATAATAGATGGCAGTTAAACACGAGATAGAGCAAATATCCATGCATGAATATTTGAAGTGAAAAAAGAGAGCACACCTTTGATTAGAGGATGATGGTCCTGACGGAATTGTTTTACTCTAGGAAAAGCCAAAACAAAATCATGAAACAACAGCACAATAATGTTTCATAAACGGAACCACCAGCTGTGTCTCAACCCAGCTCACCTTAATACGCTCTCTAGCGTCATGTAACAACCTGAGATGCATCACACTTAGCTTCATGCGATCTATCTCATGATCAGGTTTTTCCAGTAAAGTTTTGACTTCTGACACTACAAAGGCCAGAAAAAGAGATAAGAGCACATATCATGTAAAATTGATGCTTTGTTATCTGGGTGTCGTTGCTATTTAGCCAGATACCTTTTGCTCTTTTTTGACGAATTCTGTGAGTAAGCTTCTTCTCAGGCTGTTCTGCCAATGTATCTTTCATGGCTCTCTTACGACCACGTGACGATACTTCACTTTTAATTTTTCTGCTGGTTTTTCTCAGGCGTTCTATTCTGTTGGAAATCCTTTGAAACATGGGAGATTGAATTAGAGAAATTTGCTAAACTAACCCATAACAAAAAGGCCACACTAGAAGAGAAGCAAGCAATAGTGGAGCAGTAGCCGCTCGTGGGGCACCACATGGGGAGCTCCTGGTTTTCACTGGGGCAAATATTGAGCTATCTAACTTTTGACATAATTAGTTTTCTAACTATGTGGACAATAATATAAATTATCTGGCAATTGACGACAATGTCCTACTTCAGTTTTTAGGCTGAACAATACACCACTTTGCCCTTCAACATAAAAAAAAACCTTCAGAAACAGTAGACCGCAAAATTACAAAACAACCATAGGTTTACCACAACAATGCCTGGGGCCCATTCTAGTAATATTGAGATTGAATTCTAGATTTATATTTATCACAAACTGCTTACTAACCACAAAAAGTCAATCCTATCTTCTATGAGATCCTTCATGAGGGAGCAGCCCAATCTCCTCGACACTGTCACTCCGACTATTCAGTGGAAATAATATCAAATGATTATCCTTACAACAATAGCACCATCAGCTGGTTGCTAAGTATGAACCTCAGATTCCATACAAACAACATAGTAGAAAAATTGGGAACTACAAACCATCTTTAAGCCCTCAGTTCCTATTTGAACTCCATATAACAACTAAAGCATTCTGTAGTTCTCGGGTTCGGCCACAAAAGAACAGGACGGTAATTGGGAGCTACTACATGCCAGCTGATCCATCTTAAGTCCTCAGTTCCGATTGGAATTTTTATACCAAGTTACCAACTAACGCATTCAAAAGTTCTTGGGTTCTACTATGAAAGAACAGGACGGTAATTTTGATTATCATCCGGAAGAAGAGCATGTATACCACCCAAGAAATGCAGACAGCGTGCTCTTCACTGCATCCATCTTGATGACGCCATCCTATCAACCTAAATTTGCGTGCATATATAGAGAAAGTAAAGCTAACCAGGGAACACAGTCCATCCACCATATTATCGACTAAATTAGCATGCTGCCAAAGCCCAACATCGGATTTTGGAACCACCTCTACACTATTCCTAGTTCCATTTCATCCATGCGTGTCCAAATCAAGAAAACGCGAGCAGAAACTCACCAGATCAAACGAACATAACATAATCAGATTGCAACAAAATCCTAACCCGTGAAGCAGGGACGGCGGCGGCCAGTGGCGCTAAAGCATGACGGGGAAGCAGCAGAAGGGAGCGACGTGGAGGTGGGGCCGCTCGACCGAGGAATAACCTAGGCGGGCGAGGAGAGATGAACGCGACGCGGGAGGGGAGGTGGGGCGCCGCAGCGGCGGTCGTACCGGCGGCGCGCGGAGGGGAACCGCGGCGGCGAGCGGAAGAGGAAGTTGTTTTTTTTAGCAGAAAAAGTCGTGGCTACGGCGTCGTCTGGAGCAGCGACGCTTCTGGCCCGTTGCAAAAAGCCGCTCGATAAGGCCTCTGGCCCATCATCATGGTCATCTGGCGCAGCGCTCGTTCGGCCCATGGGCCATTAACCGGTCACTTGCGGTCGCGGCCCGTACGTGCGCCTCATCCGCGCCCCCTCCTCCTCATCGTCAGTCAGCGACGGACCGAGCCGCCGAGCACCCACCTCACCGGCCAACGATTAACCGGCATGGCGGCGGCGCTATCCGCGTTGCTCCCCCGGGCAGCGGCCATCCGCATCGTGGCGCCGCGCGCCCGCCCTGCCACCGCCGCCGCGTCCCGCCTCCTCTGCGCCGCGGCGGCGGGGGAGGCGTCGAACTCGCCCGCGGCGCCGCGGAGGCTGGTGCTCTACACCAAGCCCGGGTGCTGCCTCTGCGACGGCCTCAAGGAGAAGCTCCACGCCGCCGTCCTGCTCGCCGGCACCCCTTACTCCCTCGCCTCCCTCGATCTCCAGGCAAGTGGCCCCGGCCGCTTTGTAGTCTCTTTCTCGTGCTGAGATGGATGGGTGCTTACTTTGGGGTGCTGGACTAATTCGATCAGGAGAGGGACATCACGACGAACCCGGAGTGGGAGCGGCTGTACCAGTACGAGATCCCGGTGCTGGCCAAGGTGCTCCCCGACGGCACCGAGGTACCCCATTGATCCGCTCGCGATTTACCCATTTTTGCCATGTTTTCAGCTACGCAATGTAAGTAAGCTTGGACAGAGCCAAATTATGATACCAGTATTCAACATGTGGTTATATCAATGTCTCAATTCGATGAACGAAAGCCGACAGAGGTTATGCTTCGCTGGTTCACTGTAATTGGTATAATCGCCACAAACAATAAAATCATAGCTTCGTTGTTCGATGAAGAATTATTAACGTATCATGATATGTTTGGCCAGCACAAACTTGATAGAGGTTTACTACGCATTTGTGCCTTGACCTGCATGCGCTTATAACAAGATCACTCCAGACAAATCAGCAATCATTTTAAAGATAATCTGATGGTGAAGACAATGAACTCTCTCTTACTTTCCAGCTCGCCTAAAGACCATTTCTTATTGATATCTGATAGACATTTCAATCATTGTGATGATGCATTATTTGTGAGAGTTACCCCCTCGGTGTTTTATTATTCTAGGCTTCATTGTTTGGAATAACATGTACTGTTGTAAATGTGACTGCTCATATTACAGGAAGTACTTCCGAGGCTGTCTCCCCGGCTAACTGTGGAGCTCATACAAAAGAAAGTATCCAGCGTGTTTGATCAGTAAGGATATAATTGTACTTCAAAAGTTCAATCGTCAGCTTTGCATTTAGAGCTGCAGCTGTAAGAGTGGCAATATGTGATATGATGATTGGTGCTATTTTCCTTGGTTGTAAACCATGATTTTCAATTGCTTAACTTATTTTTTGTACATTTTGTTTGGTTTACGCGTATCTTCTTAATATTGAATTCATATAGAGAAACATCCAAAACATGAGAAAGATCTAAAATGTTATTTTCTGTGTGTGTGTGTCGGGGAGTGTTATACACGTTTAGTAGTCAGCCTTGCCACAAGAAAATACAGTTGCAAAACTTACAATTCTTGGTTTTCTCTTGTTAACAAGTGAAAAACTTTATGCAATGAGCATTTACAGAACATCCGACTCATAAGCAAGATTCATGCCAGTAAATCAATATCCAAGGGGCTCTTGGAGATAAGAGCAATGTCTGGCGTAAATGCCAGTAAATGCATGAGCTGCCTGGGGAAAAAATGGTTACTGAACAGATAAACAACTAAGAACATGTCTTTAGGAACATATGGTGGCCAGCCACTTTTGTAGCTGTAACCTGCTAATTCTGCTATACATCGACCTTGGGATTTATCCGGATTTCATGTGAGTATAAGTTTATAATTAAACTTGGCCTAGATTTCTTACAAAATAGGACGTTAGTTTAAGCATAGAGTCGCTACATCCCAAATTCCCAACCTTGGTGCAACTCGCAATTATGTTATCGAAGTGTTGCACTGTAATATAAGCTGCAAAATAGTCTTAACATACAAATGCTGATCTGCCCGAGGCTGAGAGGCCTGCTTTTGTAGAATTCCAATTGGAACTTGAATCATGCTCGACTGTACAAGCACCTGGAGAAAATTCAACATAGAAACAAAATTCAGACCATCTTTGTTTATATAATGCATTTTCTTTTTAAAAATATTTTAAAAGGTTAGGTGAAGGCATTGTTTATTCTTTCTATTATAACTAACAGCGGTAAGGTAAGAGATGAACTGCAGTGGCGTATTCTATAATATATTATTATTAGCAAGATAGTACATATTAGTCCCAAATATATCAAATGATTTAATGACTACATTGATAAACCCATACACAATTTATTTTACCTTACTATGGTTGGGATGATGGCGCAATGGAGGTTGGTGCTGCCACTGCATTGCCACTTTGCTTGTGCCCAGGTCCATTCCCGCTATGACGCTGTGTTGGTAATTGAAGAGAGATTGTCATTGGAGGAAGTCGCATTAACATGCGATGTGGATTGGTTGCATTTAGTTTCATCCAAGCAGGGCATGAACAATGTGCACAAAGATTGGTTCTACTTGGCTGTGAATATGGAGGCATGGAAGGGGATGACATTGGCTGTGAATATGGAGGCATGGAAGGGGATGACTTTTGCGTTGGAGATGAGCTAGGAGCAAATGATGGAACGAGGGCTTGCAGACGCGGAGCCAACTCGAGATCCTTGATTCTACCAAAAACCGATGGGTCTAGGCCAAGGTTCATTGAACTTGATTCTGTGATGATTTCAGCTAGCTGTTTCAGCCTCCCCATTTCTTCGTAAACGCCGCGGTCATCTGGGGAGAGGGAAACTTGGACTATAACTGGTGGGGCAATCGTTGAGCCATTCTTATTTGTCAGATCTATGTATATGCCCTGCATGTAGATAGCATGTTGTCACTTTATGTCAAGATCTTCTAGGAAAGACGTTATCAGAAGAAGAAAAAAACCATATGAGATGTAGAAAGGGGGGAGCTCATATGGTACCTCATCCAGTAAATGCCCAAGATCCTCCTTCATTTCCTCAATCAGTCCCCTCAACTGGCGAATGCTCATGTCAAGCGTTACATTGAAAATAGGCTGTGCAACTTGTAGAATGGAATCATCCTGTAGGGGTTCTAATTCTATTGTGATCCCTCCTGGGAACCCCAGCATCTGTACGCACAATGGATATCCGAAGACCGATGGTGTCAGCGATAAATTCAGCTGTTGAAGTGTAAGCTGGATCAAGTTCTTCCTCAATGCGTGCATGGATTGTGCACTTATGGAGGTGTTTATTGGGTCAGGAAGAACATCAAATTCTACAACAGTGAAGCTCAAGAATAATGCCCGCATAGAGACGGAAACCTGCAGAATTGTCTCGGTCAGTATTCAGTAAATCTTCTCGAGTGGCTTGAATTGGGGCTGGTGGTGGTAGCATACCGTAGTGTTGGGGACTCCAATTTGACGGTTTATCTCTTGTTGTAGCTCGGCGGCATGTGGAGCGAGTTGCGCAAGTGGCTTCAACAAGATGAAACCAGCCTGAATTTCATCTGGAGAAGTGAATGCTTTGTCGTCAAAACATGGGAACTGCTGACTGCTGTAGCTGATTGTTGACTATGGTTTATTACTGAGAAGGAGGTTTTTGTATTTTACTATCTAGATTCATGGCATAGTTCCTATCGAACTTGTGGACATGGAGCTTTGGAAGGTACACAAGCTGATCATGGCTGAAACCTGGTGCTGAAGAAGCCGTCCTTACCGATGAGTGTGCCGGGGGCATCAGGCACGCTGTTCCCCGGTGATCGGAATTGAAGGAGCATGAAGAAGGCCGAGAGGAAGACGACGGCACCGAGGACCAACGCGACGACGCACTTGGCGGTGAGAGCTGCGCTCACTCGAGCGGTCCATCGGCGAAGCGCGGAGCCGTTGCTGGTTGGCGTCTCAGGGAGGCGTCCAGCCTGCTCAGCATCACCGGCTTTCTTGCCCATGGCGAGCGCATCTGCCACAGGCCTCTCTGGCTCTGAGGTTACCACTCAGTGTAGGTAGAGATCATCAGAGCTGGAGGGGGACTGCTGAGGCTGCGTTGCGTCCGGGATCAACTGGAAGGCTGGCGCTGGTGCTCGCCGTGGCCGCACCGGTGACGTGAACAGAGCAGTACTAACTAGTAGTACAATCAAAACTGGAGGGCAGTAGTAAAATCATCAGGCCTTGTTTACACCGGTGGGTGGGCATTAGGAACGGTGGATGGGAATTGGGAAGGAGGACAGCATAGGCCGGCTGTTTTGACTTTTGCTCGTCTCACAACTTGTTCTATCATTTAGTTTGCTTTCATGCCAGAGCTGTTCTTACCGGCATCTAAAAGTCATCATCTTTTGTCTTTGCCATATAGTTAATGCAGAAAGAAACGGAAAACTTTAGTTTCGTGCTGCTATGCTAGCTTAGATGAGGCAGATTCCTGCCAAAAAACTTGGTTTGCTAGAACTTTTACCTTTTGAATTTTAGTTTAGCTTATGTTCTGCACATTTGGATGCTCTGTTTTGCTTTTGGAATGTTGACGCTCTGTTTTGTTGTTTGGTCCGTTATCCCTTGATAGTGGAACCCATTTTTGGATCTTATGAAATTTTTTATGAAAACTCTTTCGATCTTGAGGGGGTTTTGCCATCCCTTTCATGTTATTACTTTGCTTGCATTCTTATCTTCGCCTGTGGGGCCGGAAAGCAAGGTTTGTTAGAGAAAAGCAAGCAGAATGAAACAAAAAAAGATAGAGAATCGAGCAAGATTACCATAAACGTACAGGGTGACATCATGTGAATAATAAGATAATAATAACAGTATTTAAAATGCTTACTCGTATTTGGCCGGCGCTTACAAAGCCAGCAATCTGATTTCTTTACACTAGTGCTTACAGCATCACCCACCGATTAATACAATTTGTTAAAGAGGCACCACCATTACGCTACTGATCCCGCGGCTTACATTACAATCCGTCGCTGACTGGTATCATCGAGAGGAAGGAGGCATCGATAATACAAAAGATGGACAAGACCAAAGTGAAGATAGCAAGAACACATCAAGACATGGTATGCTTCGGCATGCCTCCACTCTCCAACCAACCATAATACAACACGGCTAGAATGGATCGTGGTTACATTGTGTACAGTACAGGCTGTGAGTTCTCCACTAGCGTGAAACGTTCGAACCAAACATGAAGAAACAACTCTACCTTTCCCCCCACAAAGTGAACAACAATCTGGGCTAATGCGCAACATCTAACGGGTTTAGTCTAGATGAGCTTCTTTTTCCTGAAGTACCCTTGAAGGTGCCACAACTGCAAAACTGACACCACGACGCAGACGCCCAGCGACATGATGCTGAACCAAGCAACCCTGCCGTTTGTTTTCTCGCTCACCTCCCTCATCTCCGCTTCCCTGCATGGACAGATCAAGTCAGTCACTGGCTGTACCGCCAACTTATTAAAGTCTTGCACGACAAGTGTTGGACATGTTTCCATGTCACAAGTGCTTTCAGGACAAGTGTTAACCATTTTCTAGCGGACGCCAGTCATAAACCAAAAGCTTTAGAAAGATAGAAGCCTCAGTTCAAGCAACAAACGATATTGCCTGAAACTTATGTCAAATGTGGAAGACTTGCCTTGCTTTGAGGTATACCATGTTCTGATGGATCGACTGTACAGCCACTTCAAGCTTCCTAAGCTCTAGCTCTACGCCCTGCACGGAAAATATTCATATTTGCACACAATTAGAGACATGAGCAATACATGAAACTGGAGCTCAGCGAGACCTGACTGATCGGTGGTCTGGCAATTCATAGCCTACCTCTATTTTTTCCTTCTTAGCAATAGCATCCCAATCCTTTGTTGCAATTCCAGTTTTCCAATCAAGATTTACAGATACGCCTGATCCTTTCTCTGCACTATCTATCCAGAAGCAGGCAAGGAAGTTTCCAGCTTCCGAGGTTGTGAATGCAAATTGACCAACTGTAACATTTCCATTTTCATGTAAGGTGTACCCATATGGTGAAGTAACCTGCAGAAAGCACAAGCATTTACAGAACTGTAACAAAGGAGAGTGCAAATCAAGTAAATTCTTAAGCTCACGCGGTTGGAATATAGGACTAATTCCTGTACTGCAAATTGTCTTGATGAGTAAACACAAAAAAAAAAGCTGGCCAAGTTCTTAATGATAAAAAGCTACTCCCTCCGTCCCATAACATAAGAGCGTTTTTTACACCACTAGTGTAATGATAAAAAGCTACTCCCTCCGTCCCATAATATAAGAGCGTATTTTACACCACTAGTGTAAAAAACGCTCTATATTATGGGATGGAGAGAGTAACATTTATTCATCAGCTGCAGGACTAAGTACTGTTCAACATGTAGTACAAATCGAAGTAAATTTTCCAATCACATCAAAAAATATGGGTATATATGATCATGCTTTTAGATAGTTTTCAGTTATAGTGACAAACAATGGACCATGGATGCAATATATCTGATCACGAAATAAACATTCTCTTCACATAACTAAAGTTATAAGAAACGTATATATCCATATAAAGTAGCATCAAATTAATGTCTACTTGTTTGCAAGCTTGCACATTAAGTTCTGCTCTTTATTTAATGTGCTCTGTCATTCCTTTTGCATCGACGCATTCTTATTAGTCACCTTTTACGCCTCACACCCATGGGATCTTATAAATAAAGAAGTCGGTAGAAAAGCGAATTCGGAATCCTGTGAGCCAAATCAGCCGGTTTATATATATATCCTGCGGCAAGTGATGTCCTGGAAGGAAACCACCATGGCTTTAGACAGAAGGAATCACCGAATCAGCACGGTTCAATTAACCAGATAGATCTAGTGATCTCATCAGACCGAGCACCACCGCATCATCGACTTAAAGAGCCGAGCAAATCTTGTTAAAAATAACAGCCAGATATTCTGGAACCATCATTCATTCTACTGTCGTCATATCGCACAATGAAAAACATATCCGAATAGACTTGAACCATATGAGCACTGCAACATCATTCACACTAGCTCCAGTTCCAATTAACCATAAATCTGGGTGCTGCAGCAGCTGCAGGCCCCAGCAAAACCAGAACCTCTAGACCGCCACTCCTCCGACGCACAAATCTACTTTGGCCTATAAATCTAGTGATCTAGTGATCACCAGAGCACCACTGCATCATCGACGTGAGTCAGGCAAATCTAATCTAGTTAAAAGCAACAACCAGATAGTCTAGAACCATCGCTCTACTACCGTCATATCGCACACGGCAACAGTATCACACACTTCTCAATTGACCATAAATCTGCAAAACCAGAACATCCATACCGCTGCTCCCTCCGACGCACAAAGCTACCGCATAACCAACTTGATTCGTCAAAGTCACCGATCGATATAGTAGGATCTATCTGTATGGAGCACGAGACGGGCAGGCAGGGATGGGTTACCTTGACGGCGAGGGTCGGGTGGGAGGAGGGGTGGGACTCGTACATGAGGGCGTAGTCGGCGAGCACCACCACGTTGGCCTGGATCTCCTCCGACACGCACTTGGTCCCGGTCTGCGGCATGTCGAGCCACACGGCCTCCGCGCAGATGGACGCGGCGGCGAGCAGCAGGGCCGCCGCGAGGGCTAGCGCCGCCGGCGCGGGCATCGCCGCCGATCTGGGAATCTCCGCCTCGCGGTGTCGGGCTCGGGGCTTTGGGGAGGGAGCTGCAGTCGTGTGGGGTGGGCGATGACGTGGGTGGGAGGCTCCTGCCGCTGGCGGCCGCTACGGCCTACGGGGGATAAGCTAGGGGCATCTCTGGAATTTTTTTACTTCTGCTGAGGGGTGCAAGTTTTTTTGAGAAATCTCGCCATCTTTATACATTCAAAACAATCGACATAGGTACAAGGTTCGGGTCATGAGGATAGCCCAACTAAACATGTCTACCTAGGTCTAGAGTACAAGCAAACTTGACGAGATTATGAGCCTCATAATTATGGTTCCTACGCTCGTGAATAAAAGTACAGGAAATAAAACTATTACAGTGACTCGATATTTCATGTACCAACGCAGCATTGGGGCCTCCAGTCTCTCTGTTGATATCATTCACCACTTCTTGACAGTCTGATGCTACACATATGTTCTGAACTGCAAGGTCTTCAGCTAGAGCCAGAGCTTCACGACAAGCAAAAGTCTCCAAGGTCACTGGGTCATTGATGCCATGAAAGACAACCGCTGATGAACCCAGGTAAAAACCTCCCTGGTCTCTACACCTCCCAGTAGGGATCTCATCACTGCACCATCGACATTAAGCTTCACATTGCCACTAGGGGGTGGCAACCACTTCTCCCGGGATGTAGACGCAGCCGCTTGTGTTCTTTGATGTTCCCTCGGAGCGCTCCCATAGCCAAGCTCGTCCATGTAAATGCTAACAAAACACGACGTCTGTTACGGGCTCTGAAAGATAGATCCATATATCGCCTTTCGTCTGGCATACCAAATAGATCATAACGTAATCACCATTCTTGTGAAACTAGCCTGGTCCATCACCTCATTCAGCTCAAACAACCAGATCCTAGCGTTAGCTTCCAGGTTATTAGACATTTGTGAAACCATTGTTTCATCTGCCAACGCCCATACATAGCGAGACATAGTGCTGAGGGGTGCAAGTGAAGTAGTCTGGTTGTCTGATGGGCTGATGGGCTGATGGGCAAGCGGGCCTGGGGACAGGGAGTTTTAGCTCGCACCTGAGTAAACAATAAATAGTTCTAAAAAAAGAGTAAACAATAAATTTTTAAAAATACTAGAAATGCTGAAAACTCAGTTATTTTTGCATTCTTATAATTTTGGGTGAAGTTGGTGCTATGTAAGAAAATAAAATATGTGCTCCGAAAAGGTTATTTGTTAAGTTTTTGGAACACCATTTGTTTCTCAGTGTCATGAATGCCATTTCAGCACATTTTTTTGCACGTAGGTATACCACTTGAACATGTTTGTTGTAAAAAAAGTTCAGTTCTTTTTTGTTGCTATTTCTTTTAAAATTGTTGTTCATCCATCGTGTATGACTCAAGCTGGTGATGTCAGTGCTGCAGTCATGAAAAAACATTTTTTTTGCTACCGTGGTAGCCAAATTGGCCATTCTTTTTTTTTTCTCTAGGACGACAACCCCGAAGTTTGTTGAAAACAAACATACTGTCTGACCATGAAGATATTATTCACATACGTAATTCATACTAGATTTGTCTTTCTTTAATTCTTTATCCATGTGTATTTAAATACATATTTAAAATTTTATAGACTATAGACGCATGTCTTGGTAGCATGGAAGCATTTAAGAGAGAGGAGCACCTGCTATTTTCTCTATTTTTGTATCTTTTTTTTGCGGGGCGTATTTTTGTATCTCTATTCCGAAATGGAATGGTGATTAGGCAACAAGATATATTCTTTATCCCCACAACCCCATTCATCTTTTCTTTTTAATGAATCAAATAGGCCGTAAGCTAGAAAAAACTAAGCCTGTGTACAACGCCGTTTCTAACACATGTGCCTCAAGAAAATGAAAATCTGTTTCTTTATGACATTGGTTTGCACAGGTGCTTCGGAAGGGGTATCAGAAGCAAACTGTGGTTTCCGATGCTTAGGAGAGATACTCCCTCTTTCTCGGTTTACAAGGCGTGCGCGTATTCTTAGATCGTCAATTTAACCAACCTAATACAAGTAATATATTATAAAAAATACATCAAAATAAACTTGAGATGTTCTATTTTTAAAAGATATAATTTTTGTGTTATATAGTTTATATTAGGGTGATCAAATTGTCGACCTAGGCAGTAACTATTATCCTGATTTCACGGGTGCTACAATCAATCGCTATGAAGCACTGCTTTTATAGGAAAAGGGCTCCTGTCCCGGACCCGGTTCCATTTCATCGAAACGAAACCATACAAATATGTGAAGCACTTTGCATTGCAGACAAAAGCTATTTTGAGATGTAATACTAATATTTTCTCTTCAAGCGCCGTTGTATAAGCATCCAACACTGTACAAGGCCTAAACGTGCTGCTCACTTTGGCTAACATTTGTCATCACCCACACCCATTGGTGACACATTTTGTCGAAAAACCTCTTTATATTTCAACACGGAGGGAGTACTTTCGACACTGACGGCTTACGTTGGTTGACACGGGAGCATTTGCCGAAAACTCTCTGCAGTCTGAAGCAGAGGCAAGTTTCACGCGTAATGTGGACGCGAACAGAAGTTTCAGCTCGATCTGTTGGGCAGTCCAGGATACATGCCACAGGATACATGCCAGAATCAGTTGGGCCCTCCGATCCATCTCCCGCTCGATCCCTCCATGAAAGCCTTGGCGAAAGAAAGGAAGAACAGATCGAGAAATAAGATGCAGGGAAGACCATGTCGATGGATCGACCAAGGAGGTCCTGAATACCTTCACACTCACACGCACGAACGAGGAAGACAGGGAGGGTACTGTGCTACTGCTACCGCGAGTGTGACACAAAGGTTAGTTAACTTGGCTTGCTTGCCGGCTGCTCCGACGATCCGGGCATATATGGTGGTTACTTTTTGATTGATTGGTTTTCTCTCTCTCTCTCTTTTGGCGGGAGTGATCGATTGATCTACCAGACGAGACGTCTGGGATTCGCTTCTATTCGATCGCTTTCCCTTCGTTGAGCCAGGCATGTGCGTGTACGCGCAACACTAGACTTAATTACTGTACTATGTTGTCATGGATGCGCCACTCTCCAAGTTGCCAGAACTCTGAAGCTAGCTGGGTCCAGTACTCCAGTTGACATAAGTTGACTTGTCTTTCTCGGGAGCAGCGCACGCCAACAGGGTCGAATTAAGAGGAATACAGATTTGCCTCTTATTTAACAGCAGTCACATTTCGTTGCCACACGTACGCTCTGTTTCTTCTAAGACAGCGAGGGAAGAGAAGAGGAGAAGATAGACATACGACCATTACGTGTCATCGAATCGATGATCCACTAGACAGACAGACAGACAGGCTTGGACGGCATATCAGAAATGCCAAGTTCCAGATCATGGCAGGCCTGGATGCATCTCCATTCTTTCATTCCTCATGTCGACACAAGCATCGATCAATGAAGAAAGTCCTCTAGGCAGGCCTGGAGCATTTGGTTGGTTACTGGATCTATCCGATGAGAGACGGTAGCACGGGCTATCTTCAAACGGTTTAGATGCTGATCATGTAATAGGATAGGTGCTTAGTTTTCTATCTGTTTTATTGCCTGCCGGTTGTGGCTGTCCTGTTATTGCTTTCGTGCTCTTTGTTGAGCACATGTTCCTTTGTTTGAGACTTTGAGACATTTGTTGGACCTTTCGATTGTTAATAATATGCCCGTATGTATCTTTTTGATGTAGAGGCCGGAGCAAATCCCCTTTTTCGAAAAAAAGACTAATCAATGAAGAAAGTTACTTAATCAGTAGAAGCACCAACGATCGATGTAGGCATCTCCATCGAGCAGGCCGGGGAGATTCATTCACTAGTTGGGCAAAGGCAGATCTAATTAAACTAAGCAAGCGATCCGGCCGGACACCTACGTCACGGCCTCATCCGGCCGTTACGCTTTGCTAAGCAGCAGTATGTTCCGCCACTCGCATGAACACAAGCGCCAGCTCCATATGTCGGGCACTCACATGGATATATGCTAGAATCTGTTCGTTGTTCCGATCCATCTCCTGCCGGATGTTTCCCAGGAGAACATATACAAAGAATCATTGGCGAATAAGATGTGGGGAAAGCCATGTCCAAGTTAAAATTATTATAAAAATATGACCCAAAATACGAGGGGAACTAGTAAACCAGGATGAAGGTAGTACTCCCTCCGTTTCTTTTTAGTCCGCATATAAGATTTGATCAAAGTCAAACTACACAAAGTTTGATCAAATTTAGTAAAAAAATATGAACATCTACAATATTAAAACTATATAGTATGAAAATACATTTCGTGGTGCATCTTATAATATTGATTTCATATTGTCAATGTTTATATTTAATATAAAGTTAGTCAAACTTTACAAAGTTTGACTTTGACCAAACCTTATATGCAGACTAAAAAGAAACAGAGGGAGTAGTTAAGGAGAGAGAGAGAGAGAGAGAGAGAGAGAGTGAGTGAGTGAGTGAGTGAGCAGTGCCATCCACTAAACGAACCCGGCTAACTAAAGACATAAAAAAAACTAGCTAGCAGATTCACCAAACTACGCTAACTAAGGGCGCCTCTAACTGAAAGCTCTAAACTTAAATTTTCAAACTCCTCCCCAAACCTTAACTCCTCAAATCCAAGGAGTTGAAAAAAAAACTGGTGCTAACTAAACCCCATAAAACTTAACTTTCCTGGTTTTTGTTGTTGTCAGTTCTTCATTTTTTTGGTTTACATTCTTCATTTGAACTAGATATTTACACACATACTAATTCAAAACTTGATAAATTCATGAGCATACTTCAATAACATTTTGAATTCAATGCTTTTAAATTTAATTATTCTGAAGGGGTCCAAACGAAGTAATAATCCAAATAAAGGAAGATAAAGGCAAAAGAATCAAGCTATGAAGTGGCCACAGGTGCTCAACAAGATCATCTTGGAGCTGGTGACGAACTTCTTGATTCTCGATCCTTCAATGCGTTGTGAGGAATCTATGAATCTTGTTTGCATTGTGTTTCAGGGGGATGTAATAAAATTTCTTCGACATTTCTCTCTCATTCATGCTGATCATGTTGTGCATGATAATGCAAGTTGTCATGATTTGCCAGAGGACTTGTGGCTTCCAATACTCGACATGGCCATGATAGCCCTTTTGAAGCACACAAAAATCTCTCAACGTCCTTTCTAGCCGCCTCTTGATGTGTTGAAAGTGAGATCTCTTGTTGCCCACCGGAGGTTGAATTCTTCACAAATGTGGCCGGTGGGGAATAGTTGTCGTCGGCAAGGAAGTAGTCCATCGTGTAGCCATGGCCATCAAAAACATAGTTGCAAGGTGAGGGAGTCTGGGATTAAGGGGTCCTCGGATAGCCGGACTATACTTTGGCCGGACTGTTGGACTATGAAGATACAAGATTGAAGACTTCGTATCGTGTCCGGATGAGACTCCCCTTTGCGTGGAAGGCAAGCTTGGCAATTTGGATATGTAGATCTCCTTCTCTGTAACCGACTCTGTGTAACCCTAGCCCCTTCCGGTGTCTATATAAACCGGAGGGTTTAGTCTGTAGGACAACAACAAACATAATCATAGGCTAGCTTCTAGGGTTTAGCCTCTACGATCTCATGGTAGATCAACTCTTGTAATGCTCATATCATCAAGATCAATCAAGCATGAAGTAGGGTATTACCTCCATCGTGAGGGCCCGAACCTGGGTAAACATCGTGTCCCCCGCCTCCTGTTATCATTCGCCTTAGACGCACAGTTCGGGACCCCCTACCTGAGATCCGCCGGTTTTGACACCGACATTGGTGCTTTCATTGAGGGTTCCACTGTGTAACACCCCGGTGTAATGACGCTACAGTAACTCCTGGGGTTAAGTTAATCATTTTGCTAAACAGGTGTTTGATCATCATTGTCTCCTCTCTCTTTTAAATTCCAGTTGAATTCAATTTCAAATTATGTGTGAATTTAAAAATCAGACATGAAAACTAAAATATTCATCATGTGGAACATATTCTTTTTGTAATATTGGTGGTGAACCAACTTTTTTTGCAAAATGTCTAAGTGGCCTAAAATAGCTAAAACAGAAAAACTTTAAAAAAAAGGAAAGGAAAAGGCTCCCCTCAATCGGGCCCGTGCCCCCGGCCATCAGCGCCCCATGGGCCTCAGCCCACCTGGCAGCCCAACAGGCCATGTGGCCCACTCCCCCTCCCCTGTTGTCTCCCACCTCCCACTGTTCCCCCGACCCGAGTCGCTACAGGCGCCGTCCCCGCCGGACCCGCCTCGCCGGTGACGCCCGGGCGAGGGGATAAGGCTTGCGCCTCCCCGACGCCTCGGCCCCCTCGCATCCCACTCGCCCACTTGCCGCTCCGCCTCTCCCTCTCTCACCAGATTCCTCCTCGCCTCCCCCCTCGTTCCCCGTCCACCTCCGAGCGCAGTCGCCGCCGCCCTTCGTCGTTGTCACGGCCACCGGCGGCCCCGCGCCCACTGACCCTGTCGGTGAGCTTCGCCAGGGTCGACTCCTTCGACTGGCGCCCTCCGTTGGAATCAGGAAGCACCGCAGCCGCCGTTCGTCCTCGTCCCCATCTCCGGCTGCCGTCGATCTCCTTCGTCTCCGGCGCCGTCTCTGCTGCTACTAAACCTCTGAGGGCCACCGTGCGTGCCGTAAAGTGAGCCCCTCTTCCCATTCCCTCGCTCCCCTGGCCTCTTGCGCTCCCGTAGCCACCACGTCCGCCAGGGCCGAGCTCAGCTCCGCCGCATAGCTCGCCGCCGTCGCCATGTGCATCGTCATACTCGCCCGAGCACTCGAGAGTGCTCAGGCCACCTCGCCGCGTCCGCCCGTGCCGCTAGGTCCCTTCCCC
Source organism: Aegilops longissima (assembly GCA_021605205.1). Taxonomy (NCBI): domain Eukaryota; kingdom Viridiplantae; phylum Streptophyta; class Magnoliopsida; order Poales; family Poaceae; genus Aegilops; species Aegilops longissima. Next base: position 581,544,089 of record CM038681.1, on the reverse strand, counting down.
GTAGCCTCTAGCACCGACCGCGCGTTTGCTCGAACTCCGGCGACCACCGCGGTGCGTGTCGCCGTTGTTTTAGTGCGTTTCCGGTCGGGCCACCACCGCAGTTCGACGTGCGCTGCTCCGCTCGTTCGAACGCGCCCTCGCGCGCGCGAAATGGTTGCCCGTAGGTGAAATCCGACGAGGCCCGAGGCCCTCCGCCGCGTTTTGGCATCGCCGGCGTCAAGCCGCCGGCCACCGCCGATGTGGCACACCTGGGGCCACCCCCTGGGTCACTGCCAGTGGGGCCCCTGGCCCCCTGTTGTCTAGTTGACCTGGTCAACCGTCTTGTTAAGGCAGCCCGACCAGCGACGCGGGTCCCACTGCTTAATCCTCTAATTAAAACATTTTAATAATTAAAACTAATTAGATTAGTTAATTAGACACCGACAGGTGGGCCCAGTAGTTTTACTAACTAAATTTAGATTAGTTTAAACTCTGTTTAACCCACTGCCTATGATGGTGGGTCCCCGTGTCGATTTTGACCGGTCAACCAGATCTGTTGATGCCGACGTCACTCTGCGTCATGCTGACGTCATATTCCATTTCTGTTAATATAAATAATTTCAGAATATTTTTAAAACTTATAAAATTCATATAAAATAATCTGTAACTCGGATGAAAATGTTTTCTACATGAAAGTTGCTGAAAAAAATGTGACGAATCCGGATACGCGGTCCGTTCATCTGTCACATGCCCCTAGCATGCTGAACATGGAACTTTCCCCCTCCGGTCATCTGTCTGACACAGGTCCGGAACTGGGAGAACATTCCCGATTGACTTCCCCCTCGCCGGTATCCTGTAGCACCGCGTTAGAACACGTCTAGCTCTGCATGTTGTTCTGTTATGCTATGTTTGCTTTATATTTACTATTTCTTCCCCCTCTTTTCTCCGGTAGACCCCGAGACCGATGCTGCCCCTGTGTTCAACTACTTCGACGACGACCCCTCCTTGCCAGAGCAACCAGGCAAGCCCCCCCTTTGATCATTCCGATATCGCCCATTTCCACTCTCTCATGCTTGCATTAGATTTTGCTACTGTTATTCTTTGCTCCTATTCTGATGCATATCCTGCTTTTGTAACCTGCTCATTGTTACCTACCTGCTTATCCTAAACTGCTTAGTATAGGTTGGTTAGTGACCCATCAGTGACCCCCACCTTGTCCTTGTTGCCCCTGCTTCATCATCGAAGACCCGATCAACGGGATCGAAGACCAGGCCCCGGCACCGCACATCACTTTCCCCTTAGTTGTTCGACACTACTGGGTTACTATCGAGTACCGAGGGTGAGACCTCTTCAACACTTCTGATGTCAACCCTGTAGTGTAGTCATTCGGTCGTGGTCATCGAGGGTGATTTCCTCCTTAACCACTTCCGATACGGCTCTGTCATGCAACCCCTCAAGTGTGAACCTCGGGGGTGATTCCTCTTGCGTTCACCTTGATGATTACATCTAGTGGAATTCATCGGGGGTGATTCCTCGGGTTTTCCCCTTGATGTTTGGACACACGGATACTTGGACTTTACCACTGTTACTTGGAAAGACGGGTCGACCCTGAGGGGTACCCGCGCGAGCTTAATTGCGGGTGATGTGGAGTCGGGTTGTCCTGGAGGGTGCCCGCGAGATAATTACGAGGCGTGGACGGGCATTCCTAGCCCTTGCCGCAAGTCCTCGAGACGGGGCAACGGGGTCACATCTTTCGTGAGTCTCTGCTTGTTACCGTGCGCTCCTAATCCACTACGATTTGGATATTTGATCCAAGGGGCCTCTGGCCTGATAGCACTAACCATCACGTGGGCATAGTATGGGCGTTCTACGTCGTATACATCAGCCGAAGTTTAATAGATGTTAGCGACTGAGCGGCGCGCACCGGGTTGGACTGCGTAAGCACCTGCCCTTTTGAAGGAGGTAGCTAGGTCTGCTCATCGGCCGCGTTCGCAACGTGCAGGAGTTCCCGGGGAGATGGCCCATAACCCCTGGGGGCATAGGTTTAGTCCGGCGTGCTGGACTCTCTATTAAGCCTAGGTCGGGTTGCGGCGTATTGTTTGGCCGAGGCGGGCATGACCCAGAAAGTGTGTGCGGCGGAGTTAATCGGCGTGGTGGGTATGTTGGTGCACCCCGCAGTAAGAAAACATCTATCGATAGCCTGTCCTACGGTATGAGACACTTGGAGTTGTATCCCGATCGATACAACTAGAACTGGATACTTGTGATGAGAATTGAATGGTGATGAGAAATGGATTGTGATGATAATCTGGATAGTATGGCTCAGGATTTCTTTCTCGCAGGAGTCGAGAAAGGATCTCAAATGAGGTTGATAACACTACTACTACTTTACTTTATGCTACTCTACTCCCTCCTATTTGCTGCAAGATGGTGGTTTCCAGAAGATGCTAGTCTTCAATAGGACTAGGCCTTCTCTCTATTCTGGCATTTCTGCAGCCCAGTCCACATATACAGCCTTCCTTTGATAATGTTGCATATGTAGTGTAGATCCTTGCTTGCGAGTACTTTGGATGAGTACTCACGGTTGCTTTGCTCCCCCTTTTCCGCCTTTCTTCTTCTTTCCGGTTGATGCAACCAGATGTTGGAGCCCAGAAGTCAGATGCCACCGCCGATGTCTACTACTACGTGGAGGCCGCTGACGACAAGGAGTAGCTAGGAGGCTCCCAGGCAGGAGGCCTTGCCTTTTCGATCGATGTTGCTTTTGTGCTAGCCTTCTTAAGGCAAACTTGTTTAACTCATGTCTGTACTTAGATATTGTTGCTTCCGCTGACTCTTGTGTATTCGAGCTTATGTATTCGAGCCCTCGAGGCCCCTGGCTTGTAATATAAAGCTTGTATTTTTTAATTTGTGTCTAGAGTTGTGTTGCGATATCTTCCCATGAGTCCTTGATCTTGATCGTACACATTTGTGTGCATGATTAGTGTACGATTGAATCGAGGGTGTCACAAGTTGGTATCAGAGCCGACTGCCTGTAGGTAGCCCCCTTTCCAACTCCTTGGCCGAAGTTGAGTCTAGTCACTGAAAAACTTTTACTAACATTGGCTGTGTGTCTTACGGGCCCACGTCGCCATTGGGTGGTATTAGGATCTTTTACTCCTCGTCTATACTCTGGGGCTCTAATCTCTCTTCCCTTCGGGTTAAACGAATTTACTAACTCTAACATTAGGATCCCGCGACCACATTCACCCCAAAGTTGGATAAGCCATAGATATTCCTTAGAATAGTATTCTGAATGGTACACACAATGTCGTGTTGACTACGAAGTGGTATCCATCATACCTCTTTCATTATGCATGTTTCATCATGAATGATCCTTGTCTTTGCAAATGCTCAATGCTGAACTACCCCATGTTACATGTTAGCAGGATGGTTAGACCCGCTGGTCATGGCCGTGGTGCCAACGATCCACCACCGCCCGAATTCTTTGCTGGAATGATGCAACAATTTGAGCTGAACCGCCAGTTCATGGAAGGAATGATGGCTCAGTTTCCTCGTCCGAACATGAATCAACAACCAACCCCAGTAACTCTGCAGGACTTCATGCACCTCAACCCAACTATTTACCGCAGCTCAACTCAGCCCCTTGATGCTGATGACTGGCTCCGCGACATCATGTATGAAATGGAGTCTGCTAGTGTGGCCCCTGCTAGCTACGTCACCTTTGCATCTTTCTTTCTGAAGGGTCCCGCTGCTCAATGGTGGGACAGCCACATGCGTACCCTACCTGCTGGAACGGTCATTACTTGGCCGGATTTCCAAACCGCTTTCCGTTCCCGCTTCATTCCTCAGGGAATTATGGACAAGAAGAAGCGAGAATTCCGCAACCTCATCCAAGGCAACAAGTCAGTTAATGCTTATCAGCGGGAATTCCTGGACTTGTCACGATATGCTGAAGAATACATTGCAACTGATGCTCGTAAGCAAGAGAAGTTTCGTGATGGACTTCACCCTGATATCAAGCTAGCATTGCTCGTTCATGACTTTGATGATTTCTGTAACATCCCAAAATTCTAAATTTTGGAATGTTATAATAAATAAATAGTTTTGATTGATTGATTGTTTGTTGTGTGATTTATTGTGTGAAATTGAGTGAAATTTGAAACTTTCTGAAAGTTGAATGAGAGGGAATGAAATGACTTTCCCAAACTTCCACCTTGCATTTATGATCTCCATGAATTCAAATTCTTTTCATCACAAAACCCTGGAGAGAAGATGACATGACTTCTTCCATTTATTTAAATGACAAGGGTGTTGAAAATATTTGAATTTCATTTGGAAAATATTTCCAATTTGAAACTTTATGCAACTCAATGATTTTCACGAGAGAAGATAAAATGACTTCTTCAAATTAAATGAAATATGAGTTGGGAGTTTTAAAAGAATTAAATTCAAAGTTCTTATGAATTTATTTCCAATTTGGAGTTATTTGAGTTTTATTCAAATTATTTTCTCCAAAAACAAAATATATAGAAAATAGGGTAACATGATTCCCTACATCAGAAAATTGGAGAGAAATTAATTTGAAGTCATTTTGGTATTTTAAAATGATTTTTATTGGATTTTATTGGACCGGTAGCACTGTGTGAATTATTAAAATTTGTGTGTATTTTATTTGAAGCTAAAATAGTGTTCATGTATCTTTTTCTGAAAATTCTGATATATTATATGCCTATATAAAATTTTTATTTATTTCTGTTTTGTTGTCTCTGTCAAAAAAAAAAAAAATTTGCTGCGCCCCGCCGGGCCAAGGGCCAAGGCCCAAGGCCAAGCCAGCGGCCGGCCGGCCAAGCCCATCCACCGCACGCACCTAGGGAGCCAGGGAGCCAAGGTTTCCTATTCTTTTACAAATCCTAGTAGGATTTGATCCCGTTTCGTTATTCCGTTTATTCCGATTTGTTTCTAGATCTTTTCCCTTTTGTTTCCTAATCCTAGTCTATTTCTTGTCCCCTATCCAAGCAAAGCCCTCCCCTCCCCACTATAAATACCCAAGCACCCCCTCCAACACATCAAACCAACACCTCTCCTCTCCTCTCGTCTCCGCAGCAGCAGCAGTGCACCACCACCGCCGCCAAGTGCCGCCCGCGCCCTCGACCTCTCTTGAGGTTTATATGATCTCCTCTCCACCGTCCCGTGATCTCCTTTCCTCTAGGATCAACCGCAACATCGGATCCGATCTTCTTCCCCAACTCCGACGACTACTCCGGTGAGATCCACGAAATCCTGTAATTCATTTTTTTCAGAAAATAGCAATCTTAGAAAATTCATATCTTTTAGAGTTTTTAGTATTTTTGAGTGATTCCAATTGCTATGTGTCACAAATTTGCTGAAGTTTCTGTTAGTGTCTCTGGATTTCAAATTTGAGTAGTTTAAATTTGAATTTGATAAATTTTGTTCAGATTAGTATTTTGGCCATAACTTGAGTTTAAAAATAGGTTTTTAATTAATTCTTTTTGCTCCTGGTCTCTAGGACCTTTGTTTATCCAGTAGTATTTAGTATTTTATTTCTAGGTTAATTTAAATTAGGTTTTAGCAAAACAGTATTGTTTTATTATTAGTTCTGTTTTAGCTTTTTCTTTATTGTTTTTATTAGTTTTAATTATTTCTTTTTGTCACTTTTTACAAAATTAGTTGTGTTTCTGTTAGACAACAGGAGAAAATTTATTTTTATTTAAAAAATTTATTTTCCTTAGTTTTGTATGAAACCTTCTATAGGTCATAGTTAGAGTTTTATAAAAGCTTTTTATTTGTTTCTTTTTGCAAATAAAATTTTATGGATAAAAATACTTTCTGTTAAATTAGTTATTTTACATTTTATTTTCTGTTAATTTATTAGTTTAGTATTTTAATTGTTGTTAAGTTTTTACTTACGGCAAAACTATATTAGATGTTTGTAGCAAAGTCATAGATCTTCGTTAGTAGTTTTTCTTTGTAGTTTTATTTGAAGTTTCTTTTGATTTTGTTTGAGTTTTATTATCGATTTTCCTTGCTGTTTTGATTGTTATTTCGAGTGCTAAAATTGTTTGCTAGGATGTTTGCTTATGTGAATGCTATGTTTGACTATATAGATTTTCAACGGAGTGACGATTAGTTCTACCAAGTCATTTTCCGACAGCGTTGTTATCTTCATCAACTATTACCGTGCAAGTTCACTTTGACCATGCTTTCATACCTATGTTTTATTGCATTTAGTGGCATCTTTGCAACAACCCTCCAAGAGTGATATTGAATCCTTGTAGTTGAGTAGTATGCATGAGGTAGGAACCCATCACCTGTTACCAAGCCCGGACGTTATTTATTTTAATGCTACGCTATTGTAGAAGGGTTGGTATGAGTGCTCGGGAGTGGTGTGAGAATGGAGGATCTACGTCAATGACGACAACTCCATGATGGAATCTGCAAGGACTGCATCTTCAAGGCCTCAAGACTTCAAGACTCGAGACAAGAATTCAATACACACTCTTGGGTGAAGGATGGTTGATGGGCACCTGGAGAAACCAGTGGTTGGCGGGATGCATGGAGAAGCGCCATGACATCTTGCGGAAAGCTTCACCCAGACTCAAAGAGACGGAAGAATACTTCATGCCGGAAGCTTACTGTGCAACCGCAAGTCACTATGGGCTCGGCTTGGTTGACCTTAGTTGTGACTCTGGCTGGGGACGGTGCTAGCAGATGTAGAACTACGGTAGGATTGGATGAGCACGGACGGTGGTCGAGGAACTCTTCGAAGACCATGTTTGGTCGTCTTGTTCTCAAACACCACGAAGTGCGAGAACGTAAAAGAGGATCGAATCTTGCGGGTAAAGTGTACAAACCTCTGCAGAGGGTTAAAACCTAATCGATTAGCCGTGTCCCCGGTTACGGACAATTTGAGCATCTGGACTTGGATCTATCTCGGAACTCTCAACACCGGACTGATAACTTAATTGTGGGCAACTTATGATGATTTGGGCTATGAGACATCGGTTGGCGGAACCATGTCATGATAGAAAACTCCATAGTACAGACTTCATTTATTCATTTGATGTAGGGAAAATAAAATCAGCTTTTACATAAACAAAACTCAGACACGAGCCACAAAGCCATATTGCATATAGTATAGTTTTATCATCTGTTTTCTCATGTTGTGATCTTGCGGTACATTCAATGTAATGACCTACATGGCTGCAACGTATCATGTTGCGTATACTTTCTTCCGACGAGTAAGAGTGCAGTGCAGGTTACGGTCTACACTCAACCTGCCGATGGCGTTGATGGGACTCCATACCCGACTATTTGTTTCATGGTGACTTATGAGGTATATATCAGTTTTACGTTATTTATACATGTGATTGCACTTTGATATATACATTGATGTACTGTGTGTGCCAAAGATCTTGATCCGAGGATGGCACGAAACACAGAGGCTTGACCGTCTGAGGTCGGGTCGCTACAATTTCGCCACTTTGGTGAACAAGGCTATTCAGGGAGACTGGTCTTCAGGAACACCAGGGATCCCTTAGGCGTAGTCGCGATGCTGGCTCATCTTCGGGCCCGTCAGCGCAAAAGCGTCGGATATGGATTCCCCACAGCATGTATCGTCCAACTGCACCTGCACCAAGACAGTCCTATGTTGCACCTCGTCAGCCTCCTCTACCGCAGAGGCAGCCCCTTCGGGCTGTACCACCCCAAGCTTTTGCTCCCAATCCCAATGATGGTATGTGCTTCAAGTGTGGCCTTCCAGGTCACCGTTTCAGCAAATGCCCTCAAAATCAGAATCAGCTGGCTCTGCCTTCAACTGGCCGTAACAATCAGCCCCATAACAACAATGCCAGACCTTATGGTCGTGGTCAGGCTAATCATATAGATCTGAATGAAGCTCAAGACCAGCCTGCCACTGTGATGGGTACTCTTCTTGTTAATTCAGTACCGGCATCTGTTTTGTTTGATTCAGGAGCATCGCATTCTTTCATATCAGAAGAGTTTGCATTCATGCATGGCATTAAATACGAAGATATGCACACTCCACTAGTGGTAAAAACCCCTGCGGGCCAATGCCAAACCTCCATGGTTAGCCACAACGTTTCAGTTGAAATCGAAGGGTTGGAATTTTTTGCATCCCCCATTATTCTGAAGTCTTCCAATATTGACCTCATTCTGGGAATGGATTGGTTGAAAGCATATATGGCTTCTATCATTTGCGCCACTAAAACCGTCCACCTTCTGCACCCTTCAGATGAGATAGTAAGCTACAATGCTCGTCTGGATCAAAACGCTGAAGCTCGACTTTATGTCTTGAATGCGTTGAACGCAACACCTCTTGAGGGAATTGAAAAGATTCCAGTCGTTCGCGACTTCCAAGACGTATTTCCAGAAGAACTTCCAGGAATACCCCCTGCCCGGGCTGTCGAGTTCGTCATCGACTTGAAACCAGGCACCGTTCCTATTGCTAAACGACCCTACAAGATGCCGCCTCATGAACTCCTTAAACTTAAGGAGGAAATCGACAAATCTCTTCGCAAGGGTTTCATTCGTCCAAGTTCCTCTGCTTGGGGAGCACCTTCTCTCTTTGTTAAGAAGAAGGACGGAATGAACCGTTTGGTCCAAGACTACCGTCCTATCAACCAAGCTACAATTCAGAACAAATATCCCCTTCCTCGGATCAATGATCTGTATGATCAACTGGCTGGTTCATTGATATTCTCTAAACTCGACTTGAGGTTGGGTTACCACCAGATCCGTGTTTGTGAAGAGGATATTCCAAAGACCGCCTTCGTCACTCGTTATGGTTCTTACGAGTACACCGTCATGTCTTTCGGCTTAACCAATGCTCCAGCTACATTCTCTCGTTTGATGAACTATATATTCATGGATTACCTCGACAAGTTCGTCGTAGTCTATCTGGATGATATCCTGGTATATTCAAAGAACAAAGAAGAACATGCTGAACATCTTCGACTTGTTCTAGAGAAGCTTCGAGAACATCAACTTTATGCCAAGTATTCCAAGTGCGAATTCTGGCTTCCTGAAGTCACCTACCTTGGTCATGTCATCTCCAAGGATGGTATTGCCGTCAACCCAGAGCGAGTCCAGGCTATTCTTGACTGGACCCCTCCGAAGACTGTCAAGCAAGTCAGAAGCTTTCTTGGACTAGCCAGCTATTGTCGCCGCTTTGTCGAGAACTTCTCCAAGATCGCCAAGCCACTGACCAATCTGCTACACAAAGGCGTTAAGTTTGATTGGACAGACAAATGCCAGGAAAGTTTCCAGGCACTCAAGGACAAGCTAACTTTTTCCCCAGTGCTTGCTCCCCCTGATTCTCGCAAAGACTTCGTCATCTATTGCGACGCTTCAAGACAAGGATTAGGCTGTGTCCTAATGCAAGAGCGCAGAGTGATTGCTTATGCCTCCCGTCAAGTGCGTCCTCACGAAGAGAACTACCCAGTTCACGACTGAGGGAGTCCTGGATTAGGGGGTATCCGGATAGCCGGACTGTGTACAACGTCCGGACTATTTAAGTGTGAAGATACAAGACTCAAGACTTTGGCCCGTGTCCGGATGGGACTTTCCTTGGCGTGGAAGGCAAGCTTGGTGATCCGGATATTATATTTCCTTCCTTGTAACCGACTCCATGTAAACTCTAGCCCTCTCCGATGTCTATATAAACCGGAGAGGTTGGTCCTTAGAAGGCCGATCACAATTCCAATCATAGGCTAGCTCTTAGGGTTTAGCCTCTACGATCTCGTGGTAGATCTACTCTTGTATTACCCATATCATCAATATTAATCAAGCAGGAAGTAGGGTTTTACCTCCATCGTGAGGGCCCGAACCTGGGTAACATCTGTGTCCCTTGCTTCCTGTTACCATCAACCTTGACACACAGATCGGGACCCCCTACCCGAGATCCGCCGGTTTTGACACCGACATTGGTGCTTTCATTGAGAGTTCCTCTGTGTCGTCGCTGTCAGGCTCGATGGCTCCTTCAACCACCATCAACAACACCATCCCGGGCGCGACTTTTCTCCCCGGGCAGGTCTTCGTGTCCGGCAGCTTCGCCCTGCGGGCCAATTCGCTTGGCCATCTAGAGCAGATCGATAGCCACACCCTTAGCCACCAGATCAGGGTCGGAAACCTGAACGACACGGCGGACATCCACGGAGACTGGATCTTCGACGGATCCGGGCCTACGCCAGGAGCACCGGACAGTAACGACGAGCAGGGCTTAGACCTGCTATCGAACAAAGCTCGGGGTGTCACCCCCGTAGTTGCATCGGACTTAAATCCGGAGCAGGCTGCGCTACCCAAATACGGGGGGCTGGACCCCGTCCCGCAGGTCACGCACTCATCGGCGGTAGAGCCGAACACGGGCCTTACCCCTGTGGGGGTCTGTGAATCCGGACCCCCAAATTCGTACCCGGACATTGGTTCTGGTCCGCGCACTCCCGATCTAGTCGAGCCAGGTTGGGCTCCGGTAATGGAGTTCACCGCTGTGGATATCTTCCAGCACACGCCGAATTCTTTTGGCCCATCATTCTAAAGGGTTGTCTTCGGATCACCAACTAAAGAATAAATCTTCGGCAACTTCTCACCATGCGGTAATTTACCGTATGTTAACGGGACGAACCACGTTGGCTAAATTCCACGTGGTCAATCACATGGCCGAACCCCGCCCTCAGGGCAGAAATTATACAGCTGCCAGAGTAGCGAGTCGCGCATGCCTATCAAAATTTTGATAGGACAGTCAACTATTCGACACCAATTGAGAAGTCCGCGCTATCCAACGGTATAACGGCTGGGTTTGCCAGGGACCGATCAGGAGCCCCCGGACCAACCACAAGAGGACGCTCGGCTACCCCGGAGTATTTGCCTCGCAAACTAACTTTAATGCAGAACATGATTGGTGACGTGGAATCGGCCTGGACACACAAGGAGCCCCCCCCCCCCTAAATGAAGGCAGCTCGGATTCACTCTTGATCCACTGACAACTCACTCCAGTCCGACCATAACAGGTTCTGCCCAAAAACACCTCTTTTAATAATCATATATCGTACTCGTATGCCTAGACATATCATTCTACTATAATGCATATACCTAAATAACACTTACCGACCGTCGCTTTTCATCGACACCTCGTGTTACGCCCGACTAGGCCAGGGGCTTCATAATACAGCAATAAAGTCCGACCACCTTCTCGGTCGTCCGACACCCCTAACTTATAGCACTATATGCATCAGCTCCGAATCATGTCTTGGGTCATTGGTTGGGTTTTCCCGGCTCCCTTGTTTTGGTACCTTACGTTCCGTTATATCGGCTAAGGTAGCGCAGGGAGAACTACTGCAATTGTGTCCCGGATCTGCCGGACGAGCACCTCAGTAGAGAAAGCCGAAAACCGACTGTCATGATATAGCAAGAGTTGGTCAGCTGTTCGAGAGGTTGTAAAATCCTTAAAGATTTATTCCGCACAACGCCATTATAAATGCAGAGTGCGATGGATCGGTCTTCCGATCAGGCGCCAATAGAGCCCCTAGTTCGGCCTTCCGAACACTAGGGGCTGCGCCGACCATACTCGAATTCCTATGGCTAAGTGAGAGTAATAAAGCCTTATAGTCCGATTGCCTAGTTCGTGGAGAGAAACGCCTCTGCAAAAGGACCCAATTATGGGATAAAGAGCGTTCAGATATATCCCGAACACCCCCGTATTCTTTCTACGTGGGGGCGGAAGCCGACGACTGGCCAACTCTCAGGATTCACATACAATAAACAGCCGCACAGGAAGAACATATGTTCAAACAAAACAGGCAATATATAATAAATGCCACTATCCCATATTACAAAAAGCGGCACGAATGCCCTCAGGAAAATATAATGTCTTTGGTACATTTATCCGCCGCAAGGCGGGCTCCCTTCAGTACACCTTCGTAGTACGGTTCGAGCTTGCGATGCTCCTTACCCTCTGGCGGCCCCTCAGTCATTAGCTTCTTCGCATCAAGCTTCCCCCAATGCACTTTTGCACGGGCGAATGCCATACGTGCACCCTCTATGCAGAGCGATCGCTTAATAGCATCAAGCCGAGGACAAGCGCCCACAATCCGCTTCACGAGCCTGAAGTAACTGCTTGGAATTGGCTCCGCCGGCCACAGCCAGACAATCAAGTCCTTCATGGCTAGTTCGGCCGCCTGGTGCAGTTCGACCAGCTGCTTCAGTTGATCAATAAAGGGCACCGGATAGTTCGGTGCCAAATACTGCGACCAGAAATCCCTCTTCGCAGACTTCTTTTCCTCGGATCGGTAGAATTGGGCGGCGTCTGATATGCTGCAAGGAAGATCCGCAAACTCCCCTGGAAAAATAAGAGTTCAGCTTGCCGCTTAGAATTCTTCCCATTATCATGAACAAATGGCTAAGAACACAGAAGGCCTTACCAGCCGCAACTTTCCGGGCATCTTGAATGTCCCACCTTTCTCGGGCTTCTTCCGAGCATCTTCCATGACTTGGAGCGCTTGGGCGAGTTCGGATTCTTTCCCTATTAGACTCTGCTCCAAGTCCTCGCTTTACTTCACAGCCTCATGGAGCTCCCGCTCAACCGCGACAACCCTGGCCTCGTGTTTTTCACGAAGCGCCTATTCGGCGGCAGCCTTCTCGTTGGCATCTGCTACATCTTGAGCTTGCGTTGGTTTTCCCCGAAGAGTAGAGGATGATGCAGCACAGTAGCGTAAGTATTTCCCTCAGTTTTTGAGAACCAAAGTATCAATCCAGTAGGAGGCCACGCAAGTCCCTCGTACCTGCACAAAGCGATAGCTACTCGCAGCCAACGCGATTAAGGGTTGTCAATCCCTTCACGGTCACTTACGAGAGTGAGATCTGATAGAGATAATATTTTTGGTATTTTTGGTATAAATATGCAAAGTAAAAAAGTAAAGGCAAAGTAAAAACAAAGCAAGTAAATAAAGTGATAGAGATTGATATGATGAGAATAGACCCAGGGGCCATAGGTTTCACTAGTGGCTTCTCTCAAGAGCATAAGTATTCTATGGTGGGTGAACAAATTACTATTGAGCAATTGACAAAATTGAGCATAGTTATGAGGTTATCTAGGTATGATCATGTATATAGGCATCACGTCCGAGACAAGTAGATCGAAACGATTACGCATCTACTACTATTACTCCACTCATCGACCGCTATCCAAAGATGCATCTAGAGTATTAAGTTAAAAACAGAGTAACACCTTAAGCAAGATGACATGATGTAGAGGAATAAATTCATGCAATATGATAAATACCCCATCTTGTTATCCTCGATGGCAACAATACAATACGTGACTTGCAACCCTTTACATCCATCGGGTAAGGACACCGCAAGATTGAACCCAAAGCCATGCACTTCTCCCATTGCAAGAACTACCAATCTAGTTGGCCAAACCAAGCGGATAATTGAAGAGACTTGCAAAGATAACTCAATCATACATAAAAGAATTCAGAGAAGATTCAAATATTATTCATAGATAAGCTGGATCATAAACCCACAATTCATCGGTCTCAACAAACACACCGCAAAAAGAAGATTACATCGAATAGATCTCCACGAGAGAGGGGGAGAACATTGTATTGAGATCCAAAAAGAGAGAAGAAGCCATCTAGCTACTAGCTATGGACCCGAAGGTCTGAAGTAAACTACTCACACTTCATCGGAGGGGCTATGGTGTTGATGTAGAAGCCCTCCGTGGTGGATGCCCCCTCCGCAGAGCTCCGGAACAGGCCCCAAGATGGGATCTCGTGGATCTGAGGAAGGTGCGGCGGTGGAATTAGGTTTTGGCTCCTTTTACGATCGTTTGGGGATACGAGGTATATATAGGAGGAAGGATGCGTCGGTGGAGCATCAGGGGCCCACGAGGCAGGCGCGCCTCCACCTCGTGACCGCCTCTGGCACTTCTTGGAGTAGGGTCCAAGTCTCACGGATCACGTTCGGTTGGAGAATCACGTTCGAAGGTTTCATTCCGTTTGGACTCCGTTTGATACTCCGTTTCTTCGAAACACTAAAATAGGCAAAAACAACAATTCTGGGCTGGGCCTCCGGTTAATAGGTTAGTCCCAAAAGTAATATAAAAGTGGAAAATAAAGCCCAATATAGTCCAAAACAGTAGATAAAGTAGCATGGAGCAATCAAAAATTATAGATACGTTGGAGACGTATCAGGCATCCCCAAGCTTAATTCCTGCTCGTCCTCGAGTAGGTAAATGATAAAAAGAGAATTTTGGACGCGGAGTGATACTTTGGCATAATTTCAATGTAAATCTTCTTAATCATGGTATGAATATTCAGATCCGAAAGATTCAAGACAAAAGTTCATATTGACATGAAAATAATAACACTTCAAGCATACTAATAAAGCAATTATGTCTTCTCAAAATAACATGGCCAAAGAAAGTTATCCCTACAAAATCATATAGTCTGGCTATGCTCCATCTTCCCCACACAAAGTATTTAAATCATGCACAACCCCGATGACAAGCCAAGCAATTGTTTCATACTTTAACATTTTCAAAAAAAAATCAATATTCATGCAATACATGAGCGTGAGCCATGGATATAGCACTATATGTGGAATAGAATGGTGGTTGTGGAGAAGACAAAAATAAGGAAGATAGTCTCACATCAACTAGGCGTATCAACAGGCTATGGAGATGCCCATCAATAGATATCAATGTGAGTGAGTAGGGATTGCCATGCAACGGATGCACTAGAGCTATAAGTATATGAAAGCTCAACAAAAGAAACTAAGTGGGTGTGCATCCAACTCGCTTGCTCACGAAGACCTAGGGCATTTTGAGGAAGCCCATCATTGGAATATACAAGCCAAGTTCTATAATGAAAAATTCCCACTAGTATAGAAAGTGACAAAATGAGAGACTCTCTATCATGAAGATCATGGTGCTACTTTGGCACAAGTGTGGTAAAAGGATAGTAACATTGTCCCTTCTCTCTTTTTCTCTCATTTTTTTTATTTTGGCCTTTTCTCTTTTTTTATGGCCTCTTTTTTTTTCGTCCGGAGTCTCATCCCGAGTTGTGGGGGAATCATAGTCTCCATCATCCTTTCCTCACTTGGGACAATGCTCTAATAATGATGATCGTCACACTTTTATTTTTCTTACAACTCAACAATTACAACTCGATACTTAGAACAAAATATGACTATATGAATGCCTCCGGCGGTGTACCGGGATATGCAATGAAACATGAGTGACATGTATGAAAGAATTATGAACGGTGGCTTTGCCACAAATACGATGTCAACTACATGATCACGCTAGCAATATGACAATGATGGAGCGTGTCATAATAAACGGAATAGTGGAAAGTTGCATGGAAATATATCTTGGAATGGCTATGGAAATGCCATGATAGGTAGGTATGGTGGTTGTTTTGAGGAAGGTATATGGTGGGTGTATGATACCGGTGAAAGGTGCGCGGTATTAGAGAGGCTAGCAATGGTGGAAGGATGGGAAAAAGTGCGTATAATCCATGGACTCAACATTAGTCATAAAGAACTCATATACTTATTGCAAAAATCTAGAAGTTATCAAAGCAAAGTATTACACGCATGCTCCTAGGGGGATACATTGGTAGGAAAAGACCATCGCTCGTCCCCGACCACCACTCATAAGGAAGACAAACAATAAATAAATCATGCTCCGAGTTCATCACATAACGGTTCACCATACGTGCATGCTACGGGAATCACAAACTTTAACACAAGTATTCTTTAAATTCACAACTAGTCAACTAGCATGACTCTAATATCACCATCTTCATATCTCAAAACAATTATCAAGCATCAGACTTATCTTAGTATTCAACGCACTCAAAAGAAAGTTTCACATATCTTGAATACCAAGTATATTAACATTAAGCAAATTACCATGCTATTTAACGACTATCAAAATAATCTAAGTGAAGCATGATAAATCAAGTTTCTTTAAAACAAATCCACCACCGTGCTCTAAAAGATCTAAGTGAAGCACTAGAGCAAAAATTATCACTCTCAAAAGATATAAGTGAAGCACTATGAGCAAAACTATCAAATTCCAATTCATGTATGGCTCTCTCAAAAGGTGTGTACATCAAGGATGATTGTGTTAAACTAACAAGCAAAGACGCAAATAATACAAGACGCTCCAAGCAAAACACTTATCATGTGGTGAATAAAAATATTGCTCCAAGTAAATTACCGATGGAAGTGGACGAAAGAGGGGATGCCTTCCAGGGCATCCCCAAGCTTTGACTTTTTGGTGTCCTTGGATTATCTTGGGGGTTCCATGGGAATCCCCAAGCTTAGGCTCTTGCCACTCCTTGTTCCATAATCCATCAAAAGAATTCAGCCAAAACTTGAAAACTTCACAACACAAAACTCAACAGAAATCTCGTGAGCTCCGTTAGAGAAAGAAAACAAAGGACTACTTTAAGGTACTGTAATGAACTCATTCTTTATTTGTGTTGGTGTTAAACCTACTGTATTCCAACTTCTATATGGATTATAAACTATTTTACTAGCCATAGATTCATCAAAATAAGCAAAGAACACACGCAAAACAGAATCTGTAAAAAACAGAACAGTCTGTAGTAATCTGTAACTAACGCAAACTTCTGGAACTCAAACAATTCTACCAAAATTAGAAGACCTGTACAATTTGTTTATTGATCAGAAGAAATTTGAATTAGTATTTTATCACGTTCTGGTGATTTTTAATAATTCGGGCACTGAGCGCAAAGTTTCTGGAAATTACAGCAAGATCAAATAACTATCATCCAAGAAGATCCAATAGGTTCAACTTGGCACAAACACTAATTAAAAGATAAAACCACATCTAAACAGAGGCTAGATGGATTATTTATTCCTAAACAGAAGAAAAAATAAAAAAACTAAAAATAAAATTGGGTTGACTCCCAACAAGCGCTTTTCTTTAAAGCCTGTTTAGCTAGGCATTGAGATTTCAATGATGCTCACAAGAAAGACAAGAATTGAGGCACAAATAGAGCATCATAAAACATGTGACAAACACACTTAAGTCTAACATACTTCCTATGCATAGGCATATTATAGGCAAACAAATTGCCGTAGCAAGCAAAAACTAGCATATGCAAGGAAGCGGAAAGGAACAATAGCAATCTTAACACAACAAGAGGTAATTTAGTAACATGAAAATTTATATAACCATATTTTTCTCTCTCATAATAATTACATGTAGGATCATAAGAAAATTCAACAATATAGCTATCACATAACATATTCTCAACACGATCCACATGCATGCGGAGTTGACACTCTTCCGAAATAGTGGGATTAATATTAACTAAAGTCATGACCTCTCCAAACCCACTTTTACCAAAAACTTCATAAGATTGAACATTATCCAAATATGTGGGATCTAAAGTGGACACTCTTCCAAATACACTTTCAATATTATTGCAAACAATATTATCAATCTCATATTCATCATGGGGATTAAATAAATTTTCAAGATCATAAGAAGAATCACCCCAATCATGATCATTGCAACAAATAGTGGACACAACAAAACTAGCATCCCCAAGCTTAGGGTTTTGCATATTATTAGCATAATTGACATCAAGAGGATTTATAGTAAAATCATTTCAATCATGCTTTTCATCGAAGGAACTATCAAGTATGGGCGCAATAGCAACGATCTCATGTTTAACATAAGGAACTATAGCAAATTCATCTTCATAAATATTGGCATCATAGCCACAAGAATAGAAAGCATCATGTTCATCAAGGGATATTTCAATCAAATCATCGGAATCATCATTATCTGTAGATTCATGCATATCATTATTTCCTTCCAAAGCAACGGTCATTCTTTCGATAAATTCTTGGACATAGACATTATGAGCAAGGTTTTCATTGCAATATTTAAGTATGACGGAATTTTCAGATTTGTTGAGAGTAAAATCATACTTTTCAATCAAAGAAGCAACTTCATGAGCACCCTTAAAAACGACAACTTCTTCAATTTGTTCGATATCATAGTAACTATAAACACCCTTTGCATAAGAAGATAAGATTTCATTATTATTGAACTCACATAGGTAGGGAAGGTGTTTTTTAGGGCTCTTAGAGCAACAAGTAAATTCACACATTTCACAAAGATTCAAAGCATAGCATAGCAGACTATTTATATGATACCGTAAGAGTCTCCCTTTTTCAGACAAACAACGACGCACAAAATGAGCATGCTCATCTAAAGATTTCCCATCAACTAGGCTAGTTGGGGTTTCAGCACAAGCGCATAAGGATCGAAGATGATCCAAGTAGAACACTTTAAGTGGATCCATAACAATAGACTTTTAGCAGCCAAAGATGCAAGCAAATATAAGGCACATGGTAACACAAGCAAAGAAGAAGCAAGCGGGAAAAGGCAACGGGAAAAAGAGGAGGAGATTGGGAAAGAGAGGGCGAATAAAACGGCAAGGGTGAAGTTGGGGAGAGGAAAACGAGAGTCAAATGGAAAATAATGTAATGCGATAGATAGGGATTGTGATGGGTACTTGGTATGTTGACTTTTGCGTAGACTCCCCGGCAACGGCGCCAGAAATCCTTCTTGCTATGTCTTGAGCTTGCGTTGGTTTTCCCGAAGAGGAGAGGATGATGCAGCACAGATGGCGTAAGTATTTCCCTCAGTTTTGAGAACCAAGGTATCAATCCAAGAGGAGGCCACGCGCAAGTCCCTCATACCTGCACAAAGCGATAGCTACTCGCAACCAACGCGACTAGGGGTTGTCAATCCCTTCACGGTCACTTACAAGAGTGAGATATGATAGAGATA
This sequence comes from Aegilops longissima, assembly GCA_021605205.1. Classification (NCBI taxonomy): domain Eukaryota; kingdom Viridiplantae; phylum Streptophyta; class Magnoliopsida; order Poales; family Poaceae; genus Aegilops; species Aegilops longissima. The sequence continues at coordinate 581,525,233 of CM038681.1, read as the reverse complement.
ATATTTTTGGTATTTTTGGTATAAAGATGCAAAGTAAAATGTAAAGGCAAAGTAAAAACAAAGCAAGTAAATAAAGTGATAGAGATTGATATGATGAGAATAGACCCGGGGGCCATAGGTTTCACTAGTGGCTTCTCTCAAGAGCATACGTATTCTAGGTGGGTGAACAAATTACTGTTGAGCAATTGACAAAATTGAGCATAGTTATGAGGTTATCTAGGTATGATCATGTATATAGGCATCACGTCCGAGACAAGTAGATCGAAACGATTCTGCATCTACTACTATTACTCCACTCATCGACCGCTATCCAGCATGCATCTAGAGTATTAAGTTAAAAACAGAGTAACGCCTTAAGCAAGATGACATGATGCAGAGGAATAATTCATGCAATATGATAAATACCCCATCTTGTTATCCTCGATGGCAACAATACAATACGTGCCTTGCAACCCTTTAACATCCTTTGGGTAAGGACACGCAAGATTGAACCCAAAGCCATGCACTTCTCCCATTGCAAGAACTACCAATCTAGTTGGCCAAACCAAGCGGATAATTGAAGAGACTTGCAAATATAACTCAATCATACATAAAAGAATTCAGAGAAGATTCAAATATTATTCATAGATAAACTGGATCATAAACCCACAATTAAATCGATCTCAACAAACACACCGCAAAAAGAAGATTACATCGAATAGATCTCCACGAGAGAGGGGGAGAACATTGTATTGAGATCCAAAAAGAGAGAAGAAGGCATCTAGCTACTAGCTATGGACCCGAAGGTCTGAAGTAAACTATCCACACTTCATCGGAGGGGCTATGGTGTTGATGTAGAAGCCCTCCGTGGTGGATGCCCCCCGTGAACTCAGGAACAGGCCCCAAGATGGGATCTCGTGGATACAGGAAGGTAGGCGGTGGAATTAGGTTTTTGGCTCCTGTTATGATCGTTTGGGGATACGTAGGTATATATAGGAGGAAGGAGTACGTTAGTGGGCGTCGGGGGCCTGAGGAGGGGGCCCCAGAGGGGCCTCCACCCTCGTGACCGCCTCTGGGACTTCTTGGAGTAGGGTCCAAGTCTCCTGGATCACGTTCGGTTGGAAAATCACGTTCCCGAAGGTTTCATTCCGTTTGGACTCCGTTTGATATTCCGTTTCTTCGAAACACTGAAATAGGCAAAAAACAACAATTCTGGGCTGGGCCTCCGGTTAATAGGTTAGTCCCAAAAGTAATATAAAAGTGGAAAATAAAGCCCAATATAGTCCAAAAAAGTAGATAAAGTAGCATGGAGCAATAAAAAATTATAGATACGTTGGAGACGTATCAGCATCATCCACATCCTTTTTCAGTGCCTCATATTCGGCACTCGCTCCTAGGGCACAAATACTTTTCAATAAGCACGTATACTTATTTGTGCCTAATGCAAGACAATGTTTTATCATACCTTGTTTCTCTTCTAATTGCTTTCTCACGCGGCCAAGTTCTTCCTCGGCCCGCTCCAGGCTCCGCTTCAGTTCGGACACTTCCGCATTATGAGCAGCCGTATTCTCCGTAGACGCCTGTGTTCAAACAAAGAGGTACACGTCGTTTACATAAGTTCCCACGACAAATAAGGATTTGATCCCCTGCCCAGCTCCCTCTCTTTCGCCAGACAGAGTATCAGGGGCTACTACTCATACTATGACGATTCCTCAAAGGTTTCTCAGGAAACATACCTCAAAGGCCTTTATAAGGCCAAGGCAGGACTCGTTCAGCCCGCTCTTGGCGGACTGAATCTTTTCAACCACCGCACCCATAAGGGTTCGATGTTCATCAACGATAGACGCGTTCTTTAACGCTGTCGATAGACTGCCTGGCAGCTCTGCTCGAACAGAGGTTGCCGGCGGAATAAGCAGGCCGCCCACCATTGAAAGTGGCTGCTCGCCTGATCCGGGAGCCTTAGTGGTCTCCCGGACCTGGTCCGGCTGTTGGCCGAACCCAAGACCTCCCCCGCTGACGGCACACTCCGGGGCCATCGCTCCCGTGTGTCCGGCTCCGGTGATATGCCCCCCTGGGCCGAGCCCCGTTGAGACGACACCTCAGTGTCGCGCCGGGACTTTGGGGAAGGGGCCTCTGGAGGCGTTTCGCTCGCCAAGGCATCTGAGCTCAGCGAATCCTCGAATGAGGACTGGCCGGCGCGAGACCTCGCCGAACTGTGCAAAACATAGCAGTGGTTAAAATTACTATACCCGAAAACAATCTCGGACGTGTACGCGTGTTCATATTTTGTACACTTACGACTTCTCCAGGGGCTGGGCCCTGGGATCCCACTCCGGGCTGCTATCGGCAGCCGTGGTGGATGCCTCTGGGAGGGAACCTTTTCTCCTCTTGGCGATTATTTGAGGGACGAGGGAGCTACACGCTTCTTCCCACCTTCAGAGTGAGGCTCATCCTCCTCTGCTTCTTCCTCTTCGTCTTCCGAAGAAGGAGCGTCGCTTGAGTCTTCGGAATTTGCGTCCGAAGCCTCGCGGTGACGGAGGCCACTCCGGGTCTTCTTGACCTTCTTGGAGGCCTCCTTCTTTGGCGCCTCGTAAGGCGCGGGGACCAGCATCTTCGTCAGAAGAGGTCCGACCGGTTCCTCCGGCAACGGGGCCGGACAATGTATCCGCTCCACTTTCTTTATCCACCCCTGAGGTCACGATGAAACACGATTAGGATGTCTCCCTCGTGACATGCCAGCTGAAGCAGGAATAGACGGAGCTTGACTATGACTTACCGAGCTTGGAGAATGGGATGACTGATACCCACGGTCCTCGGTGGGGCCCGGCCGCGATTTGCCGGGCTTAAAGAGCACCTTCCAGATATCCTTGTGGGAGGAATCATAAAGCTCCCGAAGGGTGTGGTGCTCGGCTGGGTCGAACTCCCACAGAGTACAAGCTCGGCGCTGACAGGGGAGAACCAGGCGAACTAGCATCACCTGGACTACATCCACAAGTTTGACGTCCCTATCGACCACACCTTGAAGGCGCGTCTGGAACAGTGACAACTCATCGGACGAGCACCAGTTCGGGTCCTTCTTGGGCTAGGACGTGAGCCGCAGTGGGGCTTCGGATATGAACTCTGGAGCCGCCGCCCACTTTCTGCCACGTGGTTCGGTGATATAGAACCAGTGCTGCTGCCACTCCTTGATGGAGTCGTTGAAAGCGCCCTTCGGACAAACGGCCTTGGGCATCTTGCTAACCATGGCGCCGTCGCACTCGGCGTGTTCGCCGGTCACCACCTTGGGCTTTACATTAAAAATCTTCAGCCACAAGCCGAAGTGAGGTGAGATCCGAAGAAAAGCCTCACACACGACGATGAACGTCGAGATATTGAGGAACGAGTTGGGGGAAATATCATGAAAATTGATCCCATAGTAATACATGATTCCGTGAACAAATGGGTGCAGGGGAAACCCGAGCCCGCAGACAAAATGGGGGAAGGAACACGACTCTCTCATGAGGTTCCGGAGTGGGGACGACCTGTCCCGCCGGGGGGAGACGGTGGCCAATCTTCTGGGCCAGATACCCGGCGTCCCGGAGCTTCTTAATATCCTTCTCCTGGATAGTAGAGGCCATCCATCTGCCTCCTGCTCCGGATCCGGACATCTTTGGAAAGCCTCTCTTTGATGGAAAGGAAGAGTGCTTGGGCGTTAGGGCTCGAAAAGAGGGGAATGAGCAAGCGGAAGGAGAAAGGCGTGGGTAAAGAGAAAGAGGCCTTGTCTCTTTATAGGGGCGTAAGTGCTTTTTGCGCTTCCCCACTGGCCTGATTGAGCCCGTTTGCCTCCCGCTCGCCGCGATTAGCGGTGCGGTTGGATTACCCATGCCCATATTGATGAGAATCTCGTGATAAGGGGACATGATCTCTGCTTTGACCAGACGTGTCAAGGAAAACGCCTCGCAATATGCGCTGTGGCTGGCTATGGGAAGACGGTTCGAGTAACGACTCGACCATAATGACATGTCGCATTGTTTAAAAAAGTTGTCAACATATTGCATTTGTGAAACATCATTCTCTCTACGGCGGCATACGAAGATCATCTTGTGGATCCGGACACGGTTTGAGTGTTTGATAATTACCTTGGAGTATTCGGAGGAGGAACCCACCCTGCAATGCCGAAGACAATACTGCGCGTCGGACTCATCGTCATTGAAGCCTGGTTCAGGGCTCTTGAGGAGTCTGGATTAGGGGTATCCGGACAGCGGACTGTGTACAACGTCCGGACTATTGAAGCGTGAAGATACAAGACTCAAGACTTCGGCCCGTGTCCGGATGGGACTTTCCTTGGCGTGGAAGGCAAGCCTGACGGTTCAGATATTATATTTCCTTCCTTGTAACCGACTCCATGTAAACCCTAGCCCTCTCCCGTGTCTATATAAACCAAAGAGGCTGGTCCTTAGAAGGCCGATCACAATTACAATCATACCATCATAGGCTAGCTCTTAGGGTTTAGCCTCTACGATCTCGTGGTAGATCTACTCTTGTATTACCCATATCATCAATATTAATCAAGCAGGAAGTAGGGTTTTACCTCCATCGAGAGGGCCCGAACCTGGGTAAACATCTGTGTCCCTTGCTTCCTGTTACCATCAGCCTTGACGCACAGATCGGGACCCCCTACCCGAGATCCGCCGGTTTTGACACCGACAACGACCTCGAGCTTGCTGTGGTTATCTTTGCACTGAAGATATGGCGACAATACCTTCTCGGTAACCATTGTGAGATCTTCACCGATCATCAGAGTATGAAGTACCTGTTTACTCATCCAGATCTGAACCTCCGTCAGCAGCGATGGATGGAAGCTATTGCTGACTACAACTGCGGTATATCCTATACCCCTGGTGCACTGAGCCGCAAGTCTTATTGCAATAATCACATGGTCTAGAAAGCTCAACCCCGCCTTTATGAAGACCTATGCAAACTGAACCTTCAACTAGTTCCACAGGGTTCTCTAAATAACCTTGTCCTGGAACCAACTCTTCTGAAAGCAATTAAGTCTGCTCAAGCCAAAGATGCTCACATTGATTTTATGAAAAAGGATCTTGCCTTAGATAAATCAAGAGATTTCTCACTTGGTGAAGATGGAACCTTATACTTCAGAGATCGCATTGTAGTACCCCGCTTCGAGCTTATGACAGAGAAGGTGATGAAAGAAGCGCATGACACCCCTCTCTCTATTCATCCGGGAAGTACCAAGATGTATCTAGACATCCGTCAGAAGTACTGGTGGTCTAATATGAAGCAAGACATTGCTCGATATATTGAAGAATGTGACGTTTGTCGTCGCGTCAAAGCAGAACATTAGAAACCGGCTGGACTTCTACAACGCTTTCGATTCTGAATGGAAGTGGGATAAGATCCAAATGGACTTAAATCCTTTGGCCTTCCCAAGTCTCAGAAAGGTAACGATGCTATCTTTGTCGTCATCGACCAATTCTCGAAGGTTGCTCACTTTCTGCCAGTCAAGGAGACCATCACTGCTAGTCAATTAGCAAACTTGTATATCTCCCGAATTGTGTCACTCCACGGTATTCCGAAGGAGATCAGTTCAGACCACGACAGTATTTTCACTTCTAAGTTCTGGGATAGTTTCTAAGAGGCAATGGGAACTCATATTACCTGGAGCACTGCTTATCATCCCCAATCCCAAGGCCAAGTCGAGCGAATCAATCAAATTCTTGAAGACATGCTTCGAGCTTGTGTTATTTCTTTTGGCAAGAAGTGGGAAGAATCTCTCCCTTATGCGGAGTTCTCTTATAACAACAGCTATCAAGCCAGCTTGAAAATGGCACCCTTCGAAGTGCTATATGGACGTAAGTGCCGAACCCCTATGAATTGGTCAGAAACTGGGGAACGGACGCTCATTGGTCCAGACATTATTCAACAAGATGAAGAGCAGGTTCGCATTGTCCGGGATAATCTCAAAGAGGCCCAGTCCCGTCAGAAGAGCAATTATGACCGGAAACACCTGGGTTCAACTTATCAACCCGGTGAACAAGCTTATCTGCGTGTCACTCCTTTGAGAGGCACTCATCGGTTCGGAGTCAAGGGCAAGCTAGCTCCGCGGTACATTGGTCCCTTCCGCATTCTCGCCCGTCGTGGACTGGTGGCTTATCAATTGGAGTTGCCACCTTAGTTCTCTCACGTTCATGACGTCTTCCATGTGTCGCAACTTCGTTGATGCTTCAAGGATCCGGAACGTGAAGTGGATCCGGAATTGATTGAAATTCAAGATGATGTCACATACAAAGAGCATCCGATCCGCATTCTTGAAGAAGCTGAACGTCGAACCCGCCAGAAGGTTACCAAGTTCCTCAAGGTGCAATGGTCGATTCATACTAAAGAGGAAGCCACTTGGGAACGCGAAGATAACCTCCAGGATGAATACCCCAACCTGTTCCCTTCTACCTCTTAATTCTCGGGACGAGAATTTCTTTTAGAGGAGGAGAGTTGTAACACCCCGGTGTAATGACGCTACAGTAACCCCTGGGGTTAAATTAATCATTTTGCTAAACAGGTGTTTGATCATCATTGTCTCCTCTCTCTTTTAAATTCCAGTTGAATTCAATTTCAAATTATGTGTGAATTTAAAAATGCTCAGACATGAAAACTAAAATATTCATCATGTGGAACATATTCTTTTTGTAATATTGGTGGTGAACCAACTTTTTTTGCAAAATGTCTAAGTGGCCTAAAATAGCTAAAACAAAAAAGCTTTAAAAAAAGGAAAGGAAAAGGCTCCCCCTCAACTGGGCCGATTGGCCCAGGTGCCACCTGCGCCCCCATGGGCCTCGGCCCACTGGCAGCCCAACAGGCCATGTGGCCCTCCTCCCCTGTCGTCTCCCACCTCCCCTTTGTTCCCCGACCCGAGTCGCATAGCGCCGTCCCTTGGACCCGCCTCATTGGCGATGCCGAGGCGAGGGATAAAACTGCGCCTCCCGACGCCTCGGCCCCCTCGCATCCCACTCGCCCACTTGCCGCTCCGCCTCTCCCTCTCCCACAGATTCCTCCTCGCCTCCCCCTCGTTCCCGTCCACCTCCGAGCTTGATCGCCGCCGCCCTTAAATCGTTATCACGGCCACGGCGGCCTGCCCTCTGCTGACCTGTCGGTGAGCTTTGTGGTCGACTCCTTCGATTGGCGCCCGCCCATTGGAACTGGAAGCACCGCAGCCGCCGTTCGTCCTCGTCCCCATCTCCGGTGCCGTCGATCTCCTTCGTCTCCGGCGCCGTCTCTGCTGCTACTAAACCTCCGAGGGCCACCGTGCGTGCCGTAAAGTGAGCCCCTCTTCCCCTTCCCTCGCTCCCCTGGCCTCTTGCGCTCCCGTAGCTACCGTGTCCGCCAGGGCCGAGCTCAGCTCCGCCGCATAGCTCGCCGGCGTCACCATGGGCATCGTCAAGCTCGCCCGAGCACTCAAGAGTGCTCAGGCCACCTCGCCGAGTCCGCCCGTGCCGCTAGGTCCCTTCCCCGTAGCCTCTAGCGCCGACCGCGTGTTTGCTCGAACTTCGGCGACCACCGCGGTGCGCATCGCCGTTGTTTTAGTGCGTTTCTGGTCGGGCCACCACCGCAGTTCGACGCTGCTGCTCCGCTTCGTTGAACGCCCTCGCTGCGAAATGGTTGCCCGTAGGCGAAATCCGACGAGGCCCGAGGCCCTCCGCCGCGTTTTGGCATTGCCGGCATCAAGCCGTCTTCCACCGCCGACGTGGCACACACAGGGCCACCACAGGTCCTTGCCGGTGGGCCCCGGTCAATCAGTTGTCTTGTTGGGCAGGCCCGACCAGCGACGTCAGCGGGTCCCACTGCTTAATCCTCTAATTAAAACATTTTAATAATTAAAACTAATTAGATTAGTTAATTAGACACGGCAGTGGGCCCGAGAGTTTACTAACTAAATTTAGATTAGTTTAAACTCTGTTTAACCCATTGTCCATGACGTGTGGGTCCCGTGTCGATTTTGACCAGTCAACCGGACTGTTGACTGCTGACGTCAGTCCTGCGTCATGCTGACGTCATATTCCATTTCTGTTAATATAAATAATTCCAGAATATGTTTAAAACTTATAAAATTCATATAAAATAATCTGTAACTCGGATGAAAATGTTTTCTACATGAAAGTTGCTCAAAAAAACGTGACGAATCCGGATACGAGGTTCGTTCATCTGTCACATGCCCCTAGTATGCTGAACATGGAACTTTCCCCCTCTGGTCATCTGTCTGACACATGTCCGGAACCGGGAAAACATTCCCGGTTGACTTCCCCCCTTGCCGGTATCGTGTAGCACCGCGTTAGAACAGGTCTAGCTCTGCCTGTTGTTCTGTTATGCTATGTTTGCTTTATATTTACTGTTTCTTCCCCCTCTTCTCTCCGGTAGACCCCGAGACCAATGCTGCCCCTGTGTTCGACTACGTCGACGATGACCCCTCCTTGCCAGAGCAACCAGGCAAGCCCCCCCTTTGATCATCCCGATATCGCCCATTTCCACTCTCTCATGCTTTCATTAGATTTTTCTACTGTTATTGTTTGCTCCTATTCTGATGCATAGCCTGCTTTTGTAACCTGCTCATTGTTACCTACCTGCTTATCCTAAACTGCTTAGTATAGGTTGGTTAGTGACCCGTCAGTGACCCCCCACCTTGTCCTTGTTGCCCCCGCTTCATCATTGAAGACCCGATCAACGGGATCGAAGACCAGGCCCCGGCACCGCACAACACTTTCCCCTTAGTTGTTCGACACTACTGGGTTACTATCGAGTACCGAGGGTGAGAACTCTTCAGCACTTCTGATGTTAACCCTGTAGTGTAGTCATTCGGTCGTGGTCATCGAGGGTGATTTCCTCCTTAACCACTTCCGATACGGCTCTGTCGTGCAACCCCTCAAGTGTGAACCTCGGGGGTGATTCCTCTTACGTTCACCTTGATGATTACATCAGGTGGAATTCATCGGGTGTGATTCCTCGGGTTTTCCCCTTGATATTTGGACACACGGATACTTGGACTTTACCAATGTTACTTGGAAAGACGGGTTGACCGTGAGGGGTACCCGCGCGAGCTTAGTTGCAAGTTATGTGGAGTCGGGTTGACCTGGAGGGTGCCCGCGAGATAATTACGAGGCGTGGCCAGGCATTCCTAGCCCTTGCCGCAAGTCCTCGAGACGGGGAAACGGGGTCACATCTTTCGTGCGTCTTTGCTTGTTACCGCGCGCTTCTAATCCACTACGATTTGGATATTTGATCTAAGGGGCCTCTGGCCTGATAGCACTAACCATCACGTGGGCATAGTATGGGCGTTCTGCGTCGTATACATCAACCGAAGTTTAATAGATGTCAGCAACAGAGCGGTGCGCGTCGGCTTGGACTGCGTAAGCACCTGCCTTTTTGAAGGAGGTAGCTAGGTCTGCTCACCGGCCGCGCTCGCAACGTGCAGGAGTTCCCGGGAAGATGGCCCATGACCCCTGGGGGCATAGGTTTAGTCCGACGTGCTGGCCTCTCTATTAAGCCTAGGTCGGGTTGTGGTGTATTGTTTGGCCGAGGCCGGGCATGACCCAGGAAAGTGTGTCCGGCCGGAGTTAATCGATCGTGGTGGGTAAGTTGGTGCACCCCTGCAGGGAAGAAACCATCTATCGATAGCCTGTCCTACGGTAATGGACACTTGGAGTTGTATCCAGATCGATACAACTAGAACTGGATACTTGTGATGAGAATTGAATGGTGATGAGAAATGGATTGTGATGATAACTGGATAGTACGGCTCTGGGATTTCTTTCTCGCAGGAAGTCGAGAAAGGATCTCCGGCCGAGGTTGATAACACTACTACTACTTTACTTTATGCTACTCTCCCTCCTATTTGCTGCAAGATGGTAGTTTCCAGAAGATGCTAGTCTTCGATAGGACTAGGCCTTCTCTCTATTTTGGCATTTCTGCAGCCCAGTCCACATATACAGCCTTCCTTTGGTAATGTTGCATATGTAGTGTAGATCCTTGCTTGCGAGTACTTTGGATGAGTACTCACGGTTTCTTTGCTCCCCCTTTCCCCCTTTCTTCTTATTTACGGTTGATGCAACCAGATGTTGGAGCCAGTAAGTCGGATGCCACCGCCGATGTCTACTACTACGTGGAGGCGGCGACGACCTGGGAGTAACTAGGAGGCTCCCAGGCGGGAGGCCTTGCCTTTTCGATCGATGTTGCTTTTGTGCTAGCCTTCTTAAGGCAAACTTGTTTAACTCATGTCGTACTCAGATATTGTTGCTTCACGACTCTTGTGTATTCAAGCTTATGTATTCGAGCCCTCGAGGCCCCCGGCTTGTAATATAAAGCTTGTATTTTTTTAATTTGTGTCTAGAGTTGTGTTGTGATATCTTCCCGTGAGTCCTTGATCTTGATCGTACACATTTGCGTGCATGATTAGTGTATGATTGAATCGAGGGCGTCAGACACTGTGCCGTCGCGATAGGGCTTGATGGATCCTTCAATCATCTTCAACGACGCGGTCCAGGGGGAGGTTTTCCTCCCTGGACAGATCTTCGTATTCGGCAGCTTCGTACTTTGGGCCAACTCGCTTGGCCATCTAGAGCAGATCGATAGATACGCCCCTGGCCATCAGGTCAGGTTTGGAAGCTTGAACTATATTGCCGATATCCGCGGAGACTTGATCTTCGACGGATTCGAGCCCACGTCAGGTGCGCCGAACGGTCACGACGAGCATGACTTAGATCTGCCATCAGACAGTGTTCGGGAGATCGTGCCTGTGGCGGTCCCAGGAATCAATCCGGAGCAGATCGTGCCATCCGAGGACGTGTGGATGGACCCCGCCACAGAGGCCGCACACTCATCGGCCTTGGAGCCGAACACTGACCCCACCTCCTATGAGGTCGGTATTGTCGGACCTCTGGACTCGTCTCCGGCTACAGGATCCGAACCGCGTACTTCCGTGCCTATCGAATCTGATTGGGCACCGGTCATGGAGTCCTCCTCCGTGGATATCTTTCAGCACTCGCCTTTGGTGATGTGCTAAATTCATTAAGGTCTGTCTCCTTGTCAGGAGCTGAATTATGTTCGGCTCGTGTGGGAAGCGGACGACGAAGAAATTTGTTCCCCACCCACCACCCAGTTAATAGCCACTGTCGATGACTTAACCGACGTGCTTGACTTCAACTCCGAAGACATCGACGGTATGGACAATGATGCAGGAGAAGAACAGGAACCACCGCCTATAGAGCGCTGGACAACCACCTCATCATATGCTATATACATGGTGGACACCCCCAAAGAAAGCAATGGCGATGAGGCAACAGAAGATAATCCCCTAGAGAAGCAATCTAGGCACCGGCGTCTTAGGCGCCGCTCCAAGCCCCGCCATAGCAAAAATAGTGATACCGGTAGAAGAGATGATAACAATCCGGATGGTGTCGAAGACGAAAACAATCTGGCCTAGCCAGGCTTCGAGCAGGCCGAGCAAGAAGATGGGCAAGCTAGTCCCAAGGAACAGGTAACAGATAGAGAATCAGAGGATGATAATTACATGCCTCTCTCCGAAGAAGAAGTGAGCCTTGGCGATGAAGAATTCATCATGCCTGAGGATCCCGTTGAGCAGGAGCGCTTCAAGCGCCGGCTTATAGCCACTACAAAAATCCTGAAGAAAAAGCAGCAACAGCTTCAAGCTGATCAAGATCTGCTAACCGATAGATGGACCGAGGTCCTGGTTGCCGAGGAATACGGACTCGAGCGCCCTACCAAAAGTTACCCAAAGCGCAGGTTGCTACCTCAACTCGAGGAGGAGACGTTAAAGCCCACACTACCAGCGCATGATGCGGCTGACCGGCCACCTCGTGGCCGAGACAAAGCGGCGTACCAGCCCGAAGTCCAGACCGTACCCCGTCGCCAATCAAAAAATAATACTAAGGCCCGGGGCTACACGAAGGACCTGCGAGACGTATTGGAAAACAAAGCAGGACAGTCAAGATCGATCTACGGATCACGGGGGCGCGCCACAACGCGTGACGAGGACCGTCACGCCGGACACAATAAACAAAAGTCCGGCGGGCCGACTACAACAGACTAGACTCATTCGAACTACGTCGGGATGTAGCCTGGCATAGAGGCGCCGCACACCCCCTATGCTTCACTAATGAAGTAATGGATCATGAATTCCCAGAAGGGTTTAAACCCGTGAACATTGAATCATATGATGGCACAACAGACCCGCGGTATGGATCGAAGATTTTCTCTTACACATTCACATGGCACGCGGCGATGACTTACATGCCATCAAGTACCTACCACTTAAGCTTAAAGGACCGGCTAGGCATTGGCTAAATAGCCTGCCGGCAGGCTCCATTGGCAGTTGGGAGGACCTGGAAGACGCATTACTTAACAACTTCCAGGGCACTTACGTGCGACCACCAGATGGTGATGACTTAATTCACATAACCCAACAGCCCGGAGAGTCAGCCAGGAAATTCTGGACTCGATTCCTAACTAAAAAGAACCAAATTGTCGACTGTCCGGATGCCGAAGCCTTAGCAGCCTTCAAGCATAACATCTGTGACGAATGGCTCGCCCGACACCTCGGCCAAGAGAAGCCAAAGTCCATGGCAGCCCTCACGACACTCATGACCCTCTTTTGCGCGGGCGAGGACAACTGGCTGGCTTGTAGCAACATCACACCAAAAAACTCCGGCGATTCAGACGCCAGAGATAGCAACGGCAAGCCACAACGCAATAGACACAAGCGTCGCAACAATGGCGACAACGCCGAAGACACAACAGTCAATGCCGGATTCAGAGGCTCTAAATCCAGACAACGGAAAAAGGCATTCAAAAGAAACAATCCGGACTCGTCTAGTCTGGACCGCATACTCGATAGCTCATGTCAAATTCACGGCACCCCCGATAAACCAGCCAACCACACCAACAGAGAATGCTGAGTGTTCAAACAGGCTGGCAAGTTGAATGCCGAAAACAGGGAAAAGGGGCTGCATACCGATGATGACGAGGAACCTCGGCCACCGAACACAGGAGGACAGAAGAAATTCCCTCCCCAGGTGAAAACGGTGAATATGATATACGCAACCCATATTCCCAAGCGGGAACGGAAGCGTGCACTAAGGGACGTCTATGCGATGGAGCCAGTCGCCCCAAAGTTCAACCCATGGTCCTCTTGTCCGATCACTTTCGATCGCAGGGACCATCCTACCAGTATCCGTCATGGCGGTTCGGCCGCATTGGTCCTTGACCCCATCATCGGCGGATTCCACCTCACATGAGTCCTCATGGACGGTGGCAGCAGCCTGAACCTGCTCTATCAGGATACAATGCGCAAAATGGGCATCGAACCCTCAAGGATCAGGCCCACAAAAACCACCTTCAAGGGTGTCATACCAGGTGTGGATGCCTGTTGCACGGGCTCAATCACACTGGAAGTGGTCTTCGGATCTCCGGACAATTTCTGAAGCGAGGAGTTAATCTTCGACATCGTCCCCTTCTGCAGTGGCTATCATGCACTGCTCGGATGAACCGCATTTGCCAGATTCAATGCGGTACTGCATTATGCATACCTCAAGCTCAAAATGCCAGGACCTCGCGGGGTTATAACAGTTAATGGAAACACAGAGCGCTCGCTCCGAACGGAGGAGCACACAGGGGCCCTCGCGGCAGAAGTACAAAACAACCTTCTTAGGCAAACAGCCCATTTGGTGATAAAGAACCCGGACACCGTCAAGCGAGTCTGGAGTACCCGCAACAGGATCATCCGGCACATCCAGAGCTCGACTAGCAATTCGGCCTCCGTCCTAGTCCCAGACAAGCGGCGAAATTTGTGCCGCACATACATAATTACGCACTTAAAATACCATGGGCATAGGCGGAGGCACGACTATGACATGGTCCACAACGCGGTTCGACCGCCCCAGGACCCACGCATCTTTACACCCTTTTTCTTTCAGGTCCCTATCTTCGAGAGGCTCTTCCAATAGACCGACTATAGGACACATAGCGGGACGGACGCACCAAGAAGACAAGAAGCTCGGGCGTACAAGGGAATCCTCAGGTGGTCTCTGATAATGATCGTTATACCTGTTTTACATACCCGCACACAGCTCGCTCCTGGTCAGGATGTGTCAAAAAGTCCTATTTTTCTTATCGCACTACTTGTATATGTACGCTTTGACGTATTATTCGAATAACAAGGGAAAACAGTGTACAACGTCAGCTTACTATTACATTTATTTACCCCTTTCCTTTACTGCTTATTTATTACACCCGTACATCTTGGTACATCCAGTTTGCCAGGGGCTTCAGTGTACCCCGTAACATGGCAAGAAAAGTCCGAACACTTTCGACAGTGCGGCACCCCGAACTTATAACATTATATGCATCATTTCCGAATCATGTCTTGGGTCAATAGTTGGGTTTGCCCGGCTCCTATGTTTTGGTACCTTACGTTCCGCTATATCGGCTAAGGTAGCACAGGGAGAACTACTGCGATTGTGTCCCGGTTCTTCCGGACGAGCACCTCAGTAGAGAAAGACGAAAACTGACTGTCATGATGAGGCGAGAGCTGTTCGCTGTTCGAGAGGTCTCAAATCCTTAAAGATTTTTTCCGCTTCGGGCGAGGAATCGGCCTTGTCCGATTTAGGCGTGTATAGCGCCCCAAGTTCGGCCTTCCGAACACTAGGGGCTTCGCCAAAATTTAAAATTGTGGACTTCTATGGCCAAGTGAGAGTGATAAAGCTGTATGGTCCGATTACCTTGTTCGCTGCGTTAAACACCTCCTTAAAAGGACCAAAAATTTGGATAAAGAGTGTTTATATTTATCCCGAACACCCGATTACTAGTTACATGGGGCGAAGTTAACGATCGCCAACTCTCAAGATTTTATAAACGGCCGCACAGAAGGGAATATTTTAAATTAACAAGCGCCATATAGCGCACATGAACTCGTTTTCATTTTACAGGATGACTTGAGTACATTCATTCAAATATTACATCCTTAGCACATTCATCCGCCACAAGGCGGGCACCCTTAATGAAATTATCATAGTACTGTTCGGGGTGGCGATGCTCCTTGCCCTTCGGCGGCTCCTCTATCACCAGCTTCTCGGCATCCATCTTCGCCTAGTGCACTTTCGCACAGGCCAAGGCCCTGCGTGCACCTTCAATACAGACGGACCGTTTAATGACTTCAAGCCGCAGACAGGCATTTACCATCCGCTTGACAAGGCCGAAGTAGCTGCCGGGTAGGGGCTCGCCAGGCCACAGCCGGACTATGAGGTCCTTCATGGCCAGTTCGACCGCCTTGTGAAGTTCGACCAACTGCTTCAGCTGGTCGCTCAAGGGCATCGGATGTTCGGCCCCAATATACTGGGACCAAAATAGCTTATCCGTCGAGCTCCCTTCCTCAGCTCGGTATAACTCTGCGGCATCAGAGATGCTATGCGGCAGATCTGCAAATGCTCCTGGAGAGCTCCGAATTCGGGTAAGTAAAAGGAAAGTCTCCTTCACATGCTTGCTTTGCATAATGAAAGCATTACCCGCCGCTATCTTCTTGGCCGCCTCAATCTCCTGGAGGGCCTTCTGGGCTTCGACCTTGGCGTCTCGCGCGCTCTGACGGGCCTTCGCAAGCTCCGACTCTTGCGTCTTGGAGTCACGCTCCAAGGACTCAAATTTTTTGACGAAATCCCGGAGCTCTTGCTGGACCTCATTAACCCGAGCCTCTTGTTTTTCGCGCTCGGTGCGCTCCTTGGCCGCTTTGTCTTCGGTCTCGGACAACGCCTTCTTAAGGGCCGCCACCTCAGTCGTGGCCCCTATTATATACATGATGCTTCTATTAGCATCAACAATTTATCCTTTATATAACATTCAGACGGAGTATCACTTACCTTTGTTCTCCTCGAGCTGCCTCTTCACGAGGCCGAGCTCTTCTTCGGCTCGCCCCAGGTTCTGCTTCAGTCCGGAGACCCTCGCAGTGAGGGCAGCGGCGGCCAGCAGCGACGCCTGCTTATTCACATAGACATAATATGATTAGACTCCTGGAAATAATATGTGATCCTCTGTTCGGCCTTTCTTTCCGATCACCAAACAGAGCATCAGGGGCTACCGTCTATACTGTGATATTTCCTCATAATCGAATTACTTACCTCAAAGCCTGTCAGGAGGCTGGCGCAGGCCTCGGTCAATCCGCTTTTGCAGACTGAACCTTCGCACTCACCGTACTCATAAGAGTACGGTGTTCTTCATCAAGGGAAGCGCCTTGAAGCGCTTCCACCAAGCTGTCCGATGCCTCTGGATGGACAGAGGTCATCGGCACAGGCGGCTCGCCCCCCTTAGCGAGGGGCCGCCTGCCTGAATCCGGAACCACTGGAGGTTCCGGCGCTGTATCCGGCTAGGGGCCAAGCTTGCTGCGGCCCCCCTCATCAGAATCCATGGGGATCTTCCCCCCACGAGCCCGACATCGGGGGTTTCTGTTGGGGATCGTAGCAGAATTTTTAAAATTTTCTACGCATCACCAAGATCAATCTATGGAGTTATCTAGCAACGAGGGGAAAAGGAGTGCATCTACATACCCTTGTAGATCGCGAGCGGGAGCGTTCAAGAGAACGGGGTTGATGGAGTCGTACTCGTCGTGATCCAAATCACCGATGACCGAGCGCCGAACGGACGGCACCTCCGCGTTCAACACACGTACGGTTGGGGAAGACGTCTCCTCCTTCTTGATCCAGCAAGGGGGAAGGATAGGTTGATGAAGATCCAGCAGCACGACGGCGTGGTGGTGGAAGCAGCGGGAAACTCGGTAGGGCTTCGCCAAGCTCGGCGAGAGGGAGAGGTGTCACGGGAGGGAGAGGGAGGCGCCAGGGGCTAGGGTACGCAGCCCTCCCTCCCCCCTCTTTATATAGGGTCCAGGGGGGCGCCGGCCCCTCTAGATCCCATCTAGATGGGGGGGCGGGCGGCCAAGGGGGCTGGCTTGCCCCCCAAGCCAAGTGGGGCGCCCCCCACCCCTAGGGTTCCCAACCCTAGGCGCAGGGGGAGGCCCAAGGAGGGGTGCACCAGCCCACCAAGGGCTGGTTCCCCTCCCACTTCAGCCCATGGGGCCCTCCGAGATAGGTGGCCCCACCCGGTGGACCCCCGGGACCCTTCCGGTGGTCCCGGTACAATACCGGTGACCCCCGAAACTTTCCCGATGGCCGAAAACGGACTTCCTCTATATAATTCTTCACCTCTGGACCATTCTGGAACTCCTCGTGACGTCCGGGATCTCATCTGGGACTCTGAACAACTTTCGGGTTACCGCATACTAATATCTCTACAACCCTAGCGTCACCGAACCTTAAGTGTGTAGACCCTACGGGTTCGGGAGACATGCAGACATGACCGAGACGACTCTCCGGCCAATAACCAACAGCAGAATCTGGATACCCATGTTGGCTCCCACATGCTCCTCGATGATATCAACGGATGAACCACGATGTCGAGGATTCAATCAATCCCGTATACAATTCCCTTTGTCAATCGGTACGTTACTTGCCCGAGACTCGATCGTCGGTATCCCAATACCTCGTTCAATCTTGTTACCGCAAGTCACTTTACTCGTCTTGTAATGCATGATCCGTGACGGACACTTGGTCACATTGAGCTCATTATGATGATGCATTACCGAGTGGGCCCGAGATACCTCTCGTCACACGGAGTGACAAATCCCAGTCTCGATTCGTGCCAACCCAACAGACAGTTTCGGAGATACCCGTAGTGCACCTTTATAGTCACCCGATTCGTTGTGACGTTTGGCACCCAAAGCACTCCTACGGTATCCGGGAGTTGCACAATCTCATGGTCTAAGGAAATGATACTTGACATTTGGAAAAGCTCTAGCAAACGAACTACACGATCTTGTGCTATGCTTAGGATTGGGTCTTGTCCATCACATCATTCTCCTAATGATGTGATCCCGTTATCAATGACATCCAATGTCCATAGTTAGGAAACCATGACTATCTGTTGATCAACGAGCTAGTCAACTAGAGGGTCACTAGGGACATGTTGTGGTCTATGTATTCACAAATGTATTACGATTTCCGTATAACACAATTATAGCGTGAACAATAGACAATTATCATGAACAAAGAAATATAATAATAACCATTTTATTATTGCCTCTAGGGCATATTTCCAACAGTCTCCCACTTGCACTAGAGTCGATAATCTAGTTACATTGTGATGAATTGAACACCCATAGAGTTCTGGTGTTGATCATGTTTTGCTCTAGGGAGAGGTTTAGTCAACGGATCTGCGACCTTTAGATCCGTCTGCACTTTGCAAATATCTATGTCTCCATCTTGAACATTTTCATGAATGGAGTTGAAGCGACGCTTGATGTGCCTGGTCTTCCTGTGAAACCTGGGCTCCTTGGCAAGGGCAATAGCTCCATTGTTGTCACAGAAGAGAGTGACCGGCCCCGACGCATTGGGTATGACTCCTAGGTCGGTGATGAACTCCTTCATCCAGATTGCTTCATGCGCTGCCTCCGAGGCTGCCATGTACTCCGCTTCACATGTAGATCCCGCCATGACGCTTTGCTTGCAACTACACCAGCTTACTGCCCCACCATTCAAAATAAACACGTATCCGGTTTGTGACTTAGAGTCATCCAGATCTGTGTCGAAGCTAGCGTCGACATAACCCTTTACGACAAGCTCTTCGTCACCTCCATACACGACAAACATATCCTTAGTCCTTTTCAGGTACTTCAGGATATTCTTGACCGCTGTCCAGTATTCCATGCCGGGATTACTTTGGTACCTTCCTCCCAAACTTACGGCAAGGTTTACATCAGGTCTGGTACACAGCATGGCATACATAATAGACCCTATGGATGAGGTATAGGGGATGACACTCATCTTTTCTCTATCTTCTGCCGTGGTCGGACATTGAGCCGAGCTCAATTTCAACCTTGCAACGCAGGCAAGAACCCCTTCTTGGACTGATCCATATTGAACTTCTTAAATATCTTATCAAGGTATGTGCTTTGTGAAAGACCTATGAGGCGTCTCGATCTATCTCTATAGATCTTGATGCCTAATATGTAAGCAGCTTCTCCAAGGTCCTTCATTGAAAAACACTTGTTCAAGTAGGCCTTTATGCTTTCCAATAATTCTATATCATTTCCCATCAACAGTATGTCATCCACATATAATATGAGAAATGCTACAGAGCTCCCACTCACTTTCTTGTAAACACAGGCTTCTCCATAAGTCTGTGTAAACCCAAACGCTTTGATCATCTCATCAAATCGAATGTTCCAACTCCGAGATGCTTGCACCAGCCCATAGATTGAGCGTTGGAGCTTGCACACCTTGTTAGCATTCTCAGGATCGACAAAACCTTCCGGCTGCATCATATACAATTCTTCCTTAAGAAAACCGTTAAGGAATGCCGTTTTGACGTCCATTTGCCATATCTCATAATCATAGAATGCGGCAATTGCTAACATGATTCGGACTGACTTCAGCTTCGCTACGGGTGAGAAAGTCTCATCGTAGTCAACCCCTTGAACTTGTCAATAACCCTTAGCGACAAGTTGAGCCTTATAGATGGTCACATTACCATCCGCGTCTGTCTTCTTCTTAAAGATCCATTTATTTTCTATGGCTCGCCGATCATTGGGAAAGTCAGTCAAAGTCCATACTTCGTTTTCATACATGGATCCTATCTTGGATTTCATGGCTTCTAGCCATTTGTCGGAATCTGGGCCCGCCATCGCTTCTTCATAGTTCGAAGATTCACCGTTGTATAACAACATGATTTCCAAGACAGGGTTGCCGTACCACTCTGGTGAGGAACGTGTCCTTGTGGACCTACGAAGTTCAGTAGGTGCTTGATCCGAAGTACCTTGATCATCATCATTAACCTCCTCTCTAGTCGGTGCAGGCACCACAGGAACATCTTCCTGAGCTGCGCTACTTTCCTTTTTAAGAGGTAGTACTTCATCAAGCTCTACTTTCCTCCCACTTACTTCTTTCGAGAGAAACTCTTTCTCCAGAAAGGATCCGTTCTTAGCAACAAAGATCTTGCCGTCGGGTCTGAGGTAGAAGGTATACCCAATGGTTTCCTTAGGGTATCCTATGAAGACGCATTTTTCCGACTTGGGTTCGAGCTTTTCAGGTTGAAGTTTCTTGACATAAGCATCGCATCCCCAAACTTTTAGAAACGACAGCTTAGGTTTCTTCCCAAACCATAATTCATACGGTGTCATCTCAACGGATTTCGACGGAGCCCTATTTAAAGTGAATGCGGCAGTCTCTAAAGCATAGCCCCAAAATGAGAGCGGTAGATCGGTAAGAGACATCATAGATCGCACCATATCTAATAGAGTGCGATTATGATGTTCGGACACACCATTTCGCTGAGGTGTTCCAGGCGGCGTGAGTTGTGAAACGATTCCACATTTCCTTAAGTGTGTGCCAAATTCGTGACTCAAATATTCCCCTCCATGATATGATCGTAAGAACTTTATTTTCCTGTCACGTTGATTCTCAACCTCACTCTGAAATTCCTTGAACTTTTCAAAGGTCTCAGACTTGTGTTTCATTAAGTAGACATACCCATATCTACTCAAGTCATCAGTGAGAGTGAGAACATAACGATAGCCACCGCGAGCCTCAACACTCATTGGACCACACATATCAGTATGTATGATCTCCAATAAGTTGGTTGCTCGCTCCATTGTTCCGGAGAACAGAGTCTTGGTCATTTTACCCATGAGGCATGGTTCGCACGTGTCAAATGATTCGTAATCAAGAGACTCCAAAAGTCCATCTACATGGAGCTTCTTCATGCGTTTGACACCTATGTGACCAAGGCGGCAGTGCCACAAGTATGTGGGACTATCATTATCAACCTTACATCTTTTGGTATTCACACTATGAATATGTGTAACATTACACTCGAGATTCATTAAGAATAAACCATTCACCAGCGGGGCATGACCATAAAACATATCTCTCATATAAATAGAACAACCATTATTCTCGGATTTAAATGAGTAGCCATCTCGAATCAAACGAGATCCAGATACAATGTTCATGCTCAAAGCTGGCACTAAATAACAATTATTGAGGTTTAAAACTAATCCCGTAGGTAAATGTAGAGGTAGCGTGCCGACGGCGATCACATCGACCTTGGAACCATTCCCGACGCGCATCATCACCTCGTCCTTCGCCAGTCTCAGCTTATTCTGCAGCTCCTGTTTTGAGTTACAAATATGAGCAACGTCACCGGTATCAAATATCCAGGAGCTAGTAAGGAGCCCACTTGACAGGGACAGACCTGGAGGAGACACCAACAATATGCTTATGTTTAACAGCTTACTCCAACAACAAGATCTTGTGGAAATACCTATCAAGGGTAGGAATTTCACCTGATCTAACATGCAGGACTCTCCACTGCTGGAAAAGCTTGACTGGATTTTTGCTTCTGCCAACTGGACCCTGACTTTCCCAAATACTTTGGCACACCCACTTGCTAGAGTCACTTCAGATCATATTCCTATTCACATTCAGATAGGCAGTGATATTCCAAAATCTTCTATATTCAGATTTGGAAATTATTGGTTTGAATTTGATGGGTTCTATGAGACTGTTATTCAATGTTGGAACAGAAATCAACAATTGACAAACTCTGCCAAGGATACTGCTGCAAGGTTCAAATGTCTCATAATGGGTTTAAAAAAATGGAGCAAAAATCTGTCAAAACTTAACACTAATATATCTGCTTGTAACTATGTTCTATCTATGATTGATGGCATTGAAGACCAAAGGAATCTGAGCACTATTGAAGCAAACTTCAGAATTATTATCAAGAATCACATAACCAAGTTATTGGAAGTAAAAAGAATATATTGGAAATCCAGGTTTAAGATGAGAAGTATTCAGCTTGATGATGAAAATACTGAATTTTTTCATGCCATGGCTACCCAAAGCTACAGGAAGAACTTCATAACTTCTCTACTAGATGAAGATGGGACCCCTTTCCAAAATAATGACCACAAGGCTGCCATTATTTGGAAATCATACAAAGATAGACTGGGAAAAGCTATCAACCCACCTATGCTATTCAATCTTGAGGAAATTATTCAGCCTAAAGATCTATCTGAACTTGAGGCCCCTTTTTGCATGGATGAAATTGACCAAGTTATTAAAGACATCCACTCTGATAGAGCACCTGGACCTGATGGTTTTAATGGCTTATTTCTGAAGAAATGTTGGCATATCATCAAGCAAGATATTTACACTATGATTTGGGATTTTTTTGAAGGAAACATTGATATTCACAGTATTAATACTGCTTTTATTACTCTCATCCCAAAGATTTCAAACCCTATTGGCATGAATGATTTCAGACCCATTTCCCTGTTCAGCCTTCCTCTCAAAATCATCACAAAGCTCATGGCCAATAGAGCTCAGAAAATCATTACCTCTGTCATTCATCAGAATCAATATGGTTTCATAAAAGGGAGAAATATCCAGGACTGCTTGGGATTTGCTTTTGAATACATTCATCTATGTCATCAATCAAGGAAACCTATCATCATACTCAAACTTGATTTTGAGAAAGCTTTTGACAAGATTGAATACAATGCAATTATTGCCATGTTGAAAGCAAAGGGTTTTGGTCCTAGATGGATAAATTGGGTAACTAATATACTCAATACTGCATCAACATCTGTCCTGTTAAATGGTGTTGCTGGGAAAAAAATATATGTAAAAGAGGATTCAGACAAGGAGATCCTCACTCTCCTCTTCTATATATCATTGCTGCTGATCTACTTCAGTCTATTATCAGTGCTGCTTGGGCAAATGGTGAACTCACTCTCCCCACAAATCAGGCATATGGTCTTGACTACCCTATTATTCAATATGCAGATGATACTCTATTGATCATGCCTGCTGATGAAGAGCAACTCTGTCATCTCAAATACCTGCTTAATCTATTCAGTATGTCCACTGGGCTATTTGTTAATTACACCAAATCTTCCATGATCCCTATAAATATGGATCAACAATCCATCAACAACCTTGCTAACTCTTTTGGTTGTAAAGTTGAAAGCCTTCCTTTCACCTATCTTGGACTACCTATGGGCACCACCAAACCCTTTGTTCATGACCTCATACCATTTATATCTAAGATTGATAAGAGATTATCAGGGGTTGCCAGGTTCATGAACCATTCTGGGAGACTCACTTATGTCAACTCTATTGTTGCTTCCAGGCCTATATTTTCCATGTGCTCTCTTAAAGTCCATGTTACCATTCTAGACCATGTGGATAAATCAAGCAGAAATTTCCTTTGGTATGGAAATGAAATCAATAAAGGTGGTAAATGCCTGGCCAGCTGGGAGATGATATGCAAACCCAAACAGCAAGGAGGACTTGGGGTTTTGAATCTTAGAGAACAAAATAAAGCCCTTCTCATAAAACACTTGTTCAAGTTCTATAATAAAGTGGATGTTCCATGGGTTAAATTAATATGGGAAGCTCACTACCATAACAATGATGTTCCTCATTACAACAGAAGCAAAGGATCCTTTTGGTGGAAAGATTGCATGAAAATGTATGACCTTTTCAGGGAAATGACCACTTGTGACATCAAATCTGGTTGCACTAATCTGCTATGGGATGACATATGGAATGGTGATATTAGGAAAATTAAATATCCTAAGCTTCACTCTTTTACCCAAAAGGAAAGCATATCTATCAAAGAAGCCAAGGAATTAGAGAACCTTTACAGCCTGTTCCAACTTCCTCTTTCCATTCAAGCCCACCATCAATTCCACCTTCTATCAGGAGAGCTAAACAATATCAGGAACTCAGAGGACAAGGACACATGGACCTTCAACTTGGGTAGCAATAAGAACATTACAAAGAAGATCTATGGATACCTTATGAATGGTGAAGATGCAGCTGCCACCTTTAAATGGCTATGGAAATCATGCTGTCTACCAAGACATAAATTTTTCTGTTGGCTCATGCTAAATGACAGAATAAATACATGTGATCTTTTGACCAGAAAAAGCATGCACCTCGATTCCACTATATGTGTCCTATGCAACAATGAAAACTATGAAGACAGGACTCATCTTCTATTTACTTGTCCATTTAGTCAAGGCTTCTGGTGGAACATTGGATTTGAATGGAATTCGGATATGGAGATCAACAATATGATTATTGATGCTAAGCACAGATATAAAATTGACCACTTCATGGAAATCATGATTCTTGGATGCTGGAGCATATGGAACCAAAGGAATGGGATGATCTTTGAAGGGATTCCTTGCTCAATAAATGAGTGCAAGAATGACTTTGTCAGATATTTCAAAATGACCATGCTGAGGGCTAAACCCACTCTAAAAGAGGGCATGTCCTCATGGATAGACAATATTTAATTTTTCCATTATCTCTGTACTTTTCTACCCATAGATTGTACCTACTTGGTTGTCCCCCCAACAACCATTTGATTATGTAATTTGGATACTCTTTTAATAAATGAAAATGACTCACAGTAGGGGGCTTACCCTACTGTTCTTTGGTCAAAAAAACCTAGGAGCTACTACGAGTACTGGTAAGGTACACATCAATTACATGTATATCACATATTCCTTTGGCGTTGCCGGCCTTCTTGTCCGCTAAGTATTTGGGGCAGTTCCGCTTTCAGTGACCACTTCCCTTGAAATAAAAGCACTCAGTCTCAGGCTTGGGTCCATTCTTTGGCTTCTTCCCGGCAACTGGCTTACCGGGCGCGGCAACTCCCTTGCCGTCCTTCTTGAAGTTCTTCTTAACCTTGCCTTTCTTAAACTTAGTTGTTTTATTCACCATCAACACTTGATGTTCCTTTTTGATCTCCACCTCCGCTGATTTCAGCATTGAATATACCTCAGGAATGGTCTTTTCCATCCCCTGCATATTGAAGTTCATCACAAAGCTCTTGTAGCTCGGTGGAAGCAATCGAAGGATCTGTCAATGATCCGCGTCATCCGGAGATTAACTCCCAGTGAGTCAGCGGTTGTGCAACCTGACATTTTGAGTATGTGCTCACTGACAGAACTATTTTCTCTATCTTACAACTGAAGAACTTGTCGGAGACTTCATATCTCTCGGCCCGGGCATGAGCTTGGAAAACCATTTTCAGCTCTTTGAACATCTCATATATATGCTCTGTGTTGCTCAAAACGCTTTTGGAGCCCCGGTTCTAAGCTGTAAAGCATGCCGCACTGAACGAGGGAGTAATCATCAGCACGAGACTGCCAAGCGTTCATAACGTCTTGGTTCTCTGGGGTGGGTGCTTCACCTAGCGGTTCTTCTAGGACATAATCTTTCTTGGCAGCTATGAGGATGATCCTCAGGTTCCGGACCCAGTCCGTATAGTTGCTGCCATCATCTTTCAGCTTGGTTTTCTCTAGGAACGTGTTGAAGTTGAGGGCAACATTAGCGTGGGCCATTTGATCTACAAGACATATTGTAAAGATTTTAGACTAAGTTCATGATAATTAAGTTCATCTAATCAAATTATTCAATGAACTCCCACTCAGATAGACATCCCTCTAGTCATCTAAGTGAAACATGATCCGAGTCAACTAGGCCGTGTCCGATCATCACGTGAGACGGACTAGTCAACGTCGGTGAACATCTTCATGTTGATCGTATCTTCAATACGACTCATGCTCGAGCTTTCGGTCTTCCGTGTTCCGAGGCCATGTCTGTGCATGCTAGGCTCGTCAAGTCAACCTAAGTGTATTGCATGTGTAATCTGGCTTACACCGTTGTATTGAACGTTAGAATCTATCACACCCGATCATCACGTGGTGCTTCAAACAACGAACCTTACCATAGAACGGTGCACAGTTAGGGGGAACACTTTTTTGAAATTATTGTGAGGGATCATCTTATTTAAGCTACCGTCGTTCTAAGCAAATAAGATGTAAAACATGATAAACATCACATGCAATCAAATAGTGACATGATATGGCCAATATCATTTTGCTCCTTATGATCTCCATCTTCGGGGCGCCATGATCATCGTCGTCACCGGCATGACACCATGATCTCCATCATCATGATCTCCATCATCGTGTCTTCATGAAGTTGTCACGCCAACGATTACTTCTACTTCTATGGCTAACATGTTTAGCAATAAAGTAAAGTAATTTACATGGCGTTATTCAATGACACACAGGTCATACAAAAATAAAGACAACTCCTATGGCTCCTGCCGGTTGTCATACTCATCGACATGCAAGTCGTGATTCCTATTACAAGAACATGATCAATCTCATACATCACATATATCATTCATCACATCTTTTGGCCATATCACATCACAAGACATATGCTGCAAAAACAAGTTAGACGTCCTCTAATTGTTGTTGCATGTTTTTACGTGGCTTCTATAGGTTTCTAGCAAGAATGTTTCTTACCTACGTAAAACCACAACGTGCCCTTCATAAGGACCCTTTTCATCGAATCCGCTCCAACTAAAGTGGGAGAGACAGACACCCGCTAGCCACCTTATGCAACTAGTGCATGTCAGTCGGTGGAACCAGTCTCACGTAAGCGTACGTGTAAGGTCGGTCCGGGCCGCTTCATCCCACGATGCCGCCGAAGCAAGATAAGACTAGTAGTGGCAAGAAAATTGACAACATCTACGCCCACAACAAGTTTGTGTTCTACTCGTGCATAGAAACTACGCATAGACCTAGCTCATGATGCCACTGTTGGGGATCGTAGCAGAATTTTTAAAATTTTCTACGCATCACCTAGATCAATCTATGGAGTTATCTAGAAACAAGGGGAAAAGGAGTGCATCTACATACCCTTGTAGATCGCGAGCGGAAGCGTTCAAGAGAACGGGGTTGATGGAGTCGTACTCGTCGTGATCCAAATCACCGATGACCGAGCGCCGAACGGACGACACCTCCACATTCAACACACGTACGGTTGGGGAAGACATCTCCTCCTTCTTGATCCAGCAAGGGGGAAGGAGAGGTTGATGGAGATCCAGCAGCACGATGGCGTGGTGGTGGAAGCAGCGGGAAACTCGGCAGGGCTTCGCCAAGCTCAGCGAGAGGGAGAGGTGTCACGGGAGGGAGATGGAGGCGCCAGGGGCTAGGGTGCGCAGCCCTCCCTCCCCCCTCTTTATATCCAGGGGGGCGCCGGCCCCTCTAGATCCCATCTAGATGGGGGGGGGGGGCGGCCAAGGGGGGTGGCTTGCCCCCTAAGCCAAGTGGGGCGCCCCCACCCCTAGGGTTCCCAACCCTAGGCGCAGGGGGAGGCCCAAGGGGGGGCGCACCAGCCCACCAGGGGCTGGTTACCCTCCCACTTCAGCCCATGGGGCCCTCCGGGATAGGCAGCCCCACCCGGTAGACCCCTCGGACCCTTCCGGTGGTCCCGGTACAATACCGGTGACCCCCGAAACTTTCCCGATGGCCGAAAACGGACTTCCTATATATAATTCTTCACCTCCGGACCATTCCGGAACTCCTCGTGACGTTCGGGATCTCATCCGGGACTCTGAACAACTTTCGGGTTACCACATACTAATATCTCTACAACCCTAGCGTCACCGAACCTTAAGTGTGTAGACCCTACGGGTTCGAGAGACATGCGACATGACCGAGACGACTCTCCGCCAATAACCAACAGCGGATCTGGATACCCATGTTGGCTCCTACATGCTCCTCGATGATCTCATCAGATGAACCACGATGTCGAGGATTCAATCAATCCCGTATACAATTCTCTTTGTCAATCGGTATGTTACTTGCCCGAGACTCGATCGTCGGTATCCCAATACCTCGTTCAATCTCGTTACCGACAAGTAACTTTATTCGCATCCGAATGCATGATCCCGTGACCAGACACTTGGTCACATTGAGCTCATATGATGATGCATTACCGAGTGGGCTAAGAGATACCTCTCCGCCATACGGAGGACAAATCCCAGCCTCGATTCGTACAACCCAATGACACTTTCGGAGATACCCGTAGTGCACCTTTATAGTCACCCGATTACGTTGTGACGCTTGGCACACCCAAAGCACTCCTACGGTATCCGGGAGTTGCACAATCTCATGGTCTAAGGAAATGATACTTGACATTTGGAAAAGCTCTAGCAAACGAACTACACGATCTTGTGCTTTGCTTAGGATTGAGTCTTGTCCATCACATCATTCTCCTAATGATGTGATCCCATTATCAATGACATCCAATGTCCATAGTCAGGAAACCATGACTATCTGTTGATCAACGAGCTAGTCAACTAGAGGCTCACTAGGGACATGTTGTGGTCTATGTATTCACACATGTATTACGATTTCCGGATAACACAATTATAGCATGAATAATAGACAATTATCATGAACAAAGAAATATAATAATAACCATTTTATTATTGCCTCTAGGGCATATTTCCAACAGTTTCGCCTTGAGGCGCCTCCAGAACTACCTCCCCCTGGCCCGGTATCCTCTGAGACAACACTTCGGTGTCGTCCGCGGGCCGGGGAGTGGAGGACGCTGGGAGCGAATCACTGTTCATGGCCAACGAGCTCAAAGACCCATCCGAGGAGGATAGGTCGATGCGGGCTTTGGACGGACTGCACGAACATATCTTAACATGATAAGAAGCCATAAAGCTAAACATGCTAGAAGTATTATGGTATCCGGATACTTACGACTTCGCCAGGGGCTTGTCCCTGGGTAGCCACTCCTCGTCGCTGTAGGCGACTATCGTGGAGTGGTCCGGAGGGAGGGTCCTCCCCTTCTTGGACCCTTCGGCCTCCCCGGATGGGGCGGCCTTCCTTTTGTTCTCCCCCTCAGTTTGAGGAGGGGGTTTTCCTCTTCCTCCTCCTCGTTTTCGTTGGAGGACTGCGCCTCGGTGTCTTCGGACGACGAGTCCGACACCACCTTGCGCCGGAGACCTTTCCTGGTCCCCGTGGCCTTCTTCTTGGCCTTCTTCTCCGGCACCTCATAGGGCGCCGGAAATAGCATCTCCGTTAGGAGAGCCGTCGCTGTGTCTTCGGGTAGTGGAGCTGGGCAGTCGATCCGCTTCGCTGTCGCCACCCAGTCCTGTTAAGATTGGTGGGAAGGCTTAAATTCCTTTCACGAATATATTTGGGGAAGGAGCATCTTGTAAAACATAGCAGACTTACCGGATTGGCGGGGCGCTTTGCGTTGAGCCCGCGATCTTCAGTAAAGGGAGGAGGTACCTCGTCGGCCTTGAACAACACCTTCCAGACGTCCTTGTGCGTCGTGTCGAAGAGCTCTCGCAGCGTCTGGTGTTCGGCCGGGTCGAACTCCCACATATTAAATGCCCGTCTTTGGCACGGGAGGATCCGGCGGAAGAGCATGACCTGGACCATGTTGACGAGCTTGATTTTCTTGCTTATCATATTCTTGACGCAACCTTTTCCAGGAGGTAAGCCACATGGGGATACCAGATCGAAGTTCGGGGACCACCACCCAGTTGGAGTCGCGCGGCTCGGTGATGTAGAACCACCCGAATTGCCACCCCTTCACGGTCTCCACATAGGAGCCTTCGAGCCTGGTGATGTTGGGCATCTTGCCCACCATGGCGCCTCCGCACTCCGCTTGCTGGCTGACCACTATCTTCGGCTTCATGTTGAGGATTTTTAGCCACAGGCCAAAGTGGGGCTTGATGCGGAGGAAAGCCTCGCACACGACGATAAACGCCGAGATGTTGAGGATGAAGTTGGGGGCTAGATCATGGAAATCCAGCACATAATAGAACATGATCCCACAGACAAATGGGTGGAGGGGAAATCCCAGTCCGAGGACGAAGTGGGCGAGATCCGGGATGACCATGGGGTTTCGGAGTAGGGATGATCTGCCCTTCACCCGGGAGCCAGTGTGCAATGTCTGCGGCTAAGTATCCGGCCTCCCGGAGCTTCATGATGTCCTCCTCCGTAACGAGGAGGCAATCCACTTGCCTCCTGCTCCGGACATGTCTGGAATGGCTTTACGGAGAAAGGTGAGAACTTGGGCGCTGGAGCTCGAGAGTGCGAGAATGGATGAACAAAGGAGGAAGAAGGCGTGGGTGAAAAAAGGGGAATCCCTATCTCTTTATAAAGGCGGTAGAAACTGTGTGCCTCCCCACTTGCCTGATAAAATCGCTTATTCCCCAAGCGCCACGATTGATGACGCGGTTGGGTTACCCACACCCGTATAGATGAGAATCCCGCGATAAGGGGACACGATCTCTGCTTCGACAAGACGTGTCAAGGAAACTGCCTCGCAATATGTGCAGTCGCTGGTTGTGAAAAAGGTTCAAATAATGACCGAGTCGTGGCGTGATGTCACGCTATGAAAAGCTGTCAGCAGATTAGATTTGTGGAATATTGTGCTCTCTACGATGGAATGTGGAACTTGTTTTGCAGAGTGATAACCCATAAGTATAGGAGATCGCAACAGTTTTCGATAAGTAAGAGTGTCGAACCCAATGAGGAGCTAAAGGTAGAATAAATATTCCCTCAAGTTCTATCGACCACCAATACAACTCTACGCACGCTTGACGTTCGCTTTACCTAGAACAAGTATGAAACTAGAAAGACTTTGTAGGTGTGAAAGGATAGGTTTGCAAGAAAGTAAAGAACGCGTAAATATAAACTAGGGGCTGTTTAGATAAAGAAGCAATAAAGTAAATATAGCGAGTGTGGAAAAGTGGTGATAGGAGTTGTGGAATTGTCCCTAAGCAACTGACTATGTTACTAGACCGGTAATCACTATTGCAATTCTATTTGAGGGAGAGGCATAAGCTAACATATCATCCCTTACTTGGAATTTTATGCACTTATGATTGGAACTCTAGCAAGCATCCGCAACTACTAAAGATTCATTAAGGTAAAACCCAACCATAGCATTAAAGCATCAAGTCCCCTTTATCCCATATGCAAACAACCTACTTACTCGGGTTTGTGTTTCACCACCACGCAACCCACCATAAGAAAATCATAAACATATTGCAAACCCTACAACGGAATCCTCACGCTTATGCCGACACGGAGGGCACAATAGGACAGCACCAATAATAAAACATGCAACTCAAACCAATCATAGCAATTCATCAATCACCGATAGGACAACGAAAATCTACTCGAGACATCATAGGATGACAACACATCATTGGAAAATAATATGAAGCATAAAGCACCATGTTCAAGTAGAGGGTACAACGGGTTATGGAGAGTGGACCGCTGAATATAGAAGGGGAAGGTGATGGAGATGTTGGTGAAGATGACGGCGTGTTGGTGAAGATCGCGGTGATGACGATGGCCCCGGCAGCACTCGGCGCCACCGGAAGCAAGGGGAGAGAGGCCCCTTCTTCTTCTTCTTCCTTGACCTCCTCCCTAGATGGGAGAAGGGTTTCCTCTGGTCCTTGGCTCCTATGGCGTGGGAGGGGCGAGAGCCCTCCAAGATTGGATCTATCTCTCTTCTGCGCTCGTAATTCTGCCATGGCACCGCTTCCTTTATATCCGAGATCCAGAATCCGTTGGATTGAAACCTTCACCAGATCGTTTTCCAAAAATAGCTTTTTGCGGCCAAAGAAGGGCATCAACCGCCTTACGGGCGACCCACGAGATTGGGGGCCGCGCCCCCTGGAGTGGTGGTGGGCCCCTATCTCGTGGCCACCTCGGGCATCGTCTCGCGTTGATTCTTCCTCCCAAAAATCACAAATATTCCAAAAATAATTCTCCGTCCATTTTTATCCCGTTTGGACTCCGTTTGATATTGGGTTTCTGCAAAAGAAAAACATGCAACAAACAGGAACTGGCACTGGGCACTGGATCAATATGTTAGTCCCAAAATATAGTATAAAAAGTTGCCAAAAGTATATAGAAGTTGAATAATATTGGCATGGAATAATCAAAAATTATAGATACGACGGAGACGTATCAGCATCCCCAAGCTTAATTCCTGCTCGTCCTCGAGTAGGTAAATGATAAGAAAGATAATTTTTTATGTGGAATTCTACCTAGCATAATCTTGATCATATATCTAATCATGACATGAATATTAAGACACGAGTGATTCAAGGCAATAGTCAATCATTTGACATAAATACAATAATACTTCAAGCATACCAACCAAGCAATTATGTCTTATTGAAATCACATAGCCAAAGAAAGCTCATCCCTACAAAATCATATAGTCTGGCTATGCTCCATCTTCACCACACAAAATATTCACATCATGCACAACCCCGATGACAAGCCAAGCAATTGTTTCATACTTTTGACATTTCTCAAACCTTTTCAACTTTCACACAATACATGAGCGTGAGCCATGGAGATAGCACTATAGGTGGAATAGAATATAATGATGGAGGTTATGTGGAGAAGACAAACAGGAGAAGATAGTCTCACATCAACTAGGCGTATCAACGGGCTATGAAGATGCCCATCAATAGATATCAATGTGAGTAGTAGGGATTGCCATGCAACGTATGCACTAGAGCTATTATAGCATATGAAAGCTCAAACTGAAACTAAGTGGGTGATCATCCAACTTGCTTGCTCATGATGACCTTGGGCGTTTGAGGAAGCCCATCATCGGAATATACAAGCCAAGTTCTATAATGAAAATTCCCACTAGTATATGAAAGTGAAAGCATAGGATACTCTCTCTATGAAGAACATGGTGCTACTCTGAAGCACAAGTGTGGTAAAAGGATAGTAACATTGCCCCTTCTCTCTTTTTCTCTCATTTTTTTCTTTTTTTCTTTTTTTAATATTTTTTGGTGGGCTTCTTTGGCCTCTTTTTTTTATTTGGCCTTCTTTGGCCTCTTTTATTTTTTTGTAAAGTCTGGAGTCTCATCCCGAATGGGGGAATCATAGTCTCCATCATACTTTCCTCACCGGGGCAATGCTCTAATAATGATGATCATCACACTTTTATTTACTTACAACTCAATATTACAACTCGATACTAGAACAAAGATATGACTCTATATGAATGCCTCCGGTGTGTACCGGATGTGCAATGATCTAGCGAGCAATGACATCAAAAACGGACAAGCCATGAAAACATCATGCTAGCTATCTTACGATCATGCAAAGCAATATGACAATGAATGCTCAAGTCATAAATATGATGATGGTGGAAGTTGCATGGCAATATATCTCGGGATGGCTATGGAAATGCCATAATAGGTAGGTATGGTGGCTGTTTTGAGGAAGATATAATGAGGCTTATGTGTGACAGAGCGTATCATATCACGGGGTTTGGATGCATCGGCAAAGTTTGCACCAACTCTCGAGGTGAGAAAGGGCAATGCACGGTACCGAAGAGGCTAGCAATGATGGAAGGGTGAGAGTGCGTATGTCGGGGAGGCTGATCGTACCCACGAACACCTATGAGACCGGCGGACCGAGTCCCTTTTGGTTCGGTGGGGGGCGGAGATTGCATGAAGAGCAGATCGAGGCGAAGCACACGAGCAGTTTACCCAGCTTCGGAGCTCTCCGGAGAGATAATACTCCTACTGCTGCTTGGTTGATTGTATTGTGTTGTTGCTAGGGAGCAATGAGAGCTACAAAACCTAGCTTGAGTGTCTCTGGTCTCGAATGTGTCGAATCCTAACTGAGCCGAACCGAACCCTTTCTACGTTGCACATGGGCCTCCTTTTATAGGCTCAAGGGGTCACCACAGGTGGCAATGTAGATGAGGGCAAAAATGGGAAAATGAGTTGCGGTTGGTGCAACTACTTGGTACAGTGCAATCTACCTAACTCTGACGGCAAGGGACAAAGGCATTAAATGCCCGTCCATGTCGCCTAAACAGTGCAACAGGGACCGTCAGGAGCGCCACCGCTCGCCACGATGGCCTTCTTGTCGCCGCCGCTTATCGCTGTTTCTCCGCTGGCTGCACAGCCCCTTGACACGCATGCCCGGAATAGCCCCATGGCGACATCGCTGGCGGATGAGCTGGAGCGGAGATGAAGAGAGGTTGTTGCCGCGCAAGCGCTTTGCCGCTGCTGAACCCTTGTCGCACTCTAAGCTTGTCGCTCATCGAGCCTTCCCGCAAGCTCCTCTTGCCGGGTCTTGTCTTCTGCGTGCCTTGAGTATTCTTCCCGCAAGCTCCTCTTGCCGGGTCTTGTCTTCTTGGCTTAAATACTTTGTTCTTGAACGGCTCCAAAGGAACCACGGAGGACCTTGGCGGTCACTAGGCAGCCCTCGCCGGTGGTGCTGAATGCGCGTGCACGAAGTTCGAGATACTAGGTACCCCTACTCTAGTACACCGGCAGAGCCCCCGGGCCTGGGCCACACACGGTGCCGAGCGCTGTTGGGCCAGGCCCAAAACAGTGCACGGGCACGCGCGTCCTAGATCACGCCGTTACTCGCCTCGGACCCACCACGTCCCCCACGAACGGCACGCGCCGAACGTGGCGTCGTGGGAGAGATCGTGGGGCTTTTAATTGAAAAGCGGAACGTCCGCCCCCTCTCCCTCCTTATAAGCAGGGGAAACAGGGGCAGGACGCCCACCTCGCCATTGCTGTCACATCTCAAAAACCACCGCCGCTCCCCCCTTCTTCTCAAGTCCGAAGAGAGCGACGCTCCGCCCCCCATTGCCACCGGCGCCATCAACGCCGTCGGACTCCTCCACCACCTCCGCCATGGCTCCGAAAGCCGACAAGGGGAAGGGCGTGAAGTCGGCCGAGGCGCAGCGGCTCGCGGTGCTGCGAAAGGAGCGGGCCACCTTCGACCCCCAGCTCGATGCAAAGGAGCTGAGGGAGGGGTACTACCTCTTCTGGTCGACGGAGACGCGGGCGCACCCGTGCACGAGGGTGATCTCCGCCGCCGCATCCGAGAAGGTTTCCGGCGGGTATCCCTTCTTCGCTCTTCTTTCATCAGGCTCTGCCCACCCTTTTCCAATTCTTTTGCGATATCATGAACACCTCCACGGTCTCCGCCTCCTTGATTTCACCCCCAACGCTGTCCTAATTCATGGCAGTTTTCGCACACCTTTGCGAAAACTTTGTCGGAGTCCACCCAAACGTAGCCCTCTTCCGCCACTTCTTCATGCCCAGCGCTGAGAGAGGAGAGCCGCTGTGGGAGGGATTACTTGGATCTCCGGGATCGGCAAGAAAGAAGCATATCCGAAGGAGAGCTCAGTAGCAAGTGGGAGGAGTGGAGAGCCGATTGGTGTTGGATCATTGAGGAGAACCCGCAGCCTTTACTGCCCAGCGCCAAAATCCCATAGTCTTGCGGCAACGATTGGAGCAACTTGGCGCGGAGGATGCTAGGTTGAAGATTGCCGTGACCGGATCCTGCGCCTCGGGCATGCCGGACTCACTTGTAGGCGTTGTTGGCGCTGATTTCCTTCGCCGCCAGACGCTTCCCTTGCAGGAGAGGAGGAGACCTGCTTGGGAGTTCCAAAATGCGGCGGACATCATGAGGCTGCGCCGGGCCTCAACTGGAATTTCACCGCCTTGGAGCTGGATGTGATGTCATTGAGCTGTTCAAGCATGACCCAGATCACCCGAGTGGTTCATGTTGCCGAGGGGGTCGCCTTTGTGCAACAACTCTTCGCTTGACCGCATCCGCGGCGATGATGCTGTTGTGCGATTCCCATGGGATCGCTCCAACTTGGCAAGAGCCCGCCGACGACGTCGTGCAGCAGTTCTTCGACAGCTTGGAAGAAGTGCCGATCCGCCGACGAAAGCGAAGTGGCTCACCCGCGACACCACCGACGCCCGAGCTGCAGCGCGATCGCCACCAGGCTGGAGGAGGCGGCGGAAGCTGCGGCCGCTGGTGAATTTGGGTTCACCGTGGAGGAGGCCGAGGCAGCAGAGGCGGCAAGCCTAACCGACCGAGAGGAGCTTGCCGGCGCGGAGGAGCAGGCCGAGCCTGAAGCTGAGCCGAACGAGCCTGCCGGGGGCGTCTCCCCTCCACCTCCAGGTATCTTGCCGCGGGAGGAGCCCGCGGCCCCGCCAAGAAGGCGCCTCCGCAAGACCGGGGAAGTGGCGGGGCGGCAGACGGGCCAACAGCCGTCCCGCCAAGGCGACGCGCTCCACCGCGGCAAGCTCTGTTGCTGGAGCGCCTCACGCCGCCACAAGAATCGGAGCGGGCCTTCGGGACCACGGCTCCCGCACCGCCAAGCGCCCGAGGGAGCCTACTCTTCCAGCTGCCGCACCGGAGGCGGAGCGGAATTCGACTTCTCCGCTCTCAGCCCGAGGAAGAAGAAGAAGAGTAAGATCTTGTCGCTGTTACTTGTAATTCTTCAATTTGCTGCTTTGTCTTGTATCTCGATCCGCTTCATTCTGAACTCTTTCCTTTTTCAGACGCTGGCTCAAAGAACGCCGAAGAGAGCCAAGACCCGGTGGTTGTCATCGAAGACGATCCCCGTGGCGGCTGTGGAGGCGTCTCGAGACCCCTTGCCGGATCCGCAACCCTTCCTCGAGCAGCCCCAAGACAGCCCCCAGGCAGAAGTATTTGGTTTATTTCCTACGGTTAGGTGTGCATGGGCGCTCCTTCTTTATTGATATCTGACTTGCTGATTTGTGTAGGAGCAGAGCAGCCTCATCAGGAGGGCCCGGAAGTCACTCCCGAAGTTCCTTCTGCTTCAACTACGCCGACAAGGAGAATTCTCCGCAAGGAGCGCCTCCGCAAGGGAGGCTTCTCCGACAAGGGAAGTTTCTCTGACAAGGGGCAGCGCCGGCGATCCTCCGGTGGTGGAGACCGCGGCCACAGATCCCATCGTAGGTAATCTCCTTGCTTGACAATTTCCCTTGGGTTCTTTTTTCTTCTGTTCTTCTTTTCGAACATTTGCTTGACTGTTCTTTCTTTTTTCGATTGCCGATCCATCTGCGGAGAGCCGATGGAGACCGAGGTTGCCGGCGAGGAGGATGCTACAGGCAACAATGACGACGCCGCCAACATGGAGGAAGAGGCCGGCGCCGATGGGTCCGCGGCGAGGAGGCCGCCAAGGCTGCTGCCGCAAAGGCCGGGAGGGGTCCGTGATCGATCGACGACCACGAGGTCAGCAGGAGCGCCAGCGCTACACCGACCGCCGATCCCTCCGCCACCGATGCAGCGTCGAGCTCGAAGAGCCCCAGCCCGGCGCCTATCGAAGGCGGCGACGGCGTCTTCATCAAGCTCCCCAGGCGCCGAGTTCTGTGGCGCCGGTCGAGGGGAGACCTTTGACGAAGAGCTGCTCGCCTCGCTGGGCTATCACTGGTTGACGCGCCAAGCAGCGAGCGGCGAAGTTCGAGGAGGAGCAGCTGCTGAAGAAGCTGCTGTCGCTCTACCGCGCCCGGACAAGCCAAACTGAGTCCCGGAAGCACTTGTCGTGAGGGCGGAGCCGACATGGAGAAGCGCGCAGAAGAGCTCCGGCGCCAACCAAGAAACCTCCGGGATGTAGCGAAGCGCTGGAGCAACTCTCCAAGAGCGCACGCCTTCATCCTTGAGAAGGCTGAGGTCGAGGAGCAGCAAAGGCTTGCCGGGCGAGAAGCTATCTGCAAGAAAGAAGAGCGGGCGCAGCGGAAGATCAATCTCGACAGCTATGACGAAGATCTTTGCAGCGAGCAATCAATTGGCGGAGCTCTCAAGGAAGCAAAGGACGCCGCCGCAGCTGCCGAGGCCGCCAAGAAGGAGTTGGAGACGAGGGTGACGCAGCTGGAGGCCACCCTCCAGAAGAGCGGCGAGGAGGTCGCCGCGCTAAAGCATGAGCGCGAGAAGGACGCCTACACTCTTGGCGAGTTGCAGGGCCGTCTCGCTGAGAGGATCAGGAGCTCGACGCCGCCAAGGACTCCAAGGCGGATCTTGAGCTGAAAGCCACCACCTTGACGGAGACGCCGGACGGCGCCAAGGAGCGGAAGTGGGTTTGTTGGAGAAGATCAAGGCCAACGAGGAGTT
Organism: Aegilops longissima; assembly: GCA_021605205.1. Classification (NCBI taxonomy): domain Eukaryota; kingdom Viridiplantae; phylum Streptophyta; class Magnoliopsida; order Poales; family Poaceae; genus Aegilops; species Aegilops longissima. The sequence continues at coordinate 581,487,312 of CM038681.1, read as the reverse complement.
GTTGGCGAATGCCGCGACCGCCAGATACCTTCAGAGAGAACGTGATGCAATCGGACGGAGGGTCTTGTAGATACTGCCGCCGCCATCGACAAGGAGCTGATGGAGCTGGGGATGGTGGATCTTGGGTACTCCACCGACGAGCGCCTTCAACCCAGCGCCAAGCTCAGCCTGTTCCTCAAGGGCGTGGTGACGGCTCTCCAGCGGCTCCGGGAGGAGATCCCAAAGCAGCTGGCCGATGAGTCGCGCCAAATCTGCGCAGGGGCTCTTCAGAAGGTGGTGATGAAGGTGGCCTTCCGCAATCCAGGCGTCAGCTTTGCCAACGTCCTCAAGTCCCTGCCGCCGACTGCCGACGTTGAAGCGCTCAAGGCCCTTGTCGCACCCATTGTGGACAGGGTGAGCGGGGTCAAGAGGGTCGATGGCGACCGCATAGACTAGGCCGCCCGTTTTATCTTTCCCTTGTCACTGCTGATCATGTTTAGTAGAACAATTTATTAGATCTGCGACAAGTTACTTTTGTAATATAACTCTATCTTAGGCAACGATTGCAATGTTATTTCCTTTACTTGATTCCTTCCTTTGTATGTTTGTGCCTTACGCTTTTAGGGAACTTGTCGGTGCGGGCACCTTTGCCGCGAGCGCTGAGTGCGGAACGTCAAGAGCTTCTTTGGCGGTGCCGCCTCCGACAAAGCAACCTTGTCGCAACTAGTTGCAGCTCACTTAAGTTGTTGAGCGGACTCGAAACAAAGTAAGGGTGCAAACTAGCCACGAGTTGGTTCCTTGGCATGGGTTTTCCATACAAAGTACTATCGCTCGAGGAAGATAACTTAAAATTTAAAACTGATTGCTCAAACTTTAGCAACTTAGCTTTTCTCGTCGTTTGCTTCCCGGTAAGGCGAAACTTTCTCGGCGACGCCATGCCCACACCATTATCTTCTCCTTCCCCCCCGGCTAACTTGTGGGCGAAGGAACCTTCCTTTCTTTTGAGAAGAAAGAAGAGAAAATAAAGTTATGGAGCCTTGTGGCTCTTTATTGCTTACCGGGTATGGATGCTGCACAAAATGTCAGATAACACATGCAAAATAATGATGAAAGCATGAAGTTGACAATTTGCGCACAACACATGAGCTTTACTGATGCACGGGGTCTGCGCCCGGCTTTGTACAAAGGATTACATGCAACATCGGCAAGACTTGTACAAAAGGGTGGTTGCGGAACAGGTTCCGCAACCGCGCTATCTATGGGTAAAACTTACGAAGATGCTCTATGTTCCAGGAGTTGCTCACCGGAACGCCATCTTCGGTCTCAAGGCGGACAGCACCAGGCCTAGTGACTCGTTTCACCCGATAAGGGCCTTCCCACTTCGGCGTCAACTTGTTGGAATTCTTGGCGGACTGAATGCGCCGAAGAACAAGGTCGCCTTCCTCGAAACTTCTGGCACTAACTTTGCGGCTATGGTAGCGGCGCAAAGCTTGCTGGTAACGAGCAACTTGTACAGCAGCGTGAAGACGGCCCCCCTCAAGGAGCAGCGGGTCATCTTGTCGCAGCTGCTCTTGCTCAAGCTCATCATAAGCGAGTACTCGAGGTGACCCGTATACGAGTTCCGTGGGGAGAACTGCCTCTGCTCCATAGACTAGAGCGAAGGTGTCGGCGGTGGCTCGATCGGTGTCGTCTGATCGACCAAAGAACCACCGGCAGCTCCTCAATCCAGTTTCTTCCGCACTTGTGCAGCCTGTCAAAAGTTCTGGTCTTGAGTCCTCGCAGCACTTCAGCGCTTGCCCTCTCTGCTTGACCGTTGCTTCTCGGATGAGCAACAGAAGCAAAGTAGACCTTGGCGCCAAGATCTTGGACGTACTGCATGAAGGTGCGGCTCGTGAACTGTGTGCCGTTGTCGGTGATGATCCGATTAGGAATCCCAAAACGGCAAACAATTGACCTGAAGAACTTGACCGCTGACTGTGCTGTCACCTTCCTCACTGCTTCCACTTCCGGCCACTTTGTGAACTTGTCGATTGCGACGTACAAGTACTCAAAGCCCCCGACAGCTCGGGGAAAGGGGCCGAGGATGTCGAGCCCCAGACCGAAAATGGCCAGGATAAAGGGATCGTCTGGAGAGCTTGAGCTGGCTGGTGTATCTGCTTGGAATGGAACTGGCACGCTTCACACTTGGTTACTTGTGCAGTTGTCTCCTGGAGGGCTGTCGTCCAGAAGAAACCTTGCCGGAAAGCTTTGCCGGCAAGTGCTCTTGCGCCAATGTGGTGACCACATATGCCTCCGTGTATCTATGCCAACAGCTTCTGTCCATCTTCCCGATGAATACACTTCAATTTCACTCCGTTGAGTCTTCTTCTGTACAGAATGCTGTCGACAAACTGGTACATACTTGACTGCCGGGCTACTCTTTCCGCTTCTTCTTGCTCTTGGGAAGTTCTCTGTCTCAAGGAAATGGACGATCTGTTGTGCCCATGTTGGAGCTTGCGGCTCGACAACAAGGACTAAAGGCACATCTGCTGCTGCGGGAACATCAGCTTCTACGGCAAGAACCTGCGGCTCAGCCGGAGCTTGATTATCCTCGGCAAGCTTGCCGGAGCAAAACTTGTCGGGAGCGTCTGCTTCAACGAAACAAACCCTTAGGCTTGTCGGAGCAGACTGCTCCTCAGCAATATCGGCGTTGATCTGGGGCCTTCTTTGCGGCGGCTTGAGGGAGCTCCGCGGAAAGTAGTCACCGAAACCAACTTTCTCTTTTTGTTACATCCGAGTTGATGGTGTTACGGATCGGTTGAGTCAGCTTGAGCACAAAGATTCCTGGTTCCATTGTAATTTGAGTGTGGCGACTTTGACAGCCATCGGCAATATCATTCTGAGCTCTTGGAACATGTTCCATTTGTAGGCCATCAAAGTGCTCTTCTAGCTTTCTCACTTCATCAACGTAGGCTTCCATCAACGGACTTTGATAATCTTTGTTTACTTGGCGGACGACAAGCTGCGAGTCACCCCTGACAATGAGCTTCTTGATTCCAAGGTCTACTGCAATTCTGAGACCGGAAAGCAAACCTTCATACTCTGCAGTATTATTTGTTGCTTGCTCCTTGGGAAAGTGCATTTGGACTATGTACTTGAGGTGCTCTCCGGTGGGTGCGATAAGCAGCACGCCGGCACCGGCGCCTTGCAGCGAGAAGGCACCATCAAAATACATCAGCCACTCTTTACTTGCCTCCTTGACGGGGATGCTCGTCTCTGGAATTTCTTCATCCTGCGTTGGCGTCCATTCTGCTATGAACTCTGCCAGTGCTCTGCTTTGGATAGTTGAAGTGCTTTCAAACTTGAGGCCAAAGCTTGACAGTTCCAGTGCCCACTCGACAATCCTGCCTGTTGCTTCTGGATTTTGCAATATCCTCTTCAGCGGAAAACGAGTGATGACTGTTATCTCATGTGCTTGGAAGTAATGGCGCAGCTTTCTCGAGGCCATGAGGAGGCCGAAAAGCAATTTCTGCACACCAGTACCTCGACCTAGCCCCTGCAGAAGGGGCCGACAAAAGTAGACTGGGCGCTGCACCATCCTTTTCGCATCTTCTCGCAATCTGCGCAGATCCGTCCTTGTCGGGACAGAGCTTGTCGGTGAAGCCCCTGTTTGTCGCTGGATGCATCGCCTCGGTTGCCGGCTTATCATCGCCTCCCTTTCCGCTACTAACGCAACACTAACCACTTGATTGGTTGCCGCTATATACAGCAGCAACTTCTCTTGTGGCCTAGGTGCGACAAGTATTGGAGTGGAGGACAGGTACCTCTTTAAGTCTGCAGCGCAGCCTCCGCTTCGAGTCCATTTCATTGGACCTGCCTTTTCAAAATCTTGAAAAATGGCAGGCGCTCAGCAGAACCTAGAGATAAACTGCCGAGAGCAGCCACGCATCCGCAAGTCTTCATACATCCTTGACGCGCTTTGGTGCTTCAATCTGCTCAATGGCCTTGATCTTGTCGGGATTGGCTTCAATTCCCGCTGAGACACGAAGAACCGAGAAGCTTGCGGAAGGGACTCGAACACGCACTTCTCGGGGTTGAGCTTGAGGTTGATCTTGCGCAGATTTGCAAAGGTCTCATCTAAATCTTGAACCAGAGTTGCTTTGTCCTTGCTCTTGACCACTATGTCATCCATGTAAGCTTCTACATTTCTGTGCATTTGCGGCTCAAAAGCGTCATGGACTACTCTTGCGAACGTTGAACCAGCATTCTTTAGCCCAAAAGGCATCCGTACAAAGCAGTATGTGCCACATGGGGTGATGAATGCTGTTTTTTCCTCATCCTCTTCTGCCATGAAGATCTGATGATATCCTGAATATGCATCAAGAAATGAAAGCAAATCACATCCAGCCGTGGAGTCAACAATCTGGTTGATGCGCGGCAAGGGGAATGGGTCTTTGGGACAAGCTTTATTAATATCTGTGAAGTCGATACAAAGTCTCCATTTCCCATTTGCCTTTCGTACAACTACCGGATTGGCCAACCACGTGGGATGGAGCACTCCTCTGACAAGGCCTGCTGCTTCCAACTTCTTGATTTCTTCTGCAATGAACTCTTGGCGCTCCACTGCCTGTTTCCTGACTTTTTGCTTGACGGGCCACGCATGAGGACAGACAGCTAAGTGGTGCTCAATTACTTTCACAGGAACACGGGGATGTCGACGGTTGCCATGCAAACACGTCGACATTCGCCCGCAGGAAAGCAACGAAGCGCCTTCCTATTTAGGGTCGAGAGTGGCACCGATGGTGAAGGTACCACCAGTGCCGTCCTCCTTGGCGGGCACCTTATTGGTCTTGGTGGAGCTGCCATCATCTTCTTACACTTGCGGTGGAGCTCGATGGTGCGTCCTCGGCGGTAGCGCAGCACCAAGAGGTGCGCTTGCGGAGTGGGCATCGAGCTCTTGCGGACTTGGTCTTCTTCTTTCCCCGGAGCTTCAGCGGCAAGTGATTTGTTATCTGTTGCAGCTGCTGCCTCCCGGTAGATCTTGTCGGCGCAGATAAGAGCATCCTTCTTGTCGCCATGGACAGAAATGACACTTATCGGGCCGGGCATCTTGAGTAAGTTTTATGCATAATGAGAGGCTGCCATGAACTTGGCGAGTGCTGGCCGGCCAAGTATCCCATTATAAGGCAATGGGAAATCAGCGACGTCGAACGTGACCCTCTCAGTCCTGAAGTTTAGCTCGCTGCCAAATGTTACCGGTAACGTGATCTTCCCTTCGACTTGCTCCTTCTGGGTTGATTCCTTGAAAGTGCCGGTCTCTTGAGCTCATTGTCGGGGATCTGAAGCTTCTGGAGCACTGCGGATGAGATCAGGTTTAAGCCGGCCCCGCCGTCAACTAGCATCTTGGTGACCTTGAGGTTGCGGATAGTTGGTGAGACCAACATCGGCAAGCACCCGACCGCTATTATGCGATCAGGGTGGTCCTCAATATCAAAGATGATAGGTGTGCTGGACCATTTCAAAGGCTTGCGTGACTCTATGGATGGTTCTGCTGCATTAACCTCCCGCATCCATTGCTTGAGTTGGCGGTGGGAGGTATGCAGAGAAGCACTGCCGTCCACGCAGAGGACCTCTGTTGCTTTCTGAAATTCCTGCTCATCAGCCTCATCGTCTTCCATATCTTCATCTTCATCGTCGTCTTCATCCTTGTCGCGGCCGCGGGGAGGTCTGTCTCCTTGCCGCTGCTTGGCCTTGCCGCGGCGTCCTCCCCGGCCGGGTCGCTTCTTGCTAGCTGTCCCAGCACCTTCCTGGGCCTTCTCCTTGTCGCGCCGCTCGTACTCAGCTTTCTGCTGTTCAACAAGCTGCTCGACCTTCTTGCAACTCTGGAGGTCGTCGCCCTTGGTGCGGTGAATCTTGCAGTACTGTTTGTTGGAGCTGTCCTGCTTGTCGGCGGCCGCCACAGGCTTGCAGTCGGCGCCAGCGGCAACCTCCTTGCCGGAACCACCAGCCTTGGATTTCTTGGCGGCACTACCGTTGCCGGACTGCTCGACAACTAGTACCTCTTTGCTCTTCTTCCTTCGGTTGTTCCGCCGCCGACTCTTCTTTGCCGGGGCGGTCTCGTCACTGTCAGATCCTGCATCTGCATTCTCTCCTGGGAGTCTCCTCCGTTCCTCAGCGCGCGCACACTTGTCGGCCAGAGCATATAGCTCACTGACGTCCTTGACTTTGCACATCGCCATTTCCTCCCTCATCCTGCGGTTCCGCACATTCTGATGAAATGCGCTGATCACCGCGGCAGGGTGGACATCTGGGATGTTGTAGTGCACGCGGCTGAATCTTTGAATGAACTTGCGCATGGACTCTCCTTCCTTCTGGGCGAGCAAGTGAAGGTCACTCTCTTGGCCATGAGGCTTGTTGTCACTTTGTGAAGGCGCCGACAAACCGATGGCATAGATCTGCCCAAGAGGATATGGAACTGTCCGGCAAGTGCATGAGCCAAGATCTAACATTGGGCTTGAGCACCAGCGGGAAGTAGTTGGTGAGGATCTTGTCGTCCTGTCCCCCTGCAGCTTGCACCACAATGGTGTAGATCTTTGAGGAACTCCGACGGGTGCGCCCTGCCATCATACTTCTACGCACATCGGCTTGAAATTTTTCTTGTCGGGCCTTTGGACTTGCCGCAGCTCACGAGTGAACGCAGGGCAACCTACGCGACGGCAAGTCACCTGGTTCCCCGGGCGCTTGCATGTCAGCAGCGGGGCCCAGCGCTTGTCGGTTGACCGACGGCGCTTCTCTTCGGCGCCGATGCGAAGTTCGAGCATCTTCTTGTTGCCGTTCTTGAAGAACTTGGCGCTGATCACGGCGAGCTCGTGGATCCGATGACGCGGTGGAGTCGCTGTCGAGGTGGATCCGACGAGTCGGCGATCTTGGCCTTCGGGATGGAGAGTGCTGTAACACCCCGGAAGTAACTTTCCATATTTGTAACTCCAACTCTTGCCATTTTCGGCATTGATATATGATATTCCCTCCGTGGTTGGGTTTTTCTTCTTTTTGCTTTTGTCCATGTCATGCATTTTATATTATGTCATCATGTGCATCGCATTTGCATACGTGTTCGTCTCATGATTCCGAGCATTTTTCCCGTTGTCCGTTTTGCAATCCGGCACTCCTATCTCCCCCGGCGGTCCCTTTTACGTTTTTTCGTGTGCGGGTATTAAACCTTCTCGAAATGGACCGAGGTTTGTCTAGTGGCCTTGGTATAACACCCGGAGGCCACCGATCAAGTTTCAGGTCATTTGGAGCTCGTTTGGTACTCCAACGGTTAACCGCACTCTCGCAAAGGCCTCTTTTAAGTTGCAGCCCAACACCCCTCCAAAACAGCCCAATAACCCATCTAAGTCACCTCCATGCTCTCCGTCGCTCGATCACGATCGTGGGCGTAAAACTACACCTCATTTGGACTCTCCTAGCTCCCTCTATGCCTATTTAAACACCTTCCCAAACCGGATCATCCTCTTCCCGAAACCCTAAAAAACCTCCTCATACGCCGGACGTGTCCGCCGCCCACGGACATTCAGCGCCGCCCCCGCCTAATCGCGGGCGCCACCTGTCCGCATCACCGCCATCACGCCGGCCTGACGGGCCAGGCGGGGCCCTGCCTGCCCGCTGCGCCCGCGCCCGGCGCCGTGGCCCCGCGCCCGCCCCCAAGCCAGCGCTCCGCTCGCCTGCTCCTTCCTCGCCGGCCTCGGCGCCCGCCCGCCGCCGCCCGGCGTGGCCCCGGCGAGGTCGCGCGCCGCGCCGCTCCGCCACCCCTCGCCGCCCGCTCGGTGGCGCTCCTCCGCGCCGGCCAAGCTCGGCGCCTCCCTGGCCGCCTCGCCCGCCGGATCCACCTCCGCCGCCGCCTCCTCCGGCCATCGCCGCCCCTCCGGCGCCGGCCCCGCCGGATCCGCCCGCCCGGCGAGCTCCTCCTCCGCCGCAGCCCGGCCCGATCCGATCTGCCTCGGCCCCGAGCTCCCGTTGACCTCGTCTCCCTCCTTTTTTTTTCTACTAAGTCCTTAGATCATTGTTATTTTGTGCAATTTTCAACATGCTATATCTTCGCATCCGTAGATCCATTTTGCGCGTATAATATGTCAAAATGTTCGTCTCGAAGAGTAGATCATTTCATTCCATTGCATCATTTTCATTTGAGCTCATCTTGATGCCCGAAATGCTGTTGGAAGAGTGCTATGTGCTGTTAGTTTCTGATTTTTATCAGGACTTGCACTTTTGTTATTTTTGCCATGATTATTGTGTGCCTCCTATGAATTAGAGTCCTACATGTGTTTTGTAAAATGCCATGCCATCTTTCCAGGGGTATATGCCATGTATTTTTGTGATCTATGTGGTGACTAGCACAAGCATGCAAAGTAGGTGTCCTAATGTTGCTGATTTCAGCCCTGTTTTAGCTGATTTTGATGCCATGTTTACTTGATGATACCAAGAGATCTATGCATATTTTGAGATACTTCAGTAAGGGTGTTTTGTAAAGCATGACTTGCTCTATCCATTCATGCCTTTGTTTGCAATTATGGGATGCCTTAGCTTGAGTCAATCGAGCTCTACTTTTGCTATCAAATGATTCCTGGCAGATTGTATACGTGTTATTCAATTTTGCCAAGCTTGTTGTGATTGATCCATTTATGCTATGTTATTGTTCTTGCCATGTATGTCTTCTATGTCATGTCTTCTTGATGTATGTATGCTTAGTTTATCATTTGAGGCTCTGTAGTGAGTGCATTGAGCTTGTAAACATGCCATCTCGTTATCAGTTTTTGACATGCCATGTTGCTGAATCTGTTAACAAGACTTTCAATTTTGACATGGGTGTTACTATATTTTCTAGTCCTTTTTGGCTTATGGTCAGTAAGAGACTTTTGTTCTAGGCTTTGAGTAGATTCATGCCATGCCATGTTTTGCTATTTTAAGTTCCTGTAGCATGTATTTCTGTTGCTCTGAACATTGCAACCTGTTACTGTTTTTGCCATGTCCAGCCTGATATTTTGTGCTCTTTTGCCATGCTTGTTTGAACATGTTATGATGTGAACTAGCCGTAGCTCAGTGCTCATCTTTTGTCGAGCATCATGTGTAGATCCCTGCCATGTGCTTTGTTGTTACGTTTGGGGGCAGTAGCTTAATTATGTGTTGCTTGCTAAGTGGCATCATGCTGTTAATGGCAGATTTGCGCCATTCTTGTTTTGCTTGCCATTTGCAAACCGTGCATCCGATTCCGGTGATCTTTATATCGATTTCAACCGAAATCATCTCATCTTTCCAGTGGCATGCTTGGTTTGCCAAGTTGATGCCTGGTTCATCATTTACCTTCCGGAGCGCACATAAGCATTGCATATCTCATCATGCATATCATGCCATGTTTTGCATCATGTTGATTGTGCATTGCACCGTGATTTATTGTGGTTCCTTTGTTTGTGTTGTTGCTTTGGGTAGAGTCGGGAGACGAGTACGTGAACGAGGAGCCTGTTGAGAACGCTTACGAGGATCAAGCTTTCGACAACTCTGAGAACATTGCAGGCAAGATGACCATACCCTCGAAATCACTTCTATCTTTGCTATGCTAGTTGCTCGCTCTTTTGCTATGCCTATGCTGCGATGCCTACCACTTGCTATATCATGCCACCCATATTGCCACGTCAGCCCCTAACCATCCTTTTCCTAGCAAACCGTTGATTGGCTATGTTACCGCTTTGCTCAGCCCTCTTATAGCGTTGCTAGTTGCAGGTGAAGCTGAAGTTTGTTTCCTTGTTGGAACATGGAGATGTTGTTCCTTTTTGGAACATGTTTACTTGTTGGGGATATCACAATATATATATATATCTGCTATAATTAATACATCTATATACTTGGTAAAGGGTGGAAGGCTCGGCCTTATGCCTGGTGTTTTGTTCCACTCTTGCCACCCTAGTTTCCGTCATACGGTGTTATGTTCCTTGATTTTTATTCCTTACACGGTTGGGTGATTTATGGGACCCCTTGACAGTTCGCTTTGAATAAGACTCGCCCAAAGAAGGCCCAACTTTGGTTTTACCAGTTGCCACCTAAGCCTTTTCCCCCGGGTTTTCGCGAGCCCGAGGGTCATCTTTATTTTAACCCCCCCCGGACCAGTGCTCCTTCGAGTGCTGGCCCGAACTAGAGTGCTGTGCAGCGCCCCCTCAAGGCAACTTGAGGTTTGGTTTTAGTTGTATGGACTGCTCATCCGGATGTGCCCTGAGAACGAGATATGTGCAGCTCCTATCGGGATTTGTCGGCACAATCGGGCGGCTTTGCTGGTCTTGTTTTATTGCTGTCGAAATGTCTTGTAGTCCGGGATTCCGAGATTGATCGGGTCTTCCCGGTAGAAGGAATATCCTTCGTTGACCGTGAGAGCTTATAATGGGCTAAGTTGGGACACCCCTGCAGGGTAATATCTTTCGAAAGCCGTGCCCGCGGTTATGAGGCAGATGGGAATTTGTTAATGTCCGGTTGTAGATAACCCAAAGTTGACCTCAAATAAAATACACATCAACCGCGTGTGTAACCGTGATGGTCTCTTCTCGGCGGAGTCCGGGAAGTGAACACGGTGTTGGAGTTATGTCTGACGTAAGTAGTTCAGGATCACTTCTTGATCATTACTAGTTTCACGTCCGCGCTTTGCTTCTCTCCTCGCTCTCTTTTGCGATGTAGCCACCATATATGCTAGTCGCTTGCTGCAGCTCCACTTTACTACTCTGTCCTTCCTATTAGCTTAAATAGTCTTGATCTCATGGTGTGAGATTGCTGAGTCCCCGTGACTCACAGATACTTCCAAAACAGTTGCAGGTTCCGATGAGGCCAGTGCAGGTGATTCAACCGAGCTCAAGTGGGAGTTCGACGAGGAACGTGGTCGTTACTATGTGTCGTTTCCAGATGATCAGTAGTGGTGCCCAGTTGGGACGATTCGGGGATCTGTGTAGCATTTGGGGTATCTTCTTTTATTTTGGTTCCGTAGTCGGACCTTGAGTGTACTCTGAACGATGGATGTTTATTTATGTACTGTGTGAAGTGGCGACTGTAAGCCAACTATGTATTTTTTTCCCCTTATGTATTACATGGGTTGTGTGAAGATTACCTCACTTGCGACATTGCTTTCAATGCGGTTATGCCTCTAAGTCGTGCCTCGACACGTGGGAGATATAGCCGCATCGGGGGCGTTACAAGTGCATGGTGGTTGCACCCCCACAGGTCTCGTCGCCACCGGCTCGTGCCTTGTCGTCTCACCGCGGCAGTGATGTGCTTGGTTGCCGCGGAACATCGCCGTTGGCAAAGCCGATGAGACTTTGAATGGTGACCCTCCATTTTTCGACCTTGTCAGCCGTTGGAGGGTAATCCAGGAGCAGTTGAGCTCGCGCCAAAGCCTCCGCTTGAGTGGTGGGCGGCAATGGCGAACGGTGCGAGGAGCGGGATATGCTCGAACTTCTAAATATGTTAGAAGTAGCAGCATCCCGTCCGGGCGACCGTGCCCCGCTCGCACCAGCCTGTTGGCGCGCAAGCTGTTCTTGAGCGTCTCTGGATCCGCCAGCTTGATCTTGGCCCAACGAGCGTATGGTGCTGCGAGCACCATGACGCTGTCGGTCCCGCGCCTCCTGAGATGGACGCGGTGCGTATCCGGACGCCGAGGTCTGCGCCGCCTTGTCCTTGGACTTGGCAGCGTCGTGGGCTCCCTCGAGACGCCCGTTCCTCCTCCAGCGTCTTCCCCACCACTCGTCAGCTCCGGTGGTGGTGGGTTTGACGCGGACGGCTCTGCTGCCGCCGAAGCCTTCTTCTTCAGTGGCATGTTGATGAAGATGATGAAGATGTTGCTCGTGTGAACGCCGGATCAGGTTCACGCAGCACGTCGAGTACGCCCCCTACCTGGCACGCCAAAGATGTCAGGGAGGCTGATCGTACCCACGAACACCTATGAGACCGGCGGACCGAGTCCCTTTTGGTTCGTGGGGGGCGGAGATTGCACGAAGAGCAGATCGAGGCGAAGCACACGAGCAGTTTACCCAGCTTCGGAGCTCTCCGGAGAGATAATACTCCTACTGCTGCTTGGTTGATTGTATTGTGTTCTTGCTAGGGAGCAATGAGAGCTACAAAACCTAGCTTGAGTGTCTCTGGTCTCGAATGTGTCGAATCCTAACTGAGCCGAACCGAACCCTTTCTACGTTGCACATGGGCCTCCTTTTATAGGCTCAAGGGGTCACCACAGGTGGCAACGTAGATGAGGGCAAAAATGGGAAAATGAGTTGCGGTTGGTGCAACTACTTGGTACAGTGCAATCTACCTAACTCTGACGGCAAGGGACAAAGGCATTAAATGCCCGTCCATGTCGCCTAAACAGTGCAACAGGGACCGTCAGGAGCGCCACCGTTCGCCACGATGGCCTTCTTGTCAGCGCCGCTTATCGCTGCTCTCCGCTGGCTGCACAGCCCCTTGACACGCGTGCCTGGAATAGCCCCATGGCGACACGTTGGCGGATGAGCTGGAGCGGAGATGAAGAGAGGTTGCCTGCCGCGGCAAGCGCCTTGCCGCGGCTGAACCCTTGTCGCACTCGGAAGCTTGTCGCTCACCGAGCCTTCCCGGCAAGCTCCTCTTGCCGGGGTCTTGTCTTCTGCGTGCCTTGAGTGGCCTTCCCGGCAAGCTCCTCTTGCCGGGGTCTTGTCTTCTTGGCTTAAATACTTTGTTCTTGAACGGCTCCAAAGGAACCAGGGAGGACCTTGGCGGTCACTAGGCAGCCCTGCCACGGGGTGCTGCAACTGCCCGTGCACGAGTTCGGGATACTAGGGTACCCCTACTCTAGTACACCGATAGCGTATAATCCATGGACTCAACATTAGTCATAAAGAACTCACATACTTATTGCAAAAATCTATTAGTCATCAAAACAAAGTACTACGCGCATGCTCCTAGGGGGATAGATTGGTAGGAAAAGACCATCGCTCGTCCTCGACCGCCAATCATAAGGAAGGCAATCAATAAACACCTCATGCTCCGACTTCGTTACATAACGGTTCACCATACGTGCATGCTACGGGACTTGCAAACCTCAACACAAGTATTTCTCAATTTCACAATTACTCAACTAGCACGACTCTAATATCACCACTTTTATATCGCAAAACTATTGCAAGGAATCAAACATATCATATTCAGTGATCTACAAGTTTATGTAGGATTTTATGACTAACCATGTGATTGACCAATTCCTGTCATCTCTCTAAATTGATATAAGTGAAGCAAGAGAGTTTAATTTTTTCTACAAGAGATATACCCACGCTCTAACAAATATAAGTGAAGCAAAATAGCATTCTACAAATGGCGGTTGTCTATGTAAAGAGAAACAGGCAATCCAAACTTCAAATGATATAAGTGAAGCACATGAAGCCTTCTATAAAGCCATACTCAAAAGGTATAAGTGAAGTGCAAAGAGCATTCTATAAATCAACCAAGTACTATCTCCTACCAGCATGGTGCAAAAAAGAAAAGTGAAAACTAAATGCAAAAGACGCTCCAAGACTTCATGATAATGCATGAACAAACGAATTGAAAACATACCGATACTTGTTGAAGAAAGAGGATGCCTTCAGACATCCCCAAGCTTAGACGCTTGAGTCTCCTTGAATATTTACTTGGGGTGCCTCGGGCATCCCCAAGCTTGATCTCTTGCCTCTCTTCCTTTTCCTCATATCGATACCTCCTCGTTTAGACACTTCATCCACACAAAACTTCAACAGAAAACTCGGTAAGATCCATTAGTATAATAAAGAAAATCACCACTCTAAGTACCGTTGCAAACCAATTCATATTTTGTATTTGCATTGTGTCTACTGTAATATAACTTTTTCATGGCTTAATCCACTGATATAAATTGATAGTTTCATCAAAACAAGCAAACTGTGCATCAAAAACAAAATCTGTCTAAAACAGAACAGTCTGTAGCAATCTGAACATCCACCATACTTATGGTACCCCAAAATTTCTACCAAAATTAGGAAAAATAAAAAATTTGTACGGAAATACAGTGCAAAAAGAGACAGAACCATTTGACGTTCCAGTAAAAAATTAAAATCCCGCACTACAGCCAAAGTTTCTGTCCTGCACCGTACAAACCAACAAGTATTGTAAACATCCTAAAGGCATACCTTGGCACATTATTTTTATAATACAATGGAATTGTACAAGGGGATAATTATTTTTGACGAAAATTTTCTGTAATCAAGATTCACAAAGTTTCCGTGAGCATGAACAAAGTTCAAGGAGCTCTCCCACTTCAACAATGCTTGTCTTTCTCACTTTCACTTTCCTTTTTGAAAAGGTTTTGGGTTCCCCTCTTTATTTTTGTTGTGTTTAAACTATATGAAAGCACTCAACAGAAATAAATGACTCTCTGAAACTTCCAGGTTGTCTCCCTGGCAGCGCTTTCTTTAAAGCCATTAAGCTAGGCATTTAGTGCTCAAGTAGTGAATCCACCCGGACCCCAAGGTATATCAAAGCCAATTTTAATTAGCAATGATTTGTAATTTAGTAGTGAGCACAAAGTAACATATATCAAGCAATGGCAAAGTCTAACTCTCTTCCTATGCATCGGCATGTCATAAAAGAATAATTCATGCACACATAGTAAAGGCCAATGCATAGTATAAACAGTTTCTTGCAATTCTATCGTGTTGGAAACATAGAGAGGTGGAGAATTAGTTCCTCTCTCATAATAATTGCAAGTAGGAGCAGCAAGCACATGCATATTATATTCATCAAAATCATCATGTGCAATGGTAAAAGGCATCCCATCAATATAATCCTTAATAAGCACAAAGTTCTCTAATAAAGTGTAGTAGGGAGAATTCAAAAAGATAATAGGACTATCATGCGTGGGTGCAATAGCAACAATTTCATGTTTAACATAGGGAACTATAGCAAGTTCATCTCCATCAGCATAATTCATATTGGCATCTTGGCCACAAGCATAGCAAACATCATCAAAAAGGGATATTTCAAACAAATTCAAGGGATCATAGCAATCATTATAGCAATCATCCTTCGGTAAGCACGAAGGGGAATTAAACAATGTATGAGTTGAAGAGTTACTCTCATTAGAAGGTGGGCATGGGTAGCTAATCCGCTCTTCCTCCTTTTGTTCTTCGCTCTCCTCATCATCTTTTTCATCCAATGAGCTCACAGTTTCATCAATTTCTTCTTCCATAGCTTCCTGCAAAATATTAATCTCTTCTTGGACAGCGTTGACTTTCTTCATAAAAGCATTAATATAGTAATTGTATTCATAATTTTCATAGCTATATCCAAGTATAGCAAGATTTTCCGGCCTATAACCATCATCATCAAAAGCTTCATACTTTTCAAACAAAGCTTCAATATCATAGGCAGCCTTAAAAGCAACAAATTCTTCTATTTGTTCCACATCATAGTAATCATATATACCATTAGCATAAGAAGCTAAGGTTTCATTATCGTTAAGTTTGCATGAAAAGGGGAGGTGTGGAGCCTCCATCCTAGAGCAACAAGTAATATCATATCTCAAGCATAGATTCCAGGCATACCAACGCAACATAATAAATTGATCCCATAATAGTTTCCCTTTTTGTGTCGAGCGATAATCCCTAAAGTATTCACGTTGATCCAACGTGGCTCCTATTATAAAGTTGAGTGGGGTTTTCTCAGGATTATCAAAGTAGTACATAATATCTCTCACATAATGAGAATCGGGGGTTTTAGGAGTTACCCCATCTACATGAGTAGCAAGTACCTCTAATTTTTTGGTATTTTGTGTTCCATATCCATAACTAAAGATAGAGAACAACTAAGAACAGCAAATAAAAATTACTTAGTGATAAAGCAAACAAGCACACACAAGAATATTCACCCCATGCTATGACTCCCCGGCAACGGCGCCAGAAAAAGGTCTTGATAACCCACAAGTATAGGGGATCGCAACAGTTTTCGATAAGTAAGAGTGTCGAACCCAACGAGGAGCTAAAGGTAGAATAAATATTCCCTCAAGTTCTATCGACCACCGATACAACTCTACGCACGCTTGACGTTCGCTTTACCTAGAACAAGTATGAAACTAGAAGGACTTTGTAGGTGTGAAAGGATAGGTTTGCAAGAAAGTAAAGAACGCGTAAATATAAACTAGGGGTTGTTTAGATAAAGAAGCAATAAAGTAAATATAGCGAGTGTGGAAAAGTGTTGATAGGAGTTGTGGAATTGTCCCTAAGCAACTGACTATGTTACTAGACCGGTAATCACTATTGCAATTCTATTTGAGGGAGAGGCATAAGCTAACATATCATCCCTTACTTGGAATTCTATGCACTTATGATTGGAACTCTAGCAAGCATCCGCAACTACTAAAGATTCATTAAGGTAAAACCCAACCATAGCATTAAAGCATCAAGTCCCCTTTTATCCCATATGCGAACAACCTACTTACTCGGGTTTGTGTTTCAGTCACTCACGCAACCCACCATAAGCAAATCATAAATATATTGCAAACCCTACAGCGGGAATCCCTCACGCTTGCATGACACGGAGGGCACAATAGGACATCACCAATAATAAAACATGCAACTCAAACCAATCATAGAAATTCATCAATCACCGATAGGACAATGAAAATCTACTCAGACATCATAGGATGGCAACACATCATTGGAAAATAATATGAAGCATAAAGCACCATGTTCAAGTAGAGGGTACAACGGGTTGCGGGAGAGTGGACCGCTGAATATAGAAGGGGGAAGGTGATGGAGATGTTGGTGAAGATGACGGCGGTGTTGGTGAAGATCGCGGTGATGATGATGGCCCCGGCAGCGCTCCGACGCCACCAGAAGCAAGGGGGGGAGAGGCCCCCTTCTTCTTATTCTTCCTTGACCTCCTCCCTAGATGGGAGAAGGGTTTCCCCTCTGGTCCTTGGCTCCCATGGCGTGGGAGGGGCGAGAGCCCCTCCGAGATTGGTTCTATCTCTCTGTTTCTGCGTTCTGTAATTCTGCCCTGGCACCGTTTCCTTTATATTTGGAGATCCGTAACTCCGATTGGATTGAAACCTTCACCCAGATCGTTTTCCAAAAAATAGCTTTCTTGCGGCCAAAGAAGGGCATCAACCACCTTACGGGCGACCCACGAGAGTGGGGGCCGTGCCCCCTGGAGTGGTGGTGGGCCCCTATCTCATGGCCACCTCGGGCATCGTCTCGCATTGATTCTTCCTCCCAAAAATCACAAATATTCCAAAATAATTCTCCGTCTGTTTTTATCCCGTTTGGACTCCGTTTGATATTGGGTTTCTGCAAAACAAAAACATGCATGCACATGTGAACGGCTTTGGGCAATTGGATCAATATGTTAGTCCCAAAAAATAGTATAAAAAGTTGCCGAAAGTATATAAAGTTGAATAATATTGGCATGGAACAATCAAAAATTATAGATACGACGGAGACGTATCACAGAGCCGGACACGATCCTTGTGTTCAAAATCTTCTATGGAGTATTCGGAGAAGGAACCCTCCTTGCAATGCCGAAAAAAATCTGCGCTCCAGACTCATCGTCATTGACGCCTGGTTCAGGGGCTACTGAGGGAGTCCAGGATTAAGGGGTCCTCGGATAGCCGGACTATATACTTTGGCCGGACTGTTGGACTATGAAGATACAAGATTGAAGACTTTGTCTCGTGTCCAGATGGGACTCTCCTTTGCGTGGAAGGCAAGCTTGGCAATTCGGATATGTAGATCTCCTTCTCTGTAACCGACTCTGTGTAACCCTAGCCCCCTCCGGTGTCTACATAAACCGGAGGGTTTAGTCCATAGGACAACAAAAAACATAATCATAGGCTAGCTTCTAGGGTTTAGCCTCTACGATCTTGTGGTAGATCAATTCTTGTAATACTCATATCATCAAGATCAATCGAACAGGAAGTAGGGTATTACCTCCATCGTGAGGGCCCGAACCTGGGTAAACATCGTGTCCCCCGCCTCCTGTTACCATTAGCCTTAGATGCACAGTTCGGGACCCCCTACCCGAGATCCACCGGTTTTGACACCGACACAAGGTGGAGCATCTCGTGCAACAAGCCTTCCAAGCAGTGGTGATGTCAAAAGGACATTAATTAAGGTCACTATAAGAGTAATGCAATCCAAAGTACAAATGCCAAATCCATAGATCCACTGATGCAACTACCCCGAGGATGATGCCCTTTCTACTGACCATTTCATCCCACGGGACAATTCTTTGTTCCAATGCATGCAATCAACCGATCCAAGCATCACTGACCATCCTTGCTCTTCACTCAAACTAGGCCCGAGCACAGGCCGCCCAGCTTTTTGGGGCCCCAATTTTCGCATGCATTAGTACATGTATGCTTCACAATAGATGGGCCTCTTCCGGTCTTCCACTTAGGCTCTGTTGCCTAGCACCTAGCATGCGTGAAGCAGCCTGATCAGGACGAATACCTCTTCCAGCGATCAATCGAAGCCACCGAAGTGACACATCTCTTCCTCAGTCATCAGTCTCTGGTGGCCGTCGACGCAACATGTTAGGGCACCACCATGATCCTTGTTCAGCAGTCAGTACTCAAGAATAATCTTGATGGCTTGCATCAGGTCTCAATGAGGAACGACAGCCCGTGTCGACAGGGATGATCTGAAGGCAAGGAAAGTTCAAGCTATCTCTCGATCTCTAATTTCTTAAGTGTCGCCACGACGATAACCGACAATCCCGTGAGGACTTGACTATGAGTTCCAATTTTCGCATGCCATTTACTTTTGCTAAAGTCTTTTACCTAAGTTTAATTTTTTTTTTCATCTAATAGGCATCTAGTATTGCTCTTAAAAAGATTGAAAAAAATCTGACACTAGTTCCAATGAACTGTATGTGAAGTTTGTTGGAAATATTAGCACTTTTCCGACTAATCTAATCCACGAGTAAACAGTAAGCATGGCAAATATGGTATGCATCTCATACCGATACCTAAGCATGTGAGCACGTACAGTACATAGAACTGAAACATCTATGAACATCATATATACGGCTAGCACATGAACAAGCAAATATGGGATGAACGAGTCATACCCTCCGGTTGGCCAGGCCAACGCGGCGGCGGTAGCAGCAGCCTCGGCATCAGCCAAGGCCTTCTTCTTGGTGACTTCGTCGTCAGCCATGGAGTCGATGTAGAGGAAGTAGTGGAAGCAGAGGCGGATGAAGGCGGGACGGATCGGGAAGCGATCGCGTCGAGGCGCTCCCAAAAACCTTATTGCCGTTCTCCGGGCAAGATCTCGAACGACAGGTTCCGGAGGCACCTGCTCTCCCGACCAACCATGCACGCGGTCGTCGGGATGGGATCTCCGGAAGCAGCACAACGAGAGGAACAGTAGATGATGGCTAGGGTTGTACGAGAGGGAGTGAGTGAACTGAGTTAGGGTTCACTCCACTGGCCAGTGCCTTCTTATATAGGCCGTCAGGTAGATGGGCCTGGGCCAGGCCCACGACCGAGTCCGCGAACAGCCCACGGTCCAACGTCTCGGACAGTGGCGCTTCCGTAAGCGACTCGTTAATTAATTAACAATTAATTAACCATTCCTGAGTGGCAAAAATAAGCTTCGGCTCGGCTCATTCCCGCAACCTGCGGCGCACGCTCGTGCTACGTCTTGAGCTTTCGTTGGTTTTCCCCAAAGAGGAGAGGATGATGCAACAGAGTAGCGTAAGTATTTCCCTCAGTTTTTGGGAACCAAGGTATCAATCCAGTAGGAGGCCACGCACAAGTCCCTCATACCTGCACAAAACGATAGCTACTCGCAACCAACACGATTAGGGTTGTCAATCTGTTCACGATCACTTACGTGAGTGAGATCTGATAGAGATGATAAATAATATTTTTGGTATTTTCGGTATATAGATGCAAAGCAAAAAGTAAAAGGCAAAGTAAAAACAAAGCAAGTATAAAAGTGATGGAGATTGATATGATGAGAATAGACCCGGGGGCCATAGGTTTCACTAGAGGCTTCTCTCAAGAGCATAAGTATTCTACGGTGGGTGAACAAATTACTGTTGAGCAATTGACAGAATTGAGCATAGTTATGAGTATATCTAGGTATGATCATGTATATAGGCATCACGTCCGAGACAAGTAGACCGAAACGATTCTGCATCTACTACTATTACTCCACTCATCGACCGCTATCCAGCATGCATCTAGAGTATTAAGTTAAAAACAGAGTAACACCTTAAGCAAGATGACATGATGTAGAGGAATAAATTCATGCAATATGATAAATACCCCATCTTTTTATCCTCGATGGCAACAATACATGCCTTGCAACCCTTTATGTCACTGGGTAAGGACACCGCAAGATTGAACCCAAAGCTATGCACTTCTCCCATTGCAAGAACTACCAATCTAGTTGGCCAAACAAAACGGATAATTCGAAGAGACTTGCAAAGATAACCAATCATACATAAAATAATTCAGAGAAGATTCAAATATTATTCATAGATAAGCTGGATCATAAACCCACAATTCACCGGTCTCAACAAACACACCGCAAAAAGAAGATTACATCGAATAGATCTCCACGAGAGAGGGGGAGAACATTGTATTGAGATCCAAAAAGAGAGAAGAAGCCATCTAGCTACTAGCTATGGACCCGAAGGTCTGAAGTAAACTACTCACACTTCATCGGAGGGGCGATGGTGATGATGTAGAAGCCCTCCGTGGTGGATGCCCCCCCGTGAGCTCGGAACAGGCCCCAAGATGGGATCTCGTGGATACAGGAAGTTGCGGCGGTGGAATTAGGTTTTTGGCTCCTGTTCTGATCGTTTGGGGGTACGTATGTATATATAGGAGGAAGGAGTACGTCGGTGGAGCAACATGGGGTCCACGAGGCAGGGGCCGCGCCCTAGGGGGGTGCCCCCCACCCTCGTGACCGCCTCTGTTACTTCTTGTAGTAGGGTCCAAGTCTCCTGGATCACGTTCGGTGAGAAAATCACGTTCCCGAAGGTTTCATTCCGTTTGGACTCCGTTTGATATTCCGTTTCTTCAAACACTGAAATAGGCAAAAAACAACAATTACAGGCTGGGCCTCCGGTTAATAGGTTAGTCCCAAAATAATATAAAAGTGGAAAATAAAGCCCAATATAGTCCAAAACAGTAGATAAAGTAGCATGGAGCAATCAAAATTATAGATACGTTGGAGCGTATCAGGCATCCCCAAGCTTAATTCATGCTCGTCCTCGAGTAGGTAAATGATAAAAGAGAATTTTGATGCGAGTGATACTTTGGCATAATTTCAATGTAAATCTTCTTAATTGTGGTATGAATATTCAGATCCGAAAGATTCAAGACAAAAGTTTATATTGACATAAAAATAATAATACTTCAAGCATACTAATCAAAGTAATCATGTCTTCTCAAAATAGCATGGCAAAAGAAAGTTCATCCCTACAAAATCATATAGTTAGGCTATGCTTCATTTTCGTCACACAAAGATGTTCCCAACTTCTATACCCCCGATGACAAGCCAAGCAATTGTTTCATACTTAAATAATCTCAAACTTTTTCAACCTTCACGCAATACATGAGCGTGAGCCATGGATATAGCACTATGGGTGGAATAGAATATGATGATGGGGATTGTGTGGAGAAGACAAAAAAGGAGAAAGTCTCACATTGACGAGGATAATCAACGGACTATGGAGATGCCCATCAATTGATGTCAACATGAGCAGTAGGGATTGCCATGCAAAGGATGCACTAGAGCTATGAATGCTCAACAAAAGAAAACTAGTGGGTGTGCATCCAACTTGCTTGCTCACGAAGACCTAGGGCATTTAAGGAAGTCCATCGTAGGAATATACAAGCCAAGTTCTATAATGAAAAATTCCCACTAGTATGAAAGATAACTTATGAGACTCACTATATGAAAAACATGGTGCTACTTTGAAGCACAATATATGAAACTCACTACATGAAGATCAAGGTGCTACTTTGAAGCACAATATATGAGACTCACTATATGAAGAACAATGTGCTACTTTGAAGCACAATATATGAGACTCACTATATGAAGAAAAAGGTGCTGCTTTGAAGCACAAGTGTGGAAAAAGAGATAGTAGCGTTGCCCTTTTTATTTATTTTCTTTTTTTTTGGCCTTTCTTTTTTTTTATTTTTGGCCTTTCTCTTTTTTTGGGCAATGCTCTAATAATGATGATCATCACACTTCTATTGATTACAACATAAGGATTACAACTCGAAACTAGAACAAGATATGACTCTATATGAATGCCTCCGTGATGTACTGGATGGTGCAATGAATCAAGAGTGACATGTATGAAAAATAATGCATGGTGGCTTTGCCACAAATACGATGTCAACTACATGATCATGCAATGGCAATATGACAAAAGTAATGTATGTCATGATGATGATGAGCGGAACGACGGAAAGTTGCATGGCAATATATCTCAGAATGGCTATGGAAATGCCATAATAGGTAGGTATGGTGGCTGTTTTGAGGAAGATATAAGGAGGTTTATGTGTGATAGAGCGTATCATATCACGGGGTTTGGATGCACCGGCGAATTTTGCACCAACTCTCAAGGTGAGAAAGGGCAATGCACGGTACCGAAGAGGCTAGCAAAGGCGGAAAGGTAAAAGTGTGTATAATCCATGGACTCAACATTAGTCAAAAGAACTCATATACTTATAGCAAAAATTTAGAAGTCATCAAAAATCAAGTACTACGCGCATGCTCCTAGGGGGATAGATTGGTAGGAAAAGACCATCGCTCGTCCCCGACCGCCACTCATAAGGATGCACAAGCCAGGTACACTTCATGTTTCAAATTTGTTACACAACTTTAACCATACGTGCATGCTACGGGACTTGCAAACTTCAACACAAGCATTTCTCAAATTCACAACTACTCAACTAGCACGACTTTGATATTATCACCTCCATATCTCAAAACAATTATCAAGCATCAAACTTATCTTAGTATTCAACGCACTCAAAAGAAAGTTTCACATATCTTGAATACCAAGTATATTAATATTAAGCAAATTACCATGCTATTAACGACTCTCAAAATAATCTAAGTGAAGCATGAGAGATCAATAGTTTCTTTAAAACAAATCCACCACCGTTCTCTAAAAGATCTAAGTGAAGCACTAGAGCAAAAATTATCACGCTCAAAAGATATAAGTGAAGCACTATGAGCAAAACTATCAAGCTCGAAAGATATAAGTGAAGCACATAGAGTATTCTAGCAAATTTCAATTTATGCATGGCTCTCTCAAAAGGTGTCTACAGCAAGGATGATTGTGGTAAACTAACAAGCAAAGACACAAATGATACAAGACGCTCCAAGCAAAACACATATCATGTGGTGAATAAAAATATAGCTCCAAGTAAATTACCGATGGAAGTAGACGAAAGAGGGGATGCCTTCCGGGGCATCCCCAAGCTTTGAATTTTTTGTGTCCTTGGATTATCTTGGGGGTGCCATGGGCATCCCCCAAGCTTAGGCTCTTGCCACTCCTTGTTCCATAATCCATCAAAAGAATTTACCCAAAACTTGAAAACTTCACAACACAAAACTCAATAGAAATCTCGTGAGCTCCGTTAGAGAAAGAAAACAAAAGACTACTTTAAGGTACTGTAATGAAATCATTCTTTATTTATATTGGTGTTAAACCTACTGTATTCCAACTTCTCTATGGATCATAAACTATTTTACTAGCCATAGATTCATCAAAATAAGAAAACAACACACGCAAAACAGAATCTGTCAAAAACAGAACAGTCTGTAGTAATCTGTAACTAACGCAAACTTCTGGAACTCCAAAAAATCTACCAAAATTAGAAGACCTAGACAATTTGTTTATTGATCAGAAGCAATTGTAATCAGTATTTTATCACGTTCTGGTGATTTTTAATAATTCAGGCACTGAGCGCAAAGTTTCTGGAAATTACAGCAAGATCAAATAACTATCATCCAAGAAGATCCAATAGGTCTAGCTTGGCACAAACACTAATTAAAACATAAAACCACATATAAACAGAGGCTAGATGAGCAAAAAAAACTGAAAATAAAATTTGGTTTCCTCCCAACAAACGCTATCGTTTAACGCCCCTAGCTAGGCATAAAAGCAAGGATAAATCTAGGTATTGCCATCTTTGGTAGGCAATCCATAAGTGGCTCTCATGATAGATTCATATGGTAATTTTATTTTCTTTCTAGGAAAGTGTTCCATGCCCTTCTTTAAGGGAAATTAGAATCTAATATTTCCTTCCTTCATATCAATAATTGCACTAATCGTTCTAAGGAAAGGTCTACCAAGAATAATAGGACATGAAGGATTGCAATCTATATCAAGAACGATAAAATCTACGGGCACATAATTCCTATTTGCAACAATAAGAACATCATTAATTCTTCCCATAGGCTTTTTAATAGTGGAATCCGCAAGATGCAAGTTTAGAGAGCAATCATCAAAGTCACGGAATTCTAGCAAATCACACAAAGTTTTGGGAATAGTGGAGACACTAGCACCCAAATCACACAAAGCATGAAACTCATAATCTTTAATTTTAATTTTGATAGTAGGTTCCCACTCATCATAGAGCTTTTCTAGGGATATAGACTTTCAACTCAAGTTTTTCTTCATAAGATTGCATCAAGGCATCAACAATGTGTTCGGTAAAGGCCTTATTTTGACTATAAGCATGAGGAGAATTTATCACGGATCGCAACAAGGAAATACCATCAATTAAAGAGCAATTTTCATAATTAGATTCCTTGAGATCCAATATAGTGGGTTTAGCAACATCTAGGTTTTTATTTCTTTCAATCCCACTTTTATCAATTTCATCATCAAGATCTAAAAACTCCGAATTCTCAGAACGCCTTCTAGGTAAAGGAAGATCGTATTCAGTTTCATCAAGATTCATATTGCAAAACAAAGATTTAATGGGGGACACATCAATAACTTTTAGATCTTCATCTTGATTTTCATAGGAATTAGAAGAACACGCTTTAATAAAGGAATCTTTGGAAGCACGCATCCTAGCGGTTCTTTCTTCGCATTCATCAATGGAAATTCTCATAGCTTTGAGAGACTCATTGATATCATGCTTAGGAGGAATAGATCTAAGCTTTAAAGAATCAACCTCAAGAGAAATTCTATCAACGTTCCTAGCCAATCATCAACTTTAAGCAATTTCTCTTCAATCAAAGCATTAAAATTATTTTGTGAATTCATAAACTCTTTAACACTACTCTCAAATTCAGAGGGCATCTTATTAAAATTTCCATAAGAGTTGTTGTAGGAATTTCCATAATTATTAGAAGGATTACTAGGATAAGGCCTAGGATTAAAATTCCCTCTATACGCGTTGTTACCAAAATTATTCCTACCAACAAAATTCACATCCATAGATTCATTATTATTCTCAATCAAGGTAGACAAAGGCATATCATTAGGATCAGAAGAAACACTCTTAGTAGCAAATAATTTCATAAGTTCATCCATCTTTCCACTCAAAACATTGATTTCTTCTATCGCATGCACTTTTTTTGTCGGAGTAAATGACCACGGGTAGCCTAGCCGGCTCCCCCTGGGGCTTCTGAAAAAATTACAAGCAAATCAAGCCAATCAAGTCATCCAACACCCAAGACGTTGGGCCGCCTTCCCACGGCCGGCTGTCATCCATGCCGGCTGTCAGGAGGCGGCCTGGCCCCAAGACCCATAGAAGAAAGCCACAAGACGGCCGGCTTCCAAGGAGCCGGCCACGAGAAGGCCGACTCCAAGGAACCGGCCATCCCGCAGGCGGCCAAGGCCGCACCCTCAGTATCTGCACCCACATAACGGCGATGAGACAGGGTGTAGCTACAGTAAAGCCTGCCACCCCGCATCCCCAGGCAGCGTGGCTACTGATGCGACGTCACGGACAGCTACCACCCGTCGGTAGCGGCCTGCATCAGTAGCCATGTTGGCTGTGACGTCACCCTCGGCAGGTGTGCAGTACTACCCGCAGGCGGCGGGTCCCTCCAGTCAGAGAGATGCCCAAAGGCGGCTCGGCCTCCCCCAGTCGGCCTGAGATATGGTCGGCTCCCCATAGCCGGCTTGTTCTCTCCCTCGAAGGAAGCGCCTCATTAAGGAGACAAGACGAAGTGAGGCTACAGTGAGCGCCGCCAAGGCGGCGGCACTGTAGCCATGCTTACCCCGACAAAGCCCTCGTCCTCAGGATTGAGGCAATAGTAACCAGCCCCCGACAAAGCCCTCATCGGTGGGGCCAGCCTGTCGACCAGGAAGCCGGCAGCGGGGGGCCCACTAGTCGGCGGGCCCCAGCGGCCGGCGGAGAAGCCGGCGGATGAAGACACTGACGGCTAGGGCCCACACCTAGCCAGATTACCATTGTACCCCTGGGGGGTAGGCCCCCGGGGCACCCATGCAAAGGGTTGGATTCTAATAGTTTTAGCCACCACGTAGAGGGAAGAGGAGAGCCAGCCGTGCCCTTCTTCTTCCTCACCCCGAACAACTCAAGGAGCCTCTTGTAGCCCTTGTTCATCTAGTGATCATCACGGAGACCCCCATGAGCAGCGATGAGGGGTGTTATCTCCACGGAGAGCCCGAAGCTGGGTAAGATTCGCGGCGTGCATGTCTTCGCCTCATCCGTTTCGTGCACGGCGACGTCTTATTGGCTCCCACTATGATTAGCCACCCGTTGGCATATGTCGCACCTACCACCCGACATTTGGCGCCCACCATGGGGCCAGGTGCACCGTCGTCCGGAGACCTGTTCTGGACGGGAACCCTCTTCCTCCCCGGCGAGCGTAGCCAGCCCGGCACGCCCGATGGTGCTCGCCCCGACGCGCTGCAAGGCGTCGCTGATGCCTGCGCGGCGAGCTGCCTCGCCGACCTTCTTGGTGAAACTCGCATCTCCGACGAGCCCGCATCCGATGCGGGCACCGGCTGCCTCGAGAGCCATCTCGTCAGCCTCCTCGACCAACTCCACGTCTCCAGCGAGCCCGCTGTGTACTTGGAGTCGGTTGGCTCCACCGACTCGATGCTTGTCGACTCCGACACGGCATCGCTCGACGCCTTCCCCTCCAACGTCGTCATCTTCGACAACCCGCTTCCCCAAGTCGACAGCTGCGGCAGCGCCATCACCGAGGTGATGGTCATCAGCCACGGCGGCCCCTCGGGCGAGAACGCCCACGACGCCCCGCAAGCGGCGCCGCACGACCTGTCCGCCCCTCTCCCGGCTGACGCCGACGCCGAGGTGCTGGAGGCACGCCGCCTCGCCCTCCATGCGGAGGGCCGAAGGATAGCCTCCCTGAGATGCCTCGCCGAGGCACACCAGTGAGAAGTCGACCGCGCCGCCTTCGGCATGCCGCCTCCCGAAGGGCCGAGCCGACTCGGCGTTGTCAAGAAATGCGGCGCAGCCATCGCCGACATGCTTGGCATGGACCGCCCCGTCTACGCCACGCCCCTCGAGAACCTGCGTGCCGCCCAGGCGGCCGTAGAAGAGCTGAACGGGCTAGGGCCCGACGAGCTTCCCAACATGGCAAGACGCATTCAACAACTAATCGGCGCGGCCGCAGAGCGGCAAGAAGACAGCGCCCGTGCCGAAAGCCTTCCCCCGCGCCGAGAGCACGACGCAACATCACGCATGCCGACTGCGGGCAATGCCCGCGCATGGCAAGAAAAGGAGCCGGCTGCCAGTCGCAGCCGGGCCCGGATCTCCATCGAGCGCGACGCCGAAGGTCGCCCTCGAGCCGTGGAACGGCGAGGCAACCTGCCCCCTCCTCCACCTCGCGGGGAAAGATATCCCACCCCGCCGCCTGTCACGCATCCGACTCTCAGTGGCCGACTTGGCCGCCGCGAAGGAGTCGGCGAAAACGACGCCCACCACCGGATCGACTGCCTGGCGCGATCCCTGTCGTTGGAAGAAGAAGACGATGTCGGGCCGCCTTGCTTCGGCCCCCGCATCCGCGACAAGCCCTTCCCCAAAGGGTTCTCGCTCCCGAGAGATACGCCCAAGTACAACGGCTCCATGAAGCCGGAGGATTGGCTGATCGACTACTCGACCGCCGTCAGCATCCCAAACGGCAACAGGCCCGTTGCCGTGAAATATGTGCCCCTCATGCTCCAGGGCACGACGCGAACCTGGCTCAACAGCCTCAAGCCGTACAGCATCAACAGCTGGTTAGACTTCACCGAAGCCTTCATCCACAACTTCACCAGCACCTACAAGCGGGCTCCCAAGCCCAGGCAACTCTCCTTGTGCGTACAAGGGCCCGCCGAGTCGACCCGCGACTACCTCACGCGTTGGGCCGAGCTCCATAACTCTTGCGAGGGGGTGCACGAGGTTCAAGCGATAGAGTACTTCACCGCCGAGTGCCGAGAAGGCACCCTCCTCAAGCACAAGCTCCTCTGCGACGAGCCGGCTACCCTCGACGAGCTACTCGTCATCACCGACAAGTATGCCACTGCTGACTCTTCAATGAAGACCGAGCTCCGGGTAGACGCCGCCGGGAAAGTAATCAGCCTGGCTCTCAAAACGCCGGCTGGTGACTCTAGCCGACGCCCGTACCAGCACGACAACAAGCGCAAGGGCCCAATGCCGCCTCCCGCCAGTCGGCAGGTGGCCACCGTCGAAGACGAGCAACCTGAAGAGCGGCCCACGCCCAAGAAGCCGAAGGGCGGCAGGCCGGCTTGGCAGCCGGCTTTCTCCTACGAGCAAGCCCTTGACGCCCAATGCAAGTTCCATAGCGGCGCGAAGCCGTCTAACCATACAACCCGGAAGTGCCACTGGCTCACCCGAATCACCAAGGGCGAAGGGCTGGTGCCACCTCCGCCTGCTGGACAGCCGCCTCCGGCTCCCCAACAGCCGGCCGCTCGACCAGCAGTCGGAACCGTCCAAGACGAGTTCCCCAACGAGCACGCCGCCTACGTCGTTTTCACAAGCCAGCCCGAAGACCAGCGCAGCCAGCGCCGACAGCACCAAGAAGTCAATGCAGTTGCTTCCAACAACCCCGAATTCATGCCTTTGGTCGAGAGGCCTATCATTTGGGCAGGCCGACCACCCAGCCGTGATGCGTCCACAGGCTCCTATGCCTTGGTTTTGAAGCGACCCTAACAACGGACAGGCTTGCTGCCCGATTCTCCCTTATCTTGATAGGCGGCGGGAGCAGCATCAACATCTGTGCCGGGATACCATGGAGAAGTTGAACATCGAGGGCCAAACACCTCATGCCAAGCCGGACCGTGTTCCATGGCATTGTACCCGGCCTGTCCTGTTCACCCATCGGCAAGATCAAGATAGATGTTCTCTTCGGAGACAAGGATCACTTCCACCGAGAAGCAATCTGGTTTGAAGTGGTGGACCTCGAGAGCCCTTACCATGCGCTACTTGGCCGGCCCGCTCTGGCCAAGTTCATGGCTGTACCCCACTACGCCTATCTCAAGATGAAGATGCCGAGTACCAAGGGCATCATCACCATAGCCGGCGACTACAAGAAGTCCTCCGAGTGCGCTGCAGCCAGCAGCCGGCTGGCCGAGTCCCTTGTAGTCGCCGAAGAGAAGAAGATGTTGGACCAGGTCGTGGCCATGGCCGACAAGAAGCCTGCCCTATCTCCCGACCCCAAAGAGTGTGATGCCCAAGGTTCCTTCCAGCCGGCAAAGGAAACAAAGAAGATACCCCTGGACCCAGAGCACCTGGAAAGGTTTGCGGTCATCGGGGCAAACCTGGACAGTAAATAGGAAAGCGAGCTCGTCGATTTCCTCTGTGAGAATCGGGACATCTTCGCATGGTCCCCCAAGGACATGCCGGGTGTTCCGAAGGATTTCGCCGAGCACAAGCTACACGTCCGATCAGACGCCAGGCCAGTCAAGCAGCCCCTCCGCCGACTGTCAGAGGAGAAGAGAAGGATCGTGGGAGAAGAGATAGCCCGGCTCTTGGCAGCCGGCTTCATCATGGAGGTTTTCTTCCCGGAGTGGCTCGCCAACCCGGTCCTCGTGTTGAAGAAGAATAACAAGTGGTGCATGTGTATAGATTACACGAGCCTCAACAAAGCCTGCCCCAAAGATCCCTTTGCCTTACCCAGGATTGATCAAGTAATAGACTCCTGGCCGGATGCGAGCTGTTGAGTTTCTTGGATGCCTACTCTGGCTACCACGGATAAAGTTGGACCCGCCGACCGCTGAAGACCGCCTTCATCACGCCATTCGAACTTTACGCTACAGCGATGACATTACGACTTGAAAGCGCCGGTGCCACCTTTCAGCGTTGCATGCAGAAATGCCTCCTCAAGCAACTCGACAGAAATGCCCACGTCTATGTAGACGATATCGTGGTGAAGACGGAGAGGCGCAACACCTTGCTGGAAGACCTCAAGGAAACCTTTGAGAACCTGCGCTGGTTTGAGATCAAGCTCAACCCGAGAAATGCGTGTTGAGTCCCACCGCCAGCTCCTAGGCTTCCTGGTCTCTGAACGCGGCATTGAATGCAACCGTGTGAAGATCAAGGCCATTGAGAGAATGGAGATTCCCACCAAGCTGTGTGACGTCAAGAAGTTTACTGGGTGCCTGGCCTCCCTGAACCGCTTCATCAGCCTGCTGGGAGAAAAGGCACTCCCCCTCTACCGACCCATGAAGAAAAGCACTCATTTTGAATGGAATGATCAAGCCGACCAAGCCTTCCACGAGCTGAAGAAGATGCTTGCCACGCCGCCTGTCTTGGCGGCGCTGACTGAGAAAGAGCCCATGCTCCTTTATATCACCGCCACCAGCCGGGTGGTCAGCACCGTCATCGTAGTCCAACGCCCAGAAGAGGGTCGAGCTCAGCCGGTCGAGGCGGTCTACTACTTGGCCAAGTACTATCCGCCTCAAGCAGAACTACCGCATTACGGAAGATGTGCTACGGCGTGTACCAGCGACCAAGCAAGCCCTACTTTCAAGAGCACTCCATCACGGTCGTATGCACCGCCCCGCTCGCCGAGATCATAGGCAGCCGGGACGCGTCCGGCCGGGTGGCAAAATGGGCCATTGAGCTAGCCCCCTACATGATCTTCTACCAGCCTCGCACCGCCATCAAGTCGCAAGCATTGGCCGATTTCCTCGTCGACTGGGCCGAGACCCAGTACCTGCCGCCGGCTCCCGACTCCACCCATTGGTGGATGCACTTCGATGGGTCCAAGATGCGCACCGGCTTGGGAGCCGGCATCGTCCTCACCTCTCCCAAAGGCGACAAGCTCAGATACATGCTGCAGATTCACTTTGCCGCCTCCAACAACATGGCCGAGTACGAGGCGCTCATACACGGACTCCGGCTAGCCAAGGAGCTCGGCATCCGCCGGATCCTGTGCTATGGCGACTCAGATTTGGTGGTCCATCAGTCATCTGGCGACTGGGACGCCAAGGATGCAAACATGGCGAGCTATCGTTTCCTCGTTCAGCAAATCAGCGGCTACTTTGAAGGATGCGAGTTCCTCCACGTGCCACAGGCCGACAACGAGCAAGTAGATGCCCTGGCACGGATAGGCTCAACCCGACAAGCTATACCAACCGGTATCTCTCTCAAACACCTCCTCAAGCCGTCTATCAAGCCGTCTCCAGAATCCGACTCCATCTTCGTGCCGCCTAACCCCGACGCAGCCGGATCCGGCTTGGGGAGCCAAGCGAAGCGCCGGGGACTTCGATAGGCGGCTCGGGATTGCCATAGTCGCACCCGGCCCGGGACTTGAACCGGCCAGGGACTACTGATGGTCGGCCGGGGACTGCTCAACGCCCAGGGCGGCCAGCTCCAGCTCTTCACCACCCAGCCCACCGCCCTGGTTGCGATGAGCCGTGTTGACTATAGAAGAAGTCACAGCCCCATCATGGGCTCAGCCCATCCTCAACTTCCTGATAAATAGAGAACTGCCGGCTGACGAGATCGCGGCAAGACAAGTCCAACGCCGAGCCGGCGCGTATCGATTGCCAGCACAGAGAGCTCGTCGGCGCGCAGTGTCCACCGAGTCTTCAGTGACTGCGTCGAGCCAGAGAAGGGCATAGCAATCCTCAAAGATATTCACCAAGGCGAATGCGGCCACCACGCAGCCTCAAGATCCCTCGTTGCCAAGGCTTTCCGCCATGGTTTCTTTTGGCCGACCGCCTTGGACGATGCCAAGGAGTTGGTCAAACACTGCAAAGGCTGCCAAGTCTTCAGCTCCAAGCAACATCTGCCGGCTTCAGAACTCAAGACCATCCCCTCACCTGGCCTTTTGCCGTCTGGGGATTGGACATGGTGGGCCCATTCAAGACGGCGCGGCGGCATGACACACTTACTTGTCGCCGTGGATAAATTCACCAAATGGATCGAAGCGAAGCCGATCAAGAAGCTGAATGGGCCGACTGCAGTGACATTCATCGCAGACATCACAACTCGGTACGGCGTGCCACACAGCATCATCACCGACAACTGCACGAATTTTGCCAAGGGAGCATTGGCGCGTTTCTGCCTGACGCTGGGCATCCGACTGGACCTAGCGTCCGTTGCCCACTTGCAGTCAAACGGCCAAGTTGAGCGAGCTAACGGCCTCATCCTTTCCGGCATCAAGCCCCGGCTGATCGTGCCGCTGGAGCGCTCGGCCGGCTGTTGGCTCGATGAGCTACCGGCCGTCCTCTGGAGTCTGCACACTACCCCAAACAAGTCAATCAGCTTCACCCCTTTCTTCCTTGTGTATGGCGCCGAGGCTGTCATCCCAACCGACATCGAGTTCGATTCGCCTCGGGTGGCCATGTACACGGAAGCAGAGGCCAAAGAAGCGTGAGAATATGGCGTCGACCTGCTGGAAGAAAGCTGGCTATTAGCCGTCAGCCGGTCTGCCATCTACCAGCAGGGTTTGCACCGCTACCATAGCCGGAAGGTCACGCCAAGATCCTTTCAAGAGGGCGACCTTGTGCTCCGGCTGATCCAGCGAACAGCCGGCCAGCACAAGCTCTCGGCCCCTTGGGAAGGTCCCTTCGTCGTCAGCAGAGCATTGGGAAACGACTCCTACTACCTAAGCGACGCACAGAAGCCGAAGGCACGAAAGAGAGATGATTCCGGCAAGGAGTAGGAACGACCATGGAACGCCAACCTCCTCCGAAGATTTTACAGTTAAAATGCAGTATGTATCACGCTACCTTTTGTACTAAGTATGAGACAATGGGCCCCCCGAGGAGCACTCGGGGACTGCCACCTTTTATCTATGAATGACGAGTATCATGCCTATGATTTTGTCATTTCACCTTTTTTCGTCCGGCACCGGGTTCGACTAGTCGGCCCGGGGACTGGCCGTCTTGAGTTATATTTAAGTTCCACCTGCAGTCAGACAAGTAGTGTGCTGGCACCCAAGCCCTCTCTTGTCAAAAGCCACAGCTCGAAGAACCGACTGTCCGGCTGGCAAGAGTCAAAGGCAGGAAAGGATGCCCACACGAAAAATGGCTAAGGACTAACGGACTTATATAACAAAAGCCGACTTCCTCCCATTTGCCGACCGGCTACCAGAGTAGCCGGTCGGCCGGCTTCCATTCAACCCTACCACAATCCAACAAAGCTCAAGTACTCGCCTTCCCACAAATAGCCAAGTTCCTCCCCAGCCGCAGACTGCGGAGCAGCTGTTCAGCTAGGAAGGCGGCAATCAAGGGAAGGCAACAAAGGAAACAGCCTAAGGATAAAAAGCAAACTCGAATGGAAGCCAAACACATGCATAATTATATTTACACAAAAGCCTTGAAAGGCCGGCATTCAACATAGTCTGAATACACCCCCAGTGGGTGGAACTGCGCAAAGTTAATAAAGTTTGTTCAAAGAGCAAAAGCAGAAAAGCAAGAGCGGCAGGCAGGTCAAGCCAGCGGAGCAACAGGCGAGTCGGGCAGATCGGCGGAGGCGGCAGTGTGGGCCAGAGGAGTGGCCGGCTGGCGAGTCTCGACCAGATCTTCACCCCTGGCAGGCGGCGCGCTCGCGCGTGCCTCATTGCTAGAGGCACGATCAGGCTGAAGCTGGCTGGTCACTTCACCGTCTGGCGCGGCGTCTTCGCCGCCCTCCTCCTCGTCGTCTTCGGCCTCATCGCTAGAAGCGATCTCCTCCGCCGAGTCCTCGCCTTCTGCCGGGTTCAGCCCGAACCATTCCTCCGGCTGGGCGACTCCGCTGTCGTTCACTTTAGGAGCGAAGACGTTGGTGTCGGTGTACTCGGCGATAGCCGAGGCGCGTTGGATGATAGCCGGCCGCACCGCCACCAGCTCCTCATCAGCCTCCTGCCTCCAAGTGCTCAGCTGGCGCAGGTTCAACCCAGGATACCAGGCCCGGACAAACTCCAGCGTCCGCTCGGTGCCGGACCGAGCAGCGGAGGCCTTCCAGGCCTCGAAGCGGACAACCGCAACCTCCAGCCAGTCGGCAGTCCAACTGGGGGTACGGGGGATCACCTCGCCCCGCCAGAGAGCAGCCAACACTTGCGCACCGGCACGCAGAAGCCGGCGGAGCATGCGGTGAGCCGGATGCAGCTGAGCCTGGATCGGTAAGAGCTGCTCCTCGAGTGTCCGGCTGGCATTTGGCGCGATTGCAACCCCTGCTTGCCGGCGCGTCTCGCGGTGGGCCTCGATGGCTTGGCTGGCGGCGACGGAGTAGCCGGGGAAGTAGTCTGCGTGAAGAACAAGAAAACAGCACAAGAATCAGAAGATGAACAAGAGGGCAAGGAGCAAGCAAAGGAGTGAGAAGAGGAAGGCGGCCTACCGTCGATCAGATCCTCCACCCGCCCATAACCTTCGCTCAGCGCTTGCCTTGCTTCGCCCCAGCCAGCCGCCTCGGTCAAAAACTCGGCTTTAAGGGTGGCCTCGTTGTCCTGCGCCTTCTTCAGGGCCGCCTGGTGGCTCTCCTCCTGGTCGGCCAGCCTCTTGGCCAGGCGGTCGCGTTCCTGGGCCAAGGCGGCGATCTCGGCTTCCTTGGCGCGAAGAGCGGTCTGGGCCTCACCTAGCTGCCCCCTCAAGTCGGCGTTAGCTCCTGCAAGCATGAAGAGAAAAAAAAAAAGCAGTAAGGAAAAGTAAATGCAGGAAGATCCGACCCGGCTGCTTTCGGCAGACCGACCGAATCTCGGGGACTACACCCAGTGGGTGCGCTGACGCGCCCCCACTTGAGATAGAAGAAACCAAGTTCTTACTCCGGCTATTCGTCAGATCGGCGGCCTTCTGGCTCAGCTCCTGGGCCTGGGAGTTGAAGGCGGCCGCGCGAAGATTGTGGTACTCCTGAAAATCAGATGGAGTGTGTATAAGAACAAGATTGCTATCAAGGCCTGCTAAGAAGTTTCAAGCCGCCTGCTCAGCAGCCGACTCGAAACTCGGGGACTACACCCAGTGGGTGCGCTGACGCGCCCCCATGCAAGAAATCAAAGAAGAAATCGATCAAAGCCAGAAGACTCACCTGGACGACCGCGCGTGTAGCGAGGAACTCCTGGGTGTATCGTTGCAGCAAGCCGGCCTGAGCCTGAAGCCGGTGTCGGACCTCCTGTGCCGCCCCGTTCAGCTCGGCCGTCCCGCCATTGGGCGTCCACTCAGAGGTGCCGGCGCTGGCCGCCTCCAGGTCCTGTGCCTTCGAGCTGGCGCCCGCAGCCCTTTGCGGCTCCGGCATCAAGGACGCTTCTCCCATGCGCTGGCGAGGCACTGACTGCACCACGAGATCCGCCCCCGCCGCCGACTCGCCCCGGCCGGCTGCCCAGGCGCCGCAGCAGGTCGACCGCCTTGGCCCGCTCCAGTCGGCGCCGACTGTGGCGCCTCCCCCAGGATCGTCACGTCGTCCTCCATCCTCTCCATCACCGGCTGGTCGCGGTCGGGTTCCTCCGACGGAGGTACGGGACGTCAGGAGCCACGGCGTGAAGGGGAATGACGAGCTGCGGAGGCTGATTGCGTGAAGCCTCCGCCTCCCTCTCCGCGGCCGCGGGCTCCGCATGGGCCTTGGCCGCCGCGTCGGCTTGCGCCTCGGCCGACTTCTCCACCTGCCTCCTGGGTGGCCCTCCGCTTCGCCGCTCCCCGCTCCTCCCGAGCCTCCCGCGCGTTCCGCTCCGTTGCCTCCATGAGGTCGGCGCGGGGGTCCACTCGGCGGGAGCTCGAAGACCCTCCCGTCGGCGCGACTATGGAGGCGGCGTCAACCGCTCAAGGGAAAGAGGCGCCCTGTTCAACAAGAGAAGAAGACGGCTGAGATGAGCCTCAACTAAATAACACAACAAAAATGCAAGACACACGGCACTTACGCCGAAACCGCTTGTGGCTGCTTCACCACCTTGCGGAAGCGGGCCGCCTTCACTGCCGCCTCGTCTCGCTTGGTTGCCGCCACGGAGCTCTTGGGTTTCTTCGGCCGGCTGCCGAAGAGACCCGGCGTGGCCCGACGCTTCTGCGCGTCACCCCGAGCAGTTGGCGCGGCGGAAGGCCCCGCGCCATGGCGATCGACCGCCGGCTGGCGGCACAGGACGGCTTCGGCTTCGTCCTCCTCCGGCCAGTCCTCGAAGCCGGCCATAAGATCGAGGCCGCCTGCCTCTCCGCCGGTTGCGACTACGGCGTCGTCCATGGCGGCCTCCCCCAGATCCGGGTCATTAGGGTCGTCCACGGCGCGGTCGGATGCGAACTGGCGCTCCGGCCCCGCGGCTCCGGGCGCCGGTCGAAGAAGAGGGCTCTGCCCAAGGACAATGCCGGTTAGTCGAGAGTCGGCTATCGAACACGATAACAAAAGAAGAAGAGAATGAAGAAAAACTAACCACAGGCGGCGGGGTTGGCTTGAGAATATGGCGCCTTGTGATAATGCCACTCCACGGTGAGTCTGCAGTTGGAGATATAGTTCACCATGTAAGATACCTCGTCGCGAGGCATCTCCCTGGTGCTCAGCCGGCATGGGTTGAAGCGGCCGCTCATTTGGCATATCATGTGCGGCCGGCTCTGGAGCGGGAGCACCCGGCGCTCCACGAAGGCGGCCACCAAATCGGCCCCCACCAAGCCCTCCGACTGGACCATCACCCGGAGCCGGGTGACGGCGGCGTTCCCGGCCAAGGTGAGCGACCATGCTCGGAAGGACCAAGACACCGGCCTTGCAGGCGGCGGGTCGGCTACGTAAGCCGGCAGGTTGAGGTAGTCGCCTTGCGCCGCGACGTTCTTCACGTAGAAGTACGACTGCTGCCAAAGCTTCACCGACTGGATCAGCGGGATAGGCGGAAAAGGGTTGTTGTCGGTCGTCCTCCGCTTGGCGATGAAGGCGCCGCAGGGGGCGGGCACGCCCGCAGAGACAGTGCCGAGCTTGCACTGGAAGAACTCCCCCCAGAGCTCGAGGGTGGGGAGGACGCCAAGAAAACCTTCGCACAGAGTGACGAAGGCCGACAACAGCATCACCGTGTTGGGGGTGATGTGATGCGGCTGAAGATGATAGAAGTCTAGGAACGAGCGGAAGAACCCGCTCGCCGGCAGGCCGAGGCCGCGCAGGCAGTGCGAGCGGAAGATGACCCGCTCGCCCTCCTCCGGCGCCGGCGAAATCTCCGCCTCCGGCGCGAGGCAGGTCTTCACGAGGTCCTCGCTCGGCAACCGCCGCGTCCGGCGGAGCCAATCAATATGATCTTCGTGGACGTTGGAGCCGTCCCACGAGCTCGACAACGCCATGGGAACGGGCGGAAGGAAAGAGCCGCGACGGCGGAGAGCACGGCCATGCGACGAAGGAACCGCGGCGAGCCAAGAAAACTCGCGGCGGAACGGCGCGGTGGCGAAGTGCGCTGCGGCGACGAGAGAGTGAGGAAGAATGTCACGCCCAATATGCGACCCTATCCAAAAGGAACTCGACGGTCCCACCAAGGATAGACCCGCATATTGAAACGCTTTTGCAAGGTGGATATCATTACATCAACATTACATAATAGTGGGGATACATACATAAGGCACAAATGCCACAAGAATACATCAACATCATATACAAGATCAACATCCGACTACGGATGAAACATAAACAGAAGCTCAAACGACATCCACCCTGCTAGCCCAGGCTGCCGACCTGGAACCTATCCCCTGATCGAAGAAGAAGCAGAAGAAGAACTCCAATACAAGCAAACATCGCTCTCACGTCATGATCATCGCAAACCTGTACCTGCAACTGTTGTTGTAGTAATCTGTGAGCCACGAGGACTCAGCAATCCCATTACCATGGGTATCAAGACTAGCAAAGCTTAATGGGTAAGGAAGAGGTAAAGTGGTGAGGTTGCGGCAGCGAATAAGCATATATGGTGGCTAACATACGCAAATGAGAGCGAGAAGAGAAACAAAGGAACGGTCGTCAACTAGTAATGATCGAGAAGTGATCCTGAACTCCTACTTACGTCGGACATAACCCGAAGCCGTGTTCTCCTCTCGATCAACCCGAAAAGAGACACTCACGGTTCGCACATGGTTGGTGTATTTTAGAAGAGTTTGCTTCAAGTTTACTACAACGGATATTAACAAATTCCCATCTGCCACATAACCGCAGGCACGGCTTTCGAAAGTTCAAACCCTGCGGGGTGTCCCAACAAGCCCATGATAAGCTCTCGCGATCAACAAAGGATATTCCTTCTCCCGGGAAGACCCGATCAGTCTCGAATCCGGCTACAAGACATTTCGACAGTAATAAAACAAGACCAGCAAAGCCGCCCGATCGCCGACAATCCCGATAGGAGCTGCACATATCTCGTTCTCGAGGCAACACCGGATGAGACATCCCACGAGTAAAACCAAACCTCAAGTTGCCACGAGGGGGCCCCATGATCTACTCGGTTCGAACCAGCACTTAGAGAAGCACCGGCCGGGGGCTAAATAAAGATGACCCTCGAGAGAGCGACTCCCAAGGGAAAAGTAGGTGGTGGTGAGGCAAATGGTAAAACCAATGTTGGGCCTTCTTTGGAGAGTCTTATTCAAAGCGAACTGTCAAGGGGTCCCATAAATCACCCGACCGCGTTAGGGGCGCAAAATCCGGGAACATAATACCGATATGGCGGAAACTAGAGGCGGCAAGAGTGGAACAAAACACCAGGCATAAGGCCGAGCCTTCCACCCTTTACCAAGTATATAGATGCATTAATTAAATAAGATATATTGTGATATCCCAACAAGTAAACATGTTCCAACAAGGAACAACATCTCCATGTTCAACAAGGAACAAACTTCATCTTCACCTGCAACTAACAACGCTATAAGAGGGCTGAGCAAAGCGGTAACATAGCCAAACAACGGTTTGCATAGGAAAAGTGTCAAAGGTTAGAGGCTGACATGGCAATTTGGGATGGCTTGATAAGCAGGTAATAGGTAGCGCAACATAGCGATAGAACGAAGCAACTAGCATAGCAATGATAGTAGTGAGATCCAGGTAGCGGTCATCTTGCCTGAAATCCGCAAGGAAGAAGAACGAGTCCATGAAGAAGATGAAGCCATGAAGGCGAACCAAGCGTGAGCGAGCGAATCCTCACGATCGCATAGCGAAGCGGGAAACTATCAAGAAGAAGCACACAACATAGTAAACACACCACACATGAACAAGGCATGATGCACAAACAAGCATGATGCATGACAAGGCTACATGAAGCTACTCATGGCAAGAGATGATGCAAACAAGAGCAACACATCAAAGCAAGTTTAAATGAGGGCGGAACAACATATAACAAATCCGGTAAGTCCTCATATGCAAATTTCGAAATTGGTCCAGATCTGAATAACTTTATGTTCAAGTTGTTAAACAGCAATTTAAAATGCACCACGATGATCTACACGAAATTCTAGTCAAGTTACATATAAAGTTCATTAGATTGAGACTACGGCCTAGAAGATATGAGCAAAACAAGATAAACATGGCATTGATGCAAAATGCATACAAACATCAAGCAAACACCTCAAAACATGGATGCAACATGATAATATGAAGCTACATGCAAAATCAAGCAAGTTTCATATAGAGCACACTCAAAACGGAGCAACGGTTCAACACACACCCTATACAAGTCATGACAACAATCTGTCCAAAACAGCAACTAGGCATATTGCAAGCACCAAAACAACAAGCTACAGCATCTCAACATGAAAACAAAAGGCATGGGCATGATGTACAGGTAAAGCATGATAAAACATGAGCACTGAGCTATTTCCAGAAATCACTAGAACATGCTGGCAAGATTGCAAATAATAACAGTTTCAGGCATTGGCAGAAATAACATCAGGTTGCAATGTTTAGAGCTATCAAACAACATGTTACAGGAACTTATCAATGCAGAAAAAGGCATAGCATGAATCTACTAGTTGCATAGATCAGAAGTCCCTTACTGACCATGAGCCAAAAGGGCACAGAAATTATGATGGCACCCATGTAAACATGGCAAGTTATATGACAGATTCATACATGGCAGGAACAACAATAAGTAGGCATGTTGGTGAGCTTGAACCACTCACTACAGAGCAATACATGGCATGGCAAGGCAACTCACAGTAAGAAGACATGGCATAGAAGCTATACATGGCAAGAACAACATCATAGCATACACGGACCAACTACAACAACCTTGGCAAAATTGAATAACATGTAAACACTCTGCCAGGAAACATTTTATAGCAAAAGTAGAGCTCGATTGACTCAAGCTATGGCACTCCATAATTGCAAACAAGGGCATGGATGGATAGATAATAACCACATGTTCAAAACATCCTTACTGAAGTATCTCAAAATAAGCATGGATCTCTCGGTAGTATCAAGTTAACATGGCATAAAAATATCAGCAAAACAGGGGCTGAAATCAGCAACATCATGAAGCCTAGTTTGCATGCTTGTGCTAGTCACCACAGAGATCACAAAAATACATGGCATACACCCCTGTAAAGATGGCATGGCATATTACAAAACACATGTAGGACTCAAGTTCATAGGGTGCACACATCAATCATGGCAAAAATGACAAAAGTGCATGTTCTGATAATAATCTGAAACTAACATCACATAGCACTCTTCTAACAGAAGTTCGGGCACCAAGATGAGCTCAAATAAAAATGATGCAATGAGATGAAATGATGTACTCGTCGAGACGAACAATTCGACATATTACACGCACGAAACGGAGCTACATGCAACGAGTTATGATGCGATGAAAATGCATGAAAATATTAGCAGAACGGGGACTTAGTGGATTTGGAGGGGGGAAAGTCAACCTCATGGCACGGAAATCGAAGCGGCGGCGGATCTCGCCGGATCCGCGGCGCCGGTGGCCGGAGAGGTGACGGGGAGGGCGCCGGCGAGGGGGGTTCACCGGATCCGCCGGGCGCGAGAGCGACGGCGGCGAGCGGCGGATCCGGCGGCGACGGGCGAAACTCATGGCGGCGGCCGGCGGGCGCGCGTTTGTGGCGAGGCGGCGGCGGGCGATGATCGCTGGCGGGAGGCGCTGGGCGGCGGGGAGGCGCGGCCGGGCGACGGAGGACGGCAGGCGGCGAGGGAGGCGGCGGCTGGCGGCAACTCGGCGACCGGGCCGGCGGCAGGCGGCCTTGAGGAAGGGAGGAGGGGCCGGGGTGGCCAGGCGGGCTCCCGTGGGCTGGAGGGCTTTGCGGAGAGAGGCGGCGGCGACACATGGGGAGGCGGGATTGGTCGGGGGCGGCGGCTGGACATGTCCGGCGCCGGCCGGACGTGTCCGGTGGCGGCGGAGGGCGATTTTTAGGGTTTCGGGGGGGATTGGACTGCGATTTTTGGAGGGGGAGGTGTTTATATAGGTAGAGGGAGCTAGGAGAGTCCAAATGAGGTGCAGTTTTCGCCCACACGATCGTGATCGAACGACCGAGAGCATGGAGGGGAGTTAGATGGGTTTTGGCCCACTTTGGAAGGGGTGTTGGACTGCAAACAAAAGAGGCTTTTACGGTTACCCGGTTAACCGTTGGAGTACCAAACGACCTTCAAATGGAACGAAACTTGACAGGCGGTCTACCGGTGCTATACCAAGGCCGCTTGGCAAACCTCAGTCCATTCCGAGACCGTTTAACACCCGCATACGAAAAAGAGGTAAAAAGGCGCGGGAGACATAGGAGTGCCGGATTGCAAAACGGACAACGGGGAAAATGCTCGGATGCATGAGACGAACACGTATGCAAAATGAAATGCACATGATGACATAATAAAATTGCAGATGATGACATGGCAAAATGCAACACGCAAGCACATGACATGGCAACGACGGCGAATAACTGGCAGACACCTGGCGCATCGAATCCGGGGCGTTACAACACTCCTCCACTAACAAGAGATCTCGTCCCGAGATCTTAGGACCGAGACGGGAGAGAAAAAGGGATGAGGTGAAACAAGAACTCAAAGGAAGAAGCAAATAATCGAGAGCACTCGAGAAGAAGAGAGGAACTTCGAGAATGACGAGAATCGAAGGCTCACGGAATCAGATAGACTATGAAACCACTCGTTCTAACCGTAGTGGTTAGAATGAGAAAAGAAACGGATAAGACTGAAAGGATTTAGGCAGCACACCGGTTGAACATGGAAGGAGTAGAACATGAACTTGAGAAGATGGGATGAAACTTGACGAGATGAACAACACAATGCCTCCGGAAGAATTAGAAGAATTGAATGAAAATACCAGAGAAGAAAATGACAACTTGTGCCACGAATGGAACTGAAAGCAATCTTAGAAGAAAAGATTGAACTGAGTTGTTGGAAATTCAACAACAAGAAGAAATAGCTTGTTGTGGTCTTATAGGTAACATCTCAAGATCATAAGGTGATAACCGGCCACAAATGAAAATGATTGGATAGCTGAGAAGAACGAAGAAATGCAAAACTCCACTTCAAAAGAATACGGAGAATTAATTGCACTTCGAGATGCGAGAAGAAAAGATACTTGAACTCCACCAACAAAATCTTGATCAACAATGAAAATGATTTGGAATCCATCTTGGAAAAGGCATGTGACTGATGAAATTCATTCTTACGTCACACTTGAAAAGAATTGGGAATAGCTCCGGGAAATTAGAAGGGTCAGGTAAGATCCTGGGAAAAGACCTGTGGGTTAGGGCCCACTGAAGAGATAACACCGTTGGAAAGGATTATTGAACAGATAGATGATGCACCGGAACAATTGAAATATTTGAATGAGGTGACAACCTCGAATTAATTCAAACACCGACAAATCTCCTGAGATATCTTGAATACTCCAGAAGGATAACTGGCGAGAGGCGAACGAGCAAAGGGAAATATTTGAGCTGAGGTAAAGAATATGATCAACCCGAAAAACTTGAATTGAGTGCGCCGGAAAAAGAAAGGG
This sequence comes from Aegilops longissima, assembly GCA_021605205.1. Taxonomy (NCBI): domain Eukaryota; kingdom Viridiplantae; phylum Streptophyta; class Magnoliopsida; order Poales; family Poaceae; genus Aegilops; species Aegilops longissima. The sequence continues at coordinate 581,443,978 of CM038681.1, read as the reverse complement.
ATGAAGAATGACGAACAAGACGAGAATTCACTGGTTGAAATAATTGAGGGAAGACTGAAGAGGCTCCACACGAATGAAATAGATGCTCGAAATAGACTCAGGCTCCGGGAATAAGAGGGTGGGAGGGCGGGAAAACAAAGAGAAGTTGGAAGGGAAAACCGACGAATATCTTGAAGAGAAAACACCGGTTGAAATCATTGAGGAGAGAGAGCAGAACTTCGCACGAGTAGGATGGGTACTCGATTACGGACTCCGGTTCCAATAAGAAGAAGGGTGGGCGGGTGGGAAAAGAAAACAACTGAGGATTGAACTCAAAGATGAAGAGGCTCGAGTCGACTTGACGAGAAATGCACCGGATGAAAAGAGATGAGAACCAACAATCGGAAAACCAACTGCGTGAACCTAAAGAAAATTTTGAAGGGGAGAGGAGTAATTCAAAACACCTACGTCAAGATTCCTCACCAGAGCAACGAAGGGGCAGAGGAGTAAAAAGAATTCCTACTCTCCGATATAACTAGACTCCGAAAATAGTTTTCTTCTAGACTCAACAACGACCAAACTAGACGATCAATCAAGGGGGCTCCTAGGGTCGGTCGAGGCTCTGATACCAACTTGTCACGGCCAATATGCGACCCTATGCAAAAGGAACTCGACGATCCCACCAAGGATAGACCCGCATATTGAAACGCTTTTGCAAGGTGGATATCATTACATCAACATTACATAATAGTGGGGATACATACATAAGGCACAAATGCCACAAGAATACATCAACATCATATACAAGATCAACATCCGACTACGGATGAAACATAAACAGAAGCTCAAACGACATCCACCCAGCTAGCCCAGGCTGCCGACCTGGAACCTATCCCCTGATCGAAGAAAAAGCAGAAGAAGAACTCCAATACAAGCAAACATCGCTCTCACGTCATGATCATCGCAAACCTGTACCTGCAACTGTTGTTGTAGTAATCTGTGAGCCACGAGGACTCAGCAATCCCATTACCATGGGTATCAAGACTAGCAAAGCTTAATGGGTAAGGAAGAGGTAAAGTGGTGAGGTTGCAGCAGCGACTAAGCATATATGGTGGCTAACATACGCAAATGAGAGCGAGAAGAGAAACAAAGGAACGGTCGTCAACTAGTAATGATCAAGAAGTGATCCTGAACTCCTACTTACGTCAGACATAACCCAGAAACCGTGTTCTCCTCTCGATCAACCCCGAAAAGAGACACTCACGATTACGCTACGGTTGGTGTATTTTAGAAGAGTTTGCTTCAAGTTTACTACAACGGATATTAACAAATTCCCATCGCCACATAACCGCTGGCACGGCTTTGAAAGTTCAAACCCTGCAGGGTGTCCCAACAGCCCGTGATAAGCTCTCGCGATCAACGAAGGATATTCCTTCTCCCGGGAAGACCGATCAGTCTCGAAATCCGGCTACAAGACATTTCGACGATAATAAAACAAGACCAGCAAAGCCGCCCGATCGCCGACAATCCCAATAGGAGCTGCACATATCTCGTTCTCGAGGCAACACGGATGAGACATCCTACGAGTAAAACCAAACCTCAAGTTGCCACGAGGGGCCCCATGATCTACTCGGTTCGAACCAGCACTTAGAGAAGCACGGCCGGGGGGTAAATAAAGATGACCCTCGAGAAGCGACTCCCAAGGGAAAAGTAGGTGGTGGTGAGGCAAATGGTAAAACCAATGTTGGGCCTTCTTTGGACGAGTCTTATTCAAAGCGAACTGTCAAGGGGTCCCATAAATCACCCGACCGCGTTAGGGACGCAAAATCCGGGAACATAATACCGATATGATGGAAACTAGGCGGCAAGAGTGGAACAAAACACCAGGCATAAGGCCGAGCCTTCCACCCTTTACCAAGTATATAGATGCATTAATTAAATAAGATATATTGTGATATCCCAACAAGTAAACATGTTCCAACAAGGAACAACATCTCCATGTTCCAACAAGGAACAAACTTCATCTTCACCTGCAACTAACAACGCTATAAGAGGGGCTGAGCAAAGCGGTAACATAGCCAAACAACGGTTTGCATAGGAAAAGTGTCAAAGGTTAGAGGCTGACATGGCAATTTGGGATGGCTTGATAAACAGGTAATAGGTAGCGCAACATAGCGATAGAACGAAGCAACTAGCATAGCAATGATAGTAGTGAGATCCAAGGTGACGGTCATCTTGCCTGAAATCCCGCAAGGAAGAAGAACGAGTCCATGAAGAAGATGAAGCCATGAAGACGAACCAAGCGTAGACGAACGAATCCTCACGATCGCAACGAAACGGGAAACTATCGAGAAGAAGCACACAACATAGTAAACACACCACACATGAACAAGGCATGATGCACAAACAAGCATGATGCATGACGAGGCTACATGAAGCTACTCATGGCAAGATATGATGCAAACAAGAGCAACACATCAAAGCAAGTTTAAATGAGGCCGGGAACAACATATAACAAATCCGGTAAGTCCTCATATGCAAATTTCGAAATTGGTCCAGATCTGAATAACTTTATGTTCAAGTTGTTAAACAGCAATTTAAAATGCACCACGATGATCTACACGAAATTCTAGTCAAGTTACATATAAAGTTCATTAGATTCGGAGCTACGGGCTAGAAGATATGAGCAAAACAAGATAAACATGGCATTGATGCAAAATGCATACAAACATCAAGCAAACACCTCAAAACATGGATGCAACATGATAATATGAAGCTACATGCAAAATCAAGCAAGTTTCATATAGAGCACACTCAAAACGGAGCAACGGTTCAACACACACCCTATACAAGTCATGACAACAATCTGTCCAAAACAGCAACTAGGCATATTGCAAGCACCAAAACAACAAGCTACAGCATCTCAACATGAAAACAAAAGGCATGGGCATGATGTACAGGTAAAGCATGATAAAACATGAGCACTGAGCTATTTCCAGAAATCACTAGAACATGCTGGCAAGATTGCAAATAATAACAGTTTCAGGCATTGGCAGAAATAACATCAGGTTGCAATGTTTAGAGCTATCAAACAACATGTTACAGGAACTTATCAATGCAGAAAAAGGCATAGCATGAATCTACTAGTTGCATAGATCAGAAGTCCCTTACTGACCATGAGCCAAAAGGGCACCGAAATTATGATGGCACCCATGTAAACATGGCAAGTTATATGACAGATTCATACATGGCAGGAACAGCAATAAGTAGGCATGTTGGTGAGCTTGAACCACTCACTACAGAGCAATACATGGCATGGCAAGGCAACTCACAGTAAGAAGACATGGCATAGAAGCTATACATGGCAAGAACAACATCATAGCATACACGGACCAACTACAACAACCTTGGCAAAATTGAATAACATGTAAACACTCTGCCAGGAAACATTTTATAGCAAAAGTAGAGCTCGATTGACTCAAGCTATGGCACTCCATAATTGCAAACAAGGGCATGGATGGATAGATAATAACCATATGTTCAAAACATCCTTATTGAAGTATCTCAAAATAAGCATGGATCTCTCGGTAGCATCAACTTAACATGGCATAAAAATATCAGCAAAACAGGGGCTGAAATCAGCAACATCATGAAGCCTAGTTTGCATGCTTGTGCTAGTCACCACAGAGATCACAAAAATACATGGCATACACCCCTGTAAAGATGGCATGGCATATTACAAAACACATGTAGGACTCAAGTTCATAGGATGCACACATCAATCATGGCAAAAATGACAAAAGTGCATGTTCTGATAATAATCTGAAACTAACATCACATAGCACTCTTCTAACAGAAGTTCGGGCACCAAGATGAGCTCAAATGAAAATGATGCAATGAGATGAAATGATGTACTCGTCGAGACGAACAATTCGACATATTACACGCACGAAACGGAGCTACATGCACAGAGTTATGATGCGATGAAAATGCATGAAAATATTAGCAGAACGGGGACTTAGTGGATTTGGAGGGCGGAAAGTCAACCTCATGGTACTGAAATCGAAGCGGCGGCGGATCTCGCCGGATCTGCTGCGCCGGTGGCCGGAGAGGTGACGGGGAGGGCGCCGGCGAGGGGGGTTCAGACGGATCCTGCCGGGGCGCGGAGAGCGACGGGCGGCGAGGCGGATCCGGCGACGGGCGGGGCTCCATGGCGGCGGGCCGGGCGGCGCGGCGGGCAAGGCGGCGACGCTGGTCGGGCGAGGCGGCGGCGGGCGCGTGGTCGCCGGGCGGGAGGCGCGCGTAGCGGGAGGCCTTGGCGGCGACGAGGACGGCGAGGCGGCGAGGGAGGCTGGCGGCGCGGCAACTCGGGACCGGCCGGGCAGCGGGAGGCGGGCTCCCGTGGGCTGGCGGGCTTGCGCGGAGAGAGGCGGCGGCGACACGTGGCGGCGGGATTGGTCGGGGCGGCGGCTGGACATGTCCGGCGCCCGGCGGACGTGTCGATGGCGGCGGAGGCGATTTTAGGGTTTGGGGATTGATTGCGATTTTGGAGGGGAGGTGTTTATATAGGTAGAGGGAGCTAGGAGAGTCCAAATGAGGTGCGGTTTTCGCCCACGATCGTGATCGAACGACCGAGAGCATGGAGGGAGTTAGATGGGTTTTGGGCCACTTTGGAAGGGTGTTGGACTGCAAACAAAAGAGGCTTTACGGTTACCGGTTAACTGTTGGAGTATAACGACCTCCAAATGGAGCGAAACTTGACAGGCGGTCTACGGTGCTATACCAAGGCCACTTGAAAACCTCGGTCCATTCGAGACCGTTTAACACCCGCTTTACGAAAAAGAGGTAAAAGGGGCGCCGGAGACATAGGAGTGCGGATTGCAAAAGCGGACAACGGGAAAATGCTCGGATGCATGAGGCGAACACGTATGCAAAATGAAATGCACATGATGACATAATAAAAATGCAGATGATGACATGGCAAAATGCAACACGCAAGCACATGACATGGCAACGACGGCGAATAACTGGCAGACACCTGGCGCATCGAATCCGGGACATTACAAAGAAAGTTGAGGAAGGAGAGGAGCGAGGCGAGCGTGCGAGCCCCCGCCGCTTCCCCTCCTCCCCCTACTTATAGGCTCAGGCGGCGGAGCCGAGGAGGCGAGGCGTGGGGGAACGTGGGATTAACTGTGCCCACTCCCCCCACGTCCCGCGTTTATGGCGCCCTAAAGGCGTGCTGTAACCGCCGCGAGAAGACGTGCGGACCATTTGGGCCGCAGAGAATCCATGCATGGGCCGAGGCGTAGGCTTGGTAGGCCCTGGTCTGCAGCGATGTCCTGTCGCGCGCGTGGGCTGGCAGGCTTTTCTGGCCATGCGACACGCGAGGTGGCGCGCCGTCAACGCGCAAGCCGGCTCACGTTTCCCCCTTTTAAACTGCAGAGCTCCCCGAAGACGGCGCACCCGTTCAAGGCCGGCTCCTAGCTGCCGGCTTCCCAGGATAGGAAGCTGATCGAGCTTCTCGTCCTCCCTTCAACCTCAAAGCCCAATCAGCTTCGGGGACTACTGTCGGAGTAAATGACCACAGGTAGCCTAGCCGGCTCCCCCTGGGACTTCTGCAAAAATTACAAGCCAATCAAGCCAATCAAGTCATCCAACACCCAAGACGTTGGGCCATCTTCCCCCGGCCGGTTGTCATCCATGCCGGCTGTCAGGAGGCGGCCTGGCCCCAAGACCCATAGAAGAAAGCCACAAGACGGCCGGCTTCCAAGGAGCCGGCCACGAGAAGGCAGACTCCAAGGAACCGGCCACCCCGTAGGCGGCCAAGGCCGCACCCTCAGTATCTGCACCCACATAACGGCAATGAGACAGGGCGTGGCTACGATAAAAGCCCGCCACCCGCATCCGAACACGCATGGCTACTGATCGCGCCGTCGGACAGCTACCACCCGTCCGGCGCGGCACTGTAGCCATGTTGACTATGACGTCACCCTCGACAGGCTGTCTGTACTACCCGCTCCCCATAGCCGGCTCCCCATAGCCGGCTTGTTCCCTCCCTCGAAGGAAGCGCCTCATTAAGGAGACAAGACGAAGTGAGGCTACAGTGAGCGCCGCCAAGGCGGCGGCACTGTAGCCATGCTTACCCCGACAAAGCCCTCGTCCTCAGGATTGAGGCAACAGCAACCAGCCCCCGGCAAAGCCCTCATCGGTGGGGCCAGCCTGTCGACCAGGAAGCCGGCAGCCGGCGGGGCCCATTAGTCGGCGGGCCCTAGCGGCCGGCGGAGAAGCCGGCGGATGAAGACACTGATGGCTAGGGCCCACACCTAGCCGGATTACCATTGTACCCCTGGGGGGTAGGCCTATATAAACCCCCCGGGGCACCCATGCAAAGGGTTGGATTCTGATAGTTTTAGCCACCACGTAGAGGGAAGAGGAGAGCCAGCCGTGCCCTTCTTCTTCCTCACCCCGAACAGCTCAAGGAGCCTCTTGTAGCCCTTGTTCATCTAGTGATCATGCGGAGACCCCGCAGAGCAGCAGTAGGGGTGTTATCTCCACGGAGAGCCCCGAAGCTGGGTAAGATTCGCCGGCGTGCATGTCTTCGCCTCATCCCGTTTCCAGGCACCGGCGACGTCTTATTGGCTCCCACTATGATTAGCCACCCGTTGGCATATGTCGCACCTACCACCGACATTTTTATTAGTAGATCTTTCGGTATGCCATTGAGAATAATTAACCATAATATTATCTAGAAGTTTAGTAGCATCTCCTAAAGTGATTTCCATAAAAGTGCCTCCCGCGGCCGAATCTAAAAGATTTCTAGAAGCAAAATTCAATCCGGCATAAAATTTTTGTATAGTCATCCACAAGTTCAAACCTTGAGTAGGACAATTACGTATCATTAATTTCATTCTCTCCCAAGATTGTGCAACATGTTCGTGATCAAGTTGCTTAAAATTCATAATATCGTTCCTAAGAGAGATAATCTTAGCGGGAGGAAAATACTTAGAGATAAAAGCATCTTTGCACTTGTTCCAAGAATCTATACTATTTTTAGGCAAAGATGAAAACCACGCTTTAGCACGATCTCTAAGCGAAAAAGGAAATATCTTCAATTTAACGACATCATTATCGACATCTTTTTTCTTTTGCATATCACATAAATCAACGAAGCTATTCATATGAGTAGCGGCATCTTCACTAGGAAGGCCCGCGAATTGATCTTTCATAACAAGATTCAACAAAGCAGTATTGATTTCACAAGATTCAGTATTGGCAAGAGGAGCAATCGGAGTGCTAAGGAAATCATTATTATTGGTATTGGTGAAGTCACACAATTTGGTAGCATCTTGAGCCATCGCGACAAACAAGCAATCAACACACGAGCAAACAAAACGAAGAGGAAAAGGGCAACGGGAAAAAGAGGAGGAGATTGGGAAAGAGAGGGCGAATAAAACGGCAAGGGTGAAGTGGGGGAGAGGAAAACGAGAGGCAAATGGCAAATAATGTAATGCGAGAGATAGGGATTGTGATGGGTACTTGGTATGTTGACTTTTGCGTAGACTCCCCGACAACGGCGCCAGAAATCCTTCTTGCTACATCTTGAGCTTGCGTTGGTTTTCCCTGAAGAGGAGAGGATGATGCAGCAGAGTAGCGTAAGTATTTCCCTCAGTTTTTGAGAACCAAGGTATCAATCCAGTAGGAGGCCACGCACAAGTCCCTCGTACCTGCACAAAATGATAGCTACTCGCAACCAACGCGATTAGGGGTTGTCAATCCCTTCACGGTCACTTACGAGAGTGAGATCTGATAGAGATGATAAATAATATTTTTGGTATTTTTGGTATATAGATGCAAAGAAAAAAGTAAAAAGCAAAGTAAAAACAAAGCAAGTATAAAAGTGATGGAGATTGATATGATGAGAATAGACCCGGGGGCCATAGGTTTCACTAGAGGCTTCTCTTAAGAGCATAAGTATTATACGGTGGGTGAACAAATTACTGTTGAGCAATTGACAGAATTGAGCATAGTTATGAGTATATCTAGGTATGATCATGTATATAGGCATCATGTCCGAGACAAGTAGACCAAGCGATTCGCATCTACTACTATTACTCCACTCATCGACCGCTATCCAGCATGCATCTAGAGTATTAAGTTAAAAACAGAGTAACGCCTTAAGCAAGATGACATGATGTAGAGGAATAAATTCATGCAATATGATAAATACCCCATCTTGTTATCCTCGATGGCAACAATACAATACGTGCCTTGCAACCCTTTACATCCTTGGGTAAGGACACCGCAAGATTGAACCCAAAGCGATGCACTTCTCCCATTGCAAGAACTACCAATCTAGTTGGCCAAACCAAACGGATAATTCGAAGAGACTTGCAAAGATAACCAATCATACATAAAAGAATTCAGAGAAGATTCAAATATTATTCATAGATAAGCTGGATCATAAACCCACAATTCATCGGTCTCAACAAACACACCGCAAAAAGAAGATTACATCGAATAGATCTCCACGAGAGAGGGGGAGAACATTGTATTGAGATCCAAAAAGAGAAGAAGCCATCTAGCTACTAGCTATGGACCCGAAGGTCTGAAGTAAACTAGTCACACTTCATCGGAGGGGCTATGGTGATGATGTAGAAGCCCTCCATGGTGGATGCCCCCTCCGGTGGAGCTCCGGAACAGGCCCCAAGATGGGATCTCGTGGATACAGGAAGTTGCGGTGGTGGAATTAGGTTTTGGCTCCTGTTCGATCGTTTAGAAGTGCGTGAGGTATATATAGGAGGAAGAAATGCGTCGGTGGAGCAACAGGGGCCCACGAGGCGGGGCGCGCCCTAGGGGGGCGCCCCCACCCTCGTGACCGCCTCTGTTACTTCTTGGAGTAGAGTCCAAGTCTCCTGGATCACGTTCGGTGAGAAAATCACGTTCCTGAAGGTTTCATTCCGTTTGGACTCCGTTTGATATTCCGTTTCTTCGAAACACTGAAATAGGCAAAAAACAGCAATTCTGGGCTGGGTCTCCGGTTAATAGGTTAGTCCCAAAAATAATATAAAAGTGGAAAATAAAGCACAATATAGTCCAAAACAGTAGATAAAGTAGCATGGATCAATCAAAAATTATAGATACGTTGGAGACGTATCAGCGCGCGTCGTGACGAGGCGAGGCGAGGCGGGCGGCGGAGGAGGAGGAGCGCGCGTGTACAGCTCCTATTCCCAAGCTCCCAATAGCAAGTGGTAGAGCAGCCCTTATAAAGAGGTCTCACTCTTCTTACTGTAGCAGTATGGGACTAAACTTCCCACCACTTGTCGTACACATGCATGGGCCTTAGAGATTAACTAGGGATTATTGTCTTATATGGGCCTAAGCCCATCCACAATCCATCAATCCCCCACCAGATCTCGAGGCACATAAGTTTGTCAACTGTTCCAAACAATGTTTGATATACCAGAATTTTCACTGGAGACTGTTAAGTTGAACTTCCACTTAGAGCAATAGGATTGGACTTCTTCACAACTGAACAATGGACTATGCCTTGAATTGTCAGTTTGGCGTGTAGAAGTTTCTCCTATTGTCGTTGATACGTGGCTGCCGAAGGCTAAACCCCACGGGTGGAGCTTATTAGTCATACTCCGTACCTTCTCATGAGCTTCCTAGAAATCACCCAATCTCATAGACTGTGACCAGCAGTCGGGCTCACATAGGTGTCTTCCTCCAAAGAATGCTCTGTAGGTTAGCATCTTGCTTACATAAGCTTTGGAACACATTAAGACGAAAGTCAGCCTGCATTACATAATTGAGAGTATTATTGCATCTCCAACGGAGTGGGATAACTAAGGATACTCTCCTCATTTGACCGCTGGATTGTTTTCCCAGGTCCTAATTCACGGGATCTCTGATCACATAGGTTGGGTTACCCCCATGGCAACTTACGTGGGTCTCATACCCATCTCCCTCGATGCATTTTCTATCACGATCCATGACAGCCCTTTCGTAAAAGGGTCTGCCACATTCTTAGCTGTCTGGATATAATCCAACGCTATTACTCCGAAGTTTCTTGATTTTCTGACAGATTTCAATCTTCTTCTTATGTGCTTTGTGGATTTCATGTTGTCCTTTGAACTCTTAGCCTTGGCAATCACCGTTTGATTGTCACAGTTCATAAGGACAACTGGCACTGGTTTATCAACCATCGGCAAATCCATCAAAAGCTCTCGAAGCCATTCTGCTTCAACGCATGATGTGTCTAATGCTGTGAGTTCTGCTTCCATAGTCGATCTGGTTAAGATCGTCTGCTTGCAAGACTTCCAGGAAACAGCACCACCACCAAGTGTGAAGACATGTCCACTTGTGGCTTTCATCTCATCAGCATCAGATATCCAATTTGAATCACTATACCCCTCAAGTACCGTCGGGTACCCAGAATAGTGAATCCCATAGTTCGCGGTACCTTGCAAGTAACGCATCACTCGCTCAATAGCATGCCAATGCACATCTCCCGGATTGGAAACAAACCGGCTTAGTTTGCACACAGCAAATGAGATGTCAGGACGAGTAGCACATGCTAGGTACATAAGTGAACCAACCACTTGAGAATATCTCAATTGATCTATAGTCGTGCCTTCGAACTTTCGAATCCGCACGCTAGGATCATATGGTGTTGCAGAAGGTTTGCAGTCTGAATATCCAAAATGGCTCAAAATCTTCTCAACATAGTGGGATTGCAAAAGTGTAATTCCACCCTCAGAATTTCTCAGTAGCTTGATGTTCAAGATAACATCAGCCACACCCAGGTCCTTCATCTCAAAGTTATCAGATAGAAAAGCCTTGACCTCCTCAATTACCTTGAGGTGGGTCCCAAATATCAGTATGTCATCGACATACAGACAGAGTATAACTCCTTCGCCCCCACCACAGCGATAGTATACACGTTTGTCAGCTTCATTCACAACAAAGCCAGCAGATGTCAGAGTAGTATTAAACTTCTCATGCCATTGCTTAGGCGCTTGTTTCAGGCCATACAAAGATTTCACTAACTTACACACCTTTCTTTCCTGACCATTTACTACAAAGCCATCAGGTTGTTGCATGTAAATTTCCTCGTCTAGCTCTCCGTTAAGGAAAGCCGTCTTAACGTCCATCTGATGAACGAGAAGACCATGCGAGGCAGCCAAAGCGAGTAACACTCGAATGGTTGTCAGCCTAGCTACAGGTGAGTAAGTATCGAAGAAATCCTCTTCTTCCTTTTGGGTATAACCCTTGGCCACAAGCCTAGCCTTGTACTTCTCAACAGTACCCTCGGGCCTAAGCTTCCTCTTGAACACCCACCTACATCCCAATGGTTGGCAACCATAAGGACGATCGGTGATCTCCCATGTCCCATTAGCCATGACGGAATCCATCTCGCTACGGACCGCGTCCTTCCAGTAGTCAGCATCCTGAGATGCATAAGCTTCTGAAATGGAACTGGGAGTGTCATCATCCACTAGGTACACGAGGAAATCATCACCAAAAGACTTTCCAGCCCTTTGTCTATTGCTCCTAACAGGAGCTTCCTCGTCATCCTCTGATGAACTTTCATCAGTTTTGTGTTCTTAATATTCCATCGGAATGGCAGGTTCAGGAGTCTCAATAGATTCGAGTCTAGAACTGCTTTGCATATCTCTCATGGGGAAAATATCCTCAAAGAATGTAGCATCCTTAGACTCTATAATTGTACCGACCTTCTGGTCAGGTACCTCAGGTTTCACCACTAGAAATCTATAGCCAACGCTATTCTTAGCGTAGCCCAAATTAACGCAGTCCATGGTCTTTGGTCCAAGCTTACGCTTTTTGGGGATCGGCACATTGACTTTCGCCAAACAACCCCAAGTGCGCAAGTAAGAGAGTGTAGTTCTTTTCTTTTCCCATTGCTCATAGGGAATAGTCTCATTATCCTTCGCGGGAACTTTATTCAGGACATGACATGATGTCAATACAGCCTCCCCCCACCAAGCCTTAGATAAACCCGATGTATCTAACATGGCGTTAGCCAAATCTGTTAGAGAACGGTTTTTCCGTTCGTCCACCCCATTTGACTGGGGTGAATAGGGAGGCGTCCTCTCATGAATAATACCATGTTCTGCACATAATAAATCGAACTCACTAGAAAAGTACTCTCCACCATGATCAGACCGGACTCGTTTAATTTTCTTCTCAAGTTGGTTCTCAACTTCAGCCTTATAGATTTTAAAGTAGTGTAGAGCCTCATCCTTTGTATTTAACAAATACACATAACAGAACCTAGTGGAATCATCAATCGAAGTCATGAAGTATTTCTTTCCACCTTTAGTCAACACACCATTCATCTCACAGAGATATGAATGTATGAGCTCTAGTGGTGCCAGGTGTCTCTCCTTCGCAGGCTTGTGAGGCTTACGAGGTTGCTTTGCTTGCACACACGCATGGCACTTAGTGCCTTTGGCTAAAGTGAAACTCGGAATTAGATTCATCTTAGCCAGCCGCGTCATACAACCGAAATTTATGTGACAAAGACGTGAATGCCAAACCTCACATTCGTTCACATTAGAATGAATTTGGTTCACAACTTTATTACAGAAATCCTCCAGGGAAAGGCGGAACAAACCACCACAATCATATCCTTTTCCAACAAATAGTCCATACCGAGATACGACTACTTTATTAGACTCAAATACTAACTTAAACCCTTCTTTACACAGAAGGGAGCCACTAACGAGATTCTTCTTTATGGCGGGGACATGTTGCACGTTCTTCAGTTGCATGATCTTTCCCGAAGTAAACTTCAGATCTACCGTGCCAACACCATGAACAGAAGCATGCGAGCCATTCCCCATCAGGACGGAACAATCTCGTGTGACCTGGTAGGAAGAAAACAGACACATCAGCACACACATGAATATTGTTCCTAGTGTCAACCCACCAATCGGTGGACTGACAAACTGAAAGTATGGTAAACAGATTACCATACCCAGATGCCGCATGATTGTTGCTCAGAGTGATATTCACAGACTTGGAGTCCTGTGCTGGCTTCTTGTACTTGTTTGGGCACTTGCTTGCCCAATGTTCATCTGAACCACAAGTAAAGCAGCCATCTCTCTTTTTGTCTTTCTTCTTACCCTTCTTCTTAAAGGTAGTATTCTGCTGGACAGAGTTCTTTCCCTTGAACTTGTGGAAGTTCTTCTGCACCACATTGGCGCTAGAAGAACCCTCTACCCCTTTCACGTGTGAGTCCTTTACTCTCGAGTTTTGCTCAACACTGAGATGACCGATGACATCCTCAACAGAGAATTCACGTCTCAAGTGCTTGAGAGAAGTAGCAAAGTTCCTCCAACTAGGAGGGAGTTTTGCAATAATGCAACCTGCGACAAACTTGTCCGGTAACTCACACTTCAGGAGCTCCGGCTCCTTAGCAATGCAATTGTATCTCATGAGCTCTGGTCCAATACTGAGCGGTTATCAACCATCCTGTAATCATGGAACTGCTCCATGGCATACAGACTCACTACCGACATCGATTCATGCCGAATTTGACTTGGCGCATCCCACAAGTTTTAGCAACCCCGTATAAATATAGGCATCAACCAACTTGTCTCCAATCACACTCGAACTGCTCCCAGGAAGATTGTGGTTGCCACCCCTAAACGCCTTCTCCTGTTCAGGAGCAATCGTTTCTGTGAGGGACACCCCACCAACCAAGAACACGTTCATCGCTGTGAGCCACAAGGTGGTCCTAGTGCCAGCGCTAAAATGCGTTCCGATAAACTTTTCGGTTTCAGAGTGGCGGCGAAGCCATGAGCGAAAAGTGCCTAAAATAAGGTTTTTGGATTGTTGGAAATATTAGCACTTTTCCGACTAATCTAATCCACGAGTAAACAGTAAGCATGGCAAATACGGTATGCATCTCATACCGATACATAAGCATGTGAGCACGTAAAGTACATAGAACGGAAACATCTATGAACAGCATATATACGGCTAGCACATGAACGAGCAAATATGGGATGAACGAGTCATACCCTCCGGTTGGCCAGGCCAACACGGCGGCGGTAGCAGCAGCCTCGGCATCAGCCAAGGCCTTCTTCTTGGCGACTTCGTCGTCAGCCATGGATTCGATGTAGAGGAAGTAGTGGAAGCAGAGGCGGATGAATACGGGGACGGATCGGGAGCAGTCGCGTCGAGACGCTCCCCAAAAACCTTATTGCCGTTCTCCCGGGCAGGATCTCGAACGACAGGGTTCCGGAGGCACCTGCTCTCCCGACCAACCGTGGACGCGGTGTTGGAAATATGCCCTAGAGGCAATAATAAAATGATTATTATTATATTTCCTTGTTCATGATAATTGTCTATTGTTCATGCTATAATTGTGTTATTCGGAAATCATAATACACGTGTGAATACATAGACCACAACATGTCCCTAGTGAGCCTCTAGTTGACTAGCTCGTTGATCAATAGATGGTTACGGTTTCCTGACCATGGACATTGGATGTCATTGATAACGGGATCACATCATTGGGAGAATGATGTGATGGACAAGACCCAATCCTAAGCATAGCACAAGATCGTGTAGTTTGTTTGCTAGAGCTTTTTGAATGTCAAGTATCATTTCCTTAGACCATGAGATCGTGCAACTCCCGGATACCGTAGGAGTGCTTTGGGTGTACCAAACATCACAACGTAAATGGGTGGCTATAAAGGTACACTACAGGTATCTCCGAAAGTGTCTGTTGGGTTGGCACGGATCGAGACTGGGATTGTTACTCCGTGTGACGGAGAGGTATCTTTGGGCCCACTCGGTAATGCATCATCATAATGAGCTCAATGTGACCAAGTGGTTGGTCACGGGATCATGCATTGTGGAACGAGTAAAGTGACTTGCCAGTAACGAGATTGAACGAGGTATTGGGATACCGACGATCGAATCTCGGGCAAGTAACGTACCGATTGACAAAGGGAATTGTATACGGGATTGATTGAATCCTCGACATCGTGGTTCATCCGATGAGATCATCGAGGAGAATGTGGGAGCCAACATGGGTATCTAGATACCGCTGTTGGTTATTGACCGGAGAGTCGTCTCGGTCATGTCTGCGTGCCTCCCGAACCCGTAGGGTCTACACACTTAAGGTTCGGTGACGCTAGGGTTGTAGAGATATTAGTATGCGGTAACCCGAAAGTTGTTCGGGGTCCCGGATGAGATCCTGGACGTCACGAGGAGTTCCGGGATGGTCCGGAGGTAAAGATGAGTATATAGGAAATCCAGTTTCGGCCACTGGGAAAGTTTCTGGGGTCACCGGTATTGTACCGGGACCACCGGAAGGGTCCCGGGGGTCCACCGGATGGGGCCACCTATCCCGGAGGGCCCCATGGGCTGAAGTGGGAAGGGAACCAGCCCCTGGTGGGCTGGTGCGCCACCCATGGGCCTCCCCCTGCGCCTTCGGTTGGAAACCCTGGGGGTGGGGGGCGCCCCACCTGACTTGGGGGGCAAGTCCCCCCCTTTTGGCCGCCGCCCCCCCTTGA
The DNA here is from genome assembly GCA_021605205.1 of Aegilops longissima. Taxonomy (NCBI): domain Eukaryota; kingdom Viridiplantae; phylum Streptophyta; class Magnoliopsida; order Poales; family Poaceae; genus Aegilops; species Aegilops longissima. The sequence continues at coordinate 581,428,448 of CM038681.1, read as the reverse complement.
GATTGGATCTCTAGGGGGCCGGCGCCCCCCAGGGCCCCTATATATAGAGGGGAGAGGGAGGGCTGCGCACCCAAGCCCCTGGCGCCTCCCTCTCCCCCCGTAACACCTCTCCCTCTCGCTGAGCTTGGCGAAGCCCTGCCGAGATCCCCGCTGCTTCCACCACCACGCCGTCGTGCTGCTGGATCTCCATCAACCTCTCCTTCCCCCTTGCTCGATCAAGAAGGAGGAGACGTCTTCCCCAACCGTACGTGTGTTGAACGCGGAGGTGCCGTCCGTTCGGCGCTTGGTCATAGTTGATTTGGATCACGACGAGTACGACTCCATCAACCCCGTTCTCTTGAACGCTTCCGCTCGCGATCTACAAGGCTATGTAGATTCGCTTCCCTCTCCCTCGTTGCTAGATGACTTCATAGATTGATCTTGGTGATGCGTAGAATTTTTTTTAATTTCTGCTACGATCCCCAACACACGGTCGTTGGGATGGGATCGCCGGAAACAGCACAACGAGAGGAACAGTAGATGACGGCTAGGGTTGTACGAGAGGGAGTGAGTGAACTGAGTTAGGTTTCACTCCACTGGCCAGTGCCTTCTTATATAGGCCGTCAGGTAGATGGGCCTGGGCCAGGCCCACGACCGAGTCCGCGAACAGCCCACGGTCCAACGTCTCGGATAGTGGCGCTTCCGTAAGTGACTCGTTAATTAAGTAACCATTCCTGAGCGGCAAAAATAAGCTTCGTCTCATTCCCGCAACCCGCGGCGCGCGCGCGCGCGTCGGGATGAGGCGAGGCGGGCGGCGGAGGAGGAGGAGAGCGCGTGTACAACTCCTATTCCCAAGCTCCCAATAGCAAATGGTAGAGCAGCCCTTATAAAGAGGTATCACTCTTCTTACTATAGCAGTATGGGACTAAACTTTCCACACTTCCCACCACTTGACGTACACATGCATGGCCTTTGAGATTAATTAGGGATTATTGTCTTATATGGGCCTAAGCCCATCCATAATCCATCAAAGTTATGTTTCATTAAAATTTCATTCCAAAAGAAAATGTTGGGCCCATTGAATTCTAAAGTTTTTAAATCGACATGAAATGCAAGTATTGCTCACTGAGTTATATTGACCGCCTCCATTACCGTTGCATCAGCGGAATCTGAAGCTATTGAAGTCCTATATGCACACTACCATTACACAACAAAGACTGATTTGGCCACAATAGCACTTGAGAGTAAAGTATTGGGAAATATTGATTATGGGATATTATTGAACATTTTATTTAAATGAACACTAAAAGAATGATGCTATAATGATGCTATTGTACAACCATGAATAGGTACGTACATTCTTGATATTTCTCATTGTTGTGTGAGATATTATGATCTTTATATTATTATAGTTATATTTATGTAGTTTTTCAAAGAGGCCCATCTTAGAGTTTGGCACAATGCCTATGATTTTTCCGGCCCGACCCTGACTCAGATCCATGAGCATTGCCAATATGGACTAATTAAGAGGAACACAGTTTTACCTCTTCTTTTCCTGCCGTCACGTTTCGTTGACACACGCTCTGTTTCTAAGACAACGAGAGAGAAGCGAGGAGAAGATAGAGATAGGACCGTTACTTCGTGTCACGCACACGCACACATGCACACATGCACACCGAAAGAGCGCGCCTGGGAATCGTGAGTGTGACACAAAGTAGATGAACGAACCGCTTGCTAATTTACAGGCAGCTCCGACGATCGGGGTATATATGGTGGCTACTTTTGAGTGATTGACCTTGGCAGATGGAACGTCTGGGATTCTCGCTTCAATTCCTTCACTTTCTAGTTTCAGTCATGCATGCGCGTGTACGCGCAACAAAACACTTCGTTGTCATGGATTGATGCCCCACTCTAGCTCCAACTTGCCAGATTTATGATGTACTTCCTCCGTCCCATAATATAAGAGCGTATTTTACACTACAGTAGTGTCAAAAACGCTTTTATATTGTGGGACAGAGGAAGTAGTATCGAGTTGACAAAAGTTGACCATTTGTTTGGGATAAGAGCTAATTGGGGCCGACTATTGGTAAGTTATCTAAAACAAAATAGACACTAATATCTGGCGATCGCCAGTTTTTTTATTATCAAACCAGCGAACGAAATGCTCTCCCTCGGGCGTCCGAAAAATGGTCATAAACAAAAAAACATTTTCTTATACAGAAAAAGGCAGAGAAAACATAAATTTACATTGTCATCCTCTATTTTATAAAAAAAGTTTGTACAATAATAAGTATACTGAAGCAAGTTCGTAATTGCCATGATGTTTAAAAATATACTTCATGGCAATTGAGAAAAAGTACATAATTTGCCATGCTTTATATTTTTGTTTTCAAAACATAAAAATCACAAACAGGAAATTGCCGTGATGAAAATTAAATACAAGTTGTCATGCCACTGAAAATAAAACTACCATGTGCTCTTCATAATAAAATTGCCATACTCTTAATAATAAAATTGATATGCTATTAGTAATAAAATTGATATGCTATTATTAATAAAATTGCCATGAATAAAATTCCCAAAGCATGCCATGGGAGCATTACAAAAAGACCCTGAAATTGCCATGTTCGGAAGACAAAAAGTGTGATGAATTTATCATGGGATCAGAAGATTTTTTTTCCTAAATTTTGCATGTGTACAAAACAACTTGACATGTGAACATTTAAAAAATGTTTAAATTTGCCATATGAAAAGTTCAAAAAATTATAAAACTGCCACGCACATTTGTATTTGGAAAGTAACCATGTACCTAAACGAAATTTTTTTACCATCTAGTAAAGAAAATGAGGAACAGGGCTTCGATGTAAGGTCTCCCAAGTGGAGGCTTGAGGAGTTAGCTAGTACGGTAGGTGGGTTGTATTTGAATAGGATGCATTCACACAACTTTTGTGTTGTAATGAACGAGTTTCAAAAGCTGATGTGGCAAGCAAACACACATCAAGATATATATGTGCAACGCATCCACCGGCAGCCGATGCGTTCACTAAGAGAAGCCAAAAATCTGACGTTCGCCAGATAGCTCTTCCGAATTTTTTCTAGTGTTAGCTGATTTTTGGACTCTGCCAGCCTTCTCTCTCCAAAACAGCTGATCTTACTCCTCGAAGCTCGCCTCCCTTCCCTCCTCCAGCCGAGGGCTCCGTTAATCGTATATGTGGGCAAAACAGTAACGGACCCAATCCTCTTTGTCATTGGCTCAGGCTCAGCCTTGCCGGCAACCCCATCCTGTCTCGGCTTCGGAGCCACCTCACGACTCTTCCATCTCTCAGAAAAATCGACAAACTGAATTTGATTTTTAGACAACTTACTGGTAGCTAGTGCTAACTAATTAATTAAACCATCACTACTAGGGGATAGAGAGGGAGCATGCAGTGGAGAGTGGTTTTCCTACTATGTACGGGATATCCCGTTCAAGGATCCTCCATGCACCGCTGCTTTGAGATTCATGTTTTTTTTGGGTAAAATTTGCCGTGTTTCATGACTTTTTTCTTGCTCCACAAGTGTATTATAAGGTCCTGTCATGTACCAATAAATAAGACCACACTTGTTCCGGATTGGATTTACTGTTACACAATGAAACATTTTGGTACATGTTGAAACAAGAAAAGAAGACAAAATTTACCAAACAGAAAAATCTCAAAATGAACAGTGGAAAGTAGACCGGGAATTACTTTTCTCGAGAGTGGTGTCATCCATGAAACCATGCTAACTAAAGACACAAACAGTTAGTAGAGTGGAAGAAGTGTGTTGCATGCCATGACGTCCTTCTCTCAAAGGCTAAAGCACATTTGGACTCTTTCCATCAATAATGAGAATAATGAACTAGTTAATCAGTTGAAGCACCAGTTAAGCAAAGTAGGCGTGATTAAATTTAGCAAGCGATCCGGACACGTACATCACTGGTCTCATCCGTTACACTTGCTACAGCCACCACTCGCTGGTCTTCTCTCACTCTCACATGACATGATTGGATCGTAGCTAGCGAGAAGCTGACCAGAAGAAGAAAATGTAGGAAAAATTCGTCTACATACATGATCGATGGACCATGTGTGCATTACCAGGAAAAATATAGACAGACGGATCGATGATCGTATGTATTGGAGTATATAGTTACTCCGATCGATCCCTTTGACTAGTAGTGGCCATTGGCTGCCGGCGTCTCCACGACGAAGACATGGCCGCCGTTGCCGTTGCCGAGCTCTTGCTTGCCGCTGCCGCTGCCGTGGCCGTTGGTCACCGAGGTTAAGGGCAGCTCGCCGGCGCCCTTGCTGCTGCCGCCGGCTTTGCTGACCTCATCCTTGCTCTTGCCCCAGATGAGAAAGTATAGGCCTCCAACGATGATCGCTGCACCAATCACACTGAATGCAACAATGAAATGGGATCATTAGTATTGTTGCACTAATGTATAATCCATCCATATCCATCTTGATGTGGTGGCAGCACAAAATTATGTACCTGCCGAGATTGATCTCCTCCTTGAGAATGATGGAGCCCATGACGGCGGTTATGATCATGCAGAGCGGGTTGAATGCCGTGACGAACACCGGGCCCCTCTGCCTCGACACGATGCCCTGTACGTAGTACGCCACGCCGGAGCACACTATGCCAGCGTAGACGGCGGTGAAGAGGCGCATGTCGAAGCCGATGACCCAGGCCTGAGTGTTGGCGCGCTCGGCGACGAGGGCGATGGCGCCGCTCATGAGGGATCCCATGCCGCAGATGAGCACGGTGAGCGACAGCTCCGCCGGGTAGCTCCTGAGGGTGTTGGACTGGAGGATGAAGAAGCACGCCCAGGCCACGCAGGCGATGATGACCATGATAGTCCCGTTCAGCCAATCCCGCGCGTTGGCCGCGCCGCCGACGCCCTGGCCACTGGCGGTAGCGTGGTGCTGGCCCTTCGTCCACGGGAACTGCACGATGGGGCCGTGGTACAGTACCATCAGCACCGCGCCGGCCACCGTAAGGACCGTGCCGGCGATCTTGGCCTGGCTGTGGAGGCTTCGCAGACGCACCTTCTCCATGCGCAAGATGAGGGCGAGCACGAAGGTGACGGCCGGGAGGATGTTGACAAGCGCCGTCGCGAATCCCGCCGAGGTCATCTTCGCGCCCATGAAGTAGAGGTTCTGGTCAACCACAGGCCTGAGAGACCCATGCAACACATCACATCAGTTAGAAATCAAGAAAGAGTTATGTGCTTGATCGCCATGAACGGACGGACGTACTCGAGGAATGCGAGCCCCATGATCTTGAGGAAGATGGTGATTGTCAACTTTGGCCTCAGTCCCCTGCACATGTGTTATACGAACGTTAGGGAGCAAATATACAGTAAGCTGGTGATCTTCCATTAATCATGATCTAGCTACGTGAAAATGAACACTACTACAAAATTGTACTCCCTCAGTGCTTGGAAAGAAGGTTACAAGATTTTTCTTAAGTGAGATGTTGAAAAGTTTGACAAAGTTTATTAAAAAAAAGCTGTAAGCGTTCTTTTAATTTCCAGCACAGATGGAGTATGAATCAACAAGGGTGCATGCTTCCAGCTGACATGTGGGTTCCATGCTTGGCAGGACCTCCACCAGTGGCCAATCAGGGCACACTGCCTAGTGGAGGTCGTCCAGGTGCGTTTACACGTACGTAAACACACATACCGCACAGGCCGGTTAGCTAGCCACATATACCTGGTTATGTGTCATTTTCTACTTATGCTAATTAATGCACTCTGATATTTTGATTGATCCATCCATATATAGTAGATGCTGCATGATGAGAGGTACGTAAAGGCGGGAAAGCTAGCTATCTTGCCTATACAAAATAGAATAAGGTATCAAGATGCATATATGTCTACTACTTTTGTGGATTAGGATCCACGAGTGGTGGTTGTGCAGGTTGCACCATCTAAATGAGACAAAAATGAGAATGAGCCGAACGAATTGTACGTGTGTGTTTGCTCGATCGTGGTGGTGCACGTTTGGCAAGTTGGCGTTGTTAATTTTCCCAATCTTCCTTTGCATCGCAATCAGCTTGTTCAGTTGTCCCTAGCCACCTCGAATGTTTTTCGAACTAACTAAAAGTGAATGCTAGCGTACATTCATGGGAACATCTGTCAGAATCATAGTTAGCTAATTAAGATCATTATTACATCTCCTATTGTACGTGTGATGACATGCATGCTCGGTTACACTTGCATGCACCCATCGCGCGTGATGCATGTGCATGCGAGCGAACCCATGATCCTCGTACGAACAAAAGAGTGGTGCATGTGTGTGTGCGTGAGAGAGAGAGAGAGAGAGAGAGAGAGAGAGAGAGAGAGAGAGAGAGAGAGAGAGAGAGGTCCATCCATGGAAGGAACTACTAGCTGGTTACCTCTCGAAGTAGAGGGCGAAGGGCGTCATGACGGCGGTGGCGACGAGGTTACGGTAGACGACGAGGACGAAGTGGCTCATCCCGGCCTTGAGGGACGCCACGGCGATGATGTACATCCCGGCGAACCCCACCTGCAGCAGCACCATCGCCAGGTATGGCTTCACATCGCTCAGAATTTTCCACCCCATACCCATCCTCTCTCTCTCTCTAGATCTCGCTGGCTAGCTTAGCTTCCTTTCTTCTCACTTAAAAGAGAGTCTTCACTCTCACTCTCTCTCCCTCTGGCAAGCAATGGCTGCAATCGATGAGGCGATGAGCTAACACCGCGACCCGCCTCCCTTATATAGGCGCGCTCCATCTACAGTGTGCACGTAGGGTTCAGCAGCTGGATGCAAAGTGGAGTACTGTAGCCCATGGGTGGATCCGCGTCATGGATGCGGCTGCCTCAGCTAGCATGTCCGTGTGTCCCAGTGCTAGCTTAGCCACATTTTCCATTCCCAGTTTAATATTCCACTTCCGCGCAAAGGAGAACAAATCTCTCTCTCTCTCCCTCTCTCTCTCTCGTCCCATCAATTTGTATTTTTTTTCTTTGGAAAATGTAGGGAGCACGTAGAGCCAATGGCGGTGGGTTTGGATAACTTTCCGGCCACCTGAGGAGAATGCTATACTACTCGCGACAGGGAATTTGTGTTAACAGATTGCCTTTGTCACTTTGCCCCTAGCTAGAGCTAAAGCTAGTGCTGTCAGGATCAGAGTACTGTTAGTGAGTTAATCATGTTGGGAATAAGCCCACGCGGTGGCGACCGGCGTGCGTGCCCAAGTCGAGTCCGGCGCGGTGCCGACCGGCGTGAGAGCGTCACGTCGAGTCCGCGGAGTCAGGTCAGGTCGTTGGTGTGCGTCGTGTGGGCGACCGTGGCTAACTAGTTCGTTGGCTGTGTGAGTGTACGTATGGGCGTATGTGTGTGTGATTGGTTGGTAGTACTAGCTAGGTTGTTAGCAGTCCGTTGCGAGCACGCTGTGCGCGTCATGCGCGTGGCAGAGCGGATCACTCGCGTGCAGCGGAGTCAGCCAGCCGTTCGTGCATGCGTGCTTGGCGGAAGCGGTGGGCGCTGCGGGCAAAATGGATATATTTGACCTCGAGACCAAAGAATTTCACAAAACTGATAAAAGATTTCACACAGCTGATCCTTTTGTATAGCGTTCAACATCTAGGTGTCACAATACATTGTGCAACGCCTGACTGACAGGCGCTACATGCCTGGCCAGCGTCGCACCCCGGGTACCTAAATATTGCTAAGTCAGTGTGCAACGCCTGAGAGCAGGGGCGGCGGCAGGTGTATTCACCTGTATTCAGCTGAATACCCATGTTTCTGGACAAAAAAATATATGTATACATATCAGCCCACTTCAAAACTAAATCCCAGAGCCCACAGGCCACACAGTGCAGGCGCATCACACGTTCATGGTTGTTTCCTTCCGTCGCTCGTTCTCAGACACATGCACGCCCATGTCTCTCTCAACCACGCGTACGTGACTAGTGCTGCTGCTGCTGCCATAAAAATGCACCCCGCCTGAAAGCTAGAGAGAGAGAGGGGAACATAAAAAGGACGACGCCGTGCAGGATCCCTCATAGACCCCAAGCAACTGAAGAATCAATACTACAGAGACCTTGGTGAGGGGTTGCAGCAGCAACACATCTCCAAATTAATGTGAATTATCAACTCCAATAGGCGTGGTTCTCGCTGCAATTGTCTCCCTGTTGTTAACAACGGGAGCTTTGTAGCGTATCAGTCTTTGATCATTTATCAATCAAAAGGTACTGATGTATTCTTACTTGATTGTAAAATTATTTCTATATAATTATTGTGGTCAGATGTATCGAAAAATTGCTAATGTCGTACTGTTTTGTTCATATATTGCATTTAGAGAAAATATTTTTTACAATGAATACCCAACCATTAAATCCTGAAGCCGCCACTGCCTGAGAGCTAGGCGCTACACTATACAGCGCAACGCCTGGTGTCTTGGCGTTGTACTAGTGGTTGCACTACATCTTGAAGCGTCCACTAGTGCAGCGCCTAGATGCTAGGCACTCCACTGGATAGTGTAGCGCCTAGCTCTCAGGCGATGCATGCATGCTAACTTAGCAATTTTCAGGTAGCCCGGGATGCGACGCTGGCTAGGCGTGTAGCGTCAGTCAGTCAGGCGTTGCACAGTGTAGTGTGAAGCCTAACTGTCGGTCGCTACACGAAAGAGTCAGCAGAGTGTTTTTTTAATGACAGTTCACTTTGTGAATTTTTTCGTCAACCGGTCAAATTTGTCGTTTTTGCAGGGCGCTGTGTTGCTGCCAGGGCTACAAAATCGGCTGGGTTAAGTTGTGTTTGTTGCGCGGTGGTTAGTCCAGCTATCAAAAGTAGGGCGTACGTCGCCAGTAAACCTCGTGTCCTCTGTGCTTCATCTACCTTTCGTCCGAGCGAGAGAGAGCAAGAGTTAGAATAGGGTTAGACCCAACAAATCAGCTGATAAGATGTAGCATCAATACCAGGCAACTCAAGTGACTGCTCTTCTCTTGGGCCTAAATGTGTCATCGCAAATCAAGAGATTCTTCCAAAAAGGACCAATATCTTGTTTTTTTGCTAACAAAAGGCATGATATCTTTTTGTTTTTGTTTGAGGGGGACAAAGGCATGATATCTTACATTAATAAAACTTAATCAGGCCAACTTTTACTACTGGGCCAAGGTGTGGAATCCTCGGTGATGGCATGCCGAGCCTACCTCTTGTTCAAGATCTTCCACCCCTGCAAGATACCATATAGTTTGAAAATGGCATCAGTGGCAAGTCGCAGATGGATCCGCTCTATAAAAAGTTTATTGTGAATTGTCAATAGCATCCAAGAGAGCACCATGAAGCCCACCCACTATAGGCAACGGTGGTACCCTAAGCTGGCCGCCGTGATCTCGTAGAAACTAGGAAAGTTTGCGGGGGCACCAATTGCGCCTCACGACTTTCCGAAAGCGGCTCCAATAGAATTGAGCATAACACAGGCATGAGAACATGTGGTTGATATCATCGTTGATGTTACACAGAGAGTATAATCAATCTCCAAGACCATTGCGCTTCAGGACTTGGTCACCAGAAGGTAGACGACCCCTCAACAACTGCGACAAACATGAAGATATGTATCTTCAGGGCTAACCAAAGCGGCCAAAGCTTTGAAAGCTCGGAGAAACCAGGACTAGTGGCGATGGCATGGTAGAGAGATTTCATCGATAACTTGCCCAAAGGTTTAAGGTGCCATGAGGCGGAACCTGGTGTCGTCGTAGGAGTAATCACTTCAATTTCTTGAAGGAGGGCCTCCTACTAAACCATCCGGGCGGCTTGAAGGCTCGAAGGAGTGAGATATTCCCGGGATCTTTGAGGCCACTCGCCGGTTACAAATGTTACATAACGATATGGCACTCCTTCTTATGACTAACACCATGCGAAAAGAACCTTGATATCCGTGTGATGGAATTCGTCCACCCGGGATAGAGTCTTAGACTTGGCATAGGGACTCATATTTTTCTAGAAATATACCAGTTTTTTGGGCTCTATTCTTTGAGTAGTATGGTGTATTCGTCAACTATGATGTCTTTGTGGCAATTTTCTCAATCTCTTGAAATAGGCTTTCGCCCCCCTACCCCTATTAGATTAAACACAAACAGCCGAATCGATACATAGTGGTGTGAAAACCCTCAAACAAGAAGTCGAAAGGAAAACTGAATGACACTGGGCAGATGACACAAGTGCCACAAAACCCAACACCGAGCAATAAAGATAAGAGGGGCCATCCCTACCAAACAACACCCAAGACCACCAAAGAGGGACTAAGCCGAGCCGCCATGAGAGACCACCATACACCGCGAGGACCCGAACACATAGAGCCATCTTTTGAAGGGGTCCTCTAATCATAGAGACCACCCTCTCGCTCCAGGCCTTGGAGCGCCGCTCCTGCCAGGACACAACAAGGACCAAAGACTGAGATCATGGGAACACATCTATAAGATAGGATATCAACGGATCCATCCCGCTCCAGAGATGAGGATGTGCGCCAAGGAAGAGGCAAACACGACGGCATATGCCATCTGCAATCAAGAGGGACTGAGGTTCCGCGACGATGCCATCCAAAGGGTGATGACGCCAAACACCATCGTCGTCGAGCTCGGAAGATGGACTAAGGTTTTCACCTCAGAACCCCGGCACCATGAGGGAACCAATAGCAATGCCCCCGAGGGAAGTGGCACCTGTAGGTGCCGGCGCTGCCGATGCCAGAGCGCATAGCTTCCGCTCATACCCACATGATAGCCACCTGCCGACTAAAGTTTGTCAATCCATCCCACGAGGGGTGGGGTGGGGTGGGGGGGGGGGCGCCCATGCCAAGCCTCTAGATCAAAAATAAGGGTCGCCACTGCCGAAGCCACTATGACACCTGGGACACCCGCCAATCCTCGCCTTGCCACCGACATAGCCAAGAGGAGACGCCGCCACGCTGAGCTAGCCATGCAGACTCACCATCCAGGGCCGCCGCCTTGGCATCCAATAAAGACACACCACCACCGCCATGAAGGGAACAAGTCACCGAAGCACAGACATTGACACGACCCTCGTGGGAGTGGAACCATCATGCCGAAGCGCCAGCATAGTCAGGAGCAGCCACCTCAATGCCCCTCCAACGGCTCAGTTTTTCCGAGATGCTTCTAGGAAAAGATTGTGCACATGTACATGGGTGCATTCATAGGGGTTTGTAGGAGTGAATGGATGTGCGTGGAACGACTGCGTTTAAAAAAAAGTGAGGTACAAGATAGTCTAATCATATTCAATGAAACAGTCTTGTTAAATACCAGTCGACTTACAGTTGGTTATGTCTTAGTCGGTACTAATATTCATGAGATTTTACATTAAGATCCGTGTATTTTTTTATTTTCAGTTTTTTTTATTTCATGCATGTTATGTCACTTGATTGAGACATAGCTACACCATTCATGAAATGATATTTCTTAACCACCAAGCCACCCACCCTCGCCTAATAGAGAATTAAAAAACCACTAAGCCGCACCTTTCCACAAGTGCAGCCTCGCTAGCGAAGTTCAGAGAAAAGTCACATTCTCGTGGTCAGGCGTCTCCTCCTTTTTTCGACCCCCTTCATTGTCCCACGTACGCTAGCTCTGAGGCATATCTTCTCATCCTCTCCTGCTCATCTCCCTCTAACCAAGACAGGACCCGACTGATTAGTGCCATAAATAATATCACCGTGCGAGGTGCTGGCTTTCCTTTTCTGCATAGACGAGGCATGAGAGGGGCGTCCACCTAATGCACTCTAATGGAGGGCGTACGACAGGATGGATCGACGTCCGGCGCCCGGCCGCCATGCCACCTAATGCTAGCTAGCTAGTGCGCCGTGCATGGTGCGCTCCTGTTAGGATCCACGACGATCCATCCGTCGAATCGGACGATCTCCTCCCCGCAGAAAACACTTCCTCGATCGATCGCTCTGCCTTTGCTTCAGATCCATCCTTCCAACGCATGCATCCCTGGAAAGTAACGCATGGTCGATCGTACCAGGAGCGATGGCCTCCGATCTGGTGGTACGGATGGGATGCATGCCGGACTGCTGTACCAATGAGGCATGGGTGAGTGTGGTGGTGAGGGATAGGGTTGACACGAACGTACACGGTGGAGATTGTGGCCTCTCCACTATAGCATCTCGCGGCTTCGGTTCGCGCTTTCTCTCTGCCATGGCCGGGACTAGGCTATGCTGGCTGGCCGGCATATGTCAAGTAGGATTCGTACACCCAATATAGTACAATGTGTAACTGACGCTGCAGTTTAATGACTAATTAAGGTACCTTATCCACTGTTCGGTGCTATACACATGAAATAAGTGCCCTTTCTTTCTTCAGGGTAGCGTTGGTTAGGACAAAAGTTCGTCTGACTCTCCCCCACATCGGACAGCGTTTGATCGTGCAATGGGAGCTGGTGGTTTTGTCTCTCGCGGGCAGCACTCGGCAGTAACACTTCACTTTCCGTCTAGCCCCCGTCGGCGTCGGCTCGCCTGAAAAGGGAGAACAGAGATGGACGTATCTTCGAAGCAGCCATGCACACCGGCGCCGGCACCGGCAGGTAATCCAGTTCCAGCTGTGGTACATCACACGTCTCAGTTCCCATCTGATTTGGCCCGCCGTGAATCACACGCACTAACCGCATCCTTTCTTCCTCTCCGGTCAGTGTCACCCGGGAGCTTGAAAGGCAAATGGAAGGAAGAAAGGAAATACGTAGGCCAATTGGCCTAACTAGTTTAAGCCATTCCAATGGTCAATTTGCCTCCAATCCGCGCTGTTCCCTGATAGAACAACACTGCCGGCCACCACCACCAGCCGGAGTGCAGTGCACCGGTCGTCTCGCCAAAGCTAGTCGTCGTAGCTAGCTGTAAACCTATAGTAACCTGCGTACTCTCCTACGTACGTACAGCGACAGCACAGAGGCATTATTGGTACCAGAAGGACTACTCCCGGCCGCTTCTTGCTGAAGTTTTGCAACTTTGGATTAACAAACTGTAATGCTAACCCTGTCATTAGAAGATGACACCGCGGGGATATCAATCATCGAATATTCAATCCCTGCCAGTGCTCGCATGCAGAGCAGCAGGCCGACGTTCGACGTCATATTTGCGGCAATGATTTGTGGCTTTTGGGAATGCGCTGTCAGCTTAAACTATTTGTGGCTGGAGTTCCAGGGCCACTCCGGCCTATCACGGGACCGCGGATCTGATTGGGCCTTTGCTTTTGCTTTTCTTTGCATGAAATATGTATGTGATGTCTTTTGCTGGAAGGAAAATCCTACTCTTTTGCTTGCTGCATCTTCTCCCTTCTGGCATACTCATCCCCTTATCCTCGCTGATATATAGTTTCATTTCGTGGCAAGTACGGACAAGTTTGGCATGCATGCTTGGCTCAAATTAACCCCCTTTTCTTATAATTTCAAAAGAGAGATTCTTATGTGGAGGATTCAATGAAGTGAATACATAAATGTTGAAATCAAATCCAATAGAAAGTGAAACATTCATCAACACGGAGCTTCATTCTTGGAAGCGCGTGCATGGGTGGCTGACGATTGGAGGCGTTTGCCCCCGAGTTTTTTGAGATGTGCAAGAGCATCTCCAGTAGATCCCCTTTCCCCCAATATTTTTGGGTGATCACAAAAATGAGTAAAGCTACATAAAACAGATTGAATAACAGATCCCCTAATTATTACCTTAAACGACAATGACATGGCATTATTGGACAGCCCTAACACGTTTCTCAATTCTTATCATGTCATTTGCCTTTTTAGAACATGGCCAGTAGCATAGCCATCCGATGGCTATATGTTGTTGCCATGTCATTCAGAACTATCATTTATCATCACTCACAATAAGATTGGTTATGATATTTGTCATTCTTCACCTTTCTATTTCTTCTGTCTCCACATTTATTATGTTTGTTTAGAGCCTATGTGTAGAGTGTGTGCCCTTGCATGAAAACCGCCGCCTATCATTTTTCTTGTCTCTCTTGTCCACATAGATAAACAGTTTTGCTAAGTCTCAGTCGACCGAGACTTCGTTATGTCACACTCGATGCTATATGCCTTTGATGTTGCATGGAGATTAGTACAAATATTTTCTTTTCAGTTTTTTCCTTTTTCTTCTTATATAGTATATAACTTGACTGAGACCTAGTCACAACCATAAATAAAAGTACTCCTTATTACCTATCCAACCTGAAGTTCTGTTCATCAATCCATGGAGAGTCCGGTAAGCAATAAACTATGAAGTCCTTTAAAGGCATATATTGATGCACGTCGCCGAACATTCTTTCAGAAGCAATCGTAGCAGCATTCTCCATGAGTCCGTCAGCCAACCAATACATAGATTGATGCACGTCGCCGAACATTCTTTCAGAAGCAATCGTAGCCAAGTAGAATTTTTCACCTTTTCCTGAACGGAGTCATCGAGCATGTTCCTGCAAATGGAAACTGAACCTGGCATCCAGATGTAGTGGAGCATATCACCGGTGCATGCAGCATCTCTCCAGATTCATCTATAGATATAATTGAGGCCCTGTTTGTTTCATAAGTCTCAGGACTTTTTTAAGTCCCAACTTATAAGTCATAAGTCCCTGCCTGTTTGTTTACATCGACTTATAAGTCCCGAGTCCCTGCCTGTTTGTTTACATCGACTTATAAGTCCCGAGTCTCGGCCTCTGATGTTCAGAGATCGGCTGCGGCCTCCTCCGCCCTAGGGCACGGGCCTCCCACGACCACGTCCAACCGGAGGAAGGCCATGACCGGCCGACTGGTCAAAGAGAAGTTGCTGGTACGAGCCCAACTCCGGGAAGACGTCGGTGTTGAGATCCAAGAAACCCATTCCCCTCCCGAGATTTCCACCGGCGGATGAGCCTTCCGGTGCCTCCTGAGACGAGGGGAATTGAGAGAAGAAGGGGATCTCGTCTTCCTCGTCGGCCATGGCCGCGGCTGTTGAAGCTACCGGCGGCGGCGGCGATTGGTGCGACGCAGGAAAGAGCGAGGCGACGAGGGGAACGAGGGGGCGATGCGGTACGTGAGGCGAGGAGGGGAACGAGCGGCGTGCGGGGCGATGCGATGCGGTACGCGAGGCGAGGAGGGGATCGAGCGGTGCGGGTCCAGATCGATAATTCCCAATAAGCTCCTCCCTGAGAGTCTTATTTGATAAGTCCCTAACCACCACAATAAGTCCCAATAAGTCCCTTGTGTTTGGTTTAGGTGAGACTTATAGGGACTTTTTTAAGTCCCTAAACCCATAAGTCCCTGGAAACAAACACCCTCTGAAGCCTAACTCAATTGGATAATGATCACTGGAAATACTAGACTTTTCTACTAAGGGACGTCGTTTATGTACCGTTCTTGATATGTTCCCAAGTCACATAGGGTTGTGCACACAGCACACTTCAGCATCTTTTTTCCTCTAAAAACTATATGAAATCCACGATTCTATCCTATTTTTAAGTAATTTTAGCAGAAGCTAGCCATCTTCAGGATTGCGCACCTATTTTGGAATCTTCTCATGCTTCACACCGTTCTTGCTGGAACAACAGTCAAGTATTCATTAGTTCAACACATACATGAATATTTACAACAAGAAATGTCAATATATTGCTGAACGGTGAACATAATTTCTCATAGGCTATGCAGGCACGTTGTGATTTGTACTACTGTCTAGAATAGAAATGAGAACCGGATATCACTACCATGTAGCTCCCCGTGCGTGCAACCAAAGAGAAACTTGTTGGCCCCCGCCACCCCATTCCTCCGGTTTCATCTTTCTTGGCTTGCTCAGATGATCTAATAATGGACAAGCCACAAGCCCCACGTAAAGCAATTCAGTCTCGAAGCTCTTTCTTCTAAATGCACATTCAAAAGCAAATGGTATTTAATCTTGCCATTGCTAGAGTGGTTGCACGTCTCACATGCATGCCGGAATTGATGTGTGGTATTGGTAGGCGCGGGCATGTGCCAGGGTGTCGGTAGGACATTGGCAGCACGGGCTGGAAGGTGTGACGGCGCGGCCCTAGTTGTCGGCTAGGCGTGGAGTCTCGGTCTATAGACAGAGAGTATCGCCTGTGGCCACTGGCAGGATGACGCTTGACCATGTGTCAGATCGGGGTCCAAGCAAGTCATGGCATTCGAGTGGCACATCTAATGAAAGATGTTGTTAGGTGTTGTTGTGGTGCAAAAGACTACCATCGAAGAGAAAATGGTGCGGCAATTTCTGGATGCAATGCGATGGCGTATTATTTTCCGAGGAATCTCCTTTGGCTAGCTAGTTGTGTGTGAGCATACTAGCAAAGGGGTCGATAATGTCATTGGCGGTTGACATTGAGATTGTATTATTTGTCGGTGGAAAGCCACCATTTAGCCTTTTGGCTTGATCGACGTCCACACGTTGTTTCCTTGTGAAGGAAGTTGTCTCGAAGTTCTACTTGGGGATGATTGCACAAGGAAACAATGTGTGGACTTCGAGCCCCCTTACAAGGCAGTTAAAGACTCTCAAAAGACCTACTTGTCAGCCCCCTAAACTATGGTACATTGGAAGAGGACCGGGCCTACATGTCCATGGTGGAGGACGACAATGTTATTGTCTCCAACTTATAAAGTGTAGATGTCAAAGAGATCTTTTCAACCATTGATGACGAGACATCCATTTTCTAGCAACATCGAGTAGGTGGGTGATACGCACGTCTCGTCAAAGACAATAGCTCTCATGTCAGCACTATGTTGAGCCTGCATTTGCTCAGATAACACATGTCTTCGGAGTTTATGTTGCCAGAACACAATTGTTAACATATAGGTATATATAGTAAGCACTTTGTTCAATTTATAATAATACATGAATAATTTGACATTGAATACAATTCTTACCAGGAGTGGCTTCTCAACATTGCTCTTGTTCGAGTTGTGCACGAATGGCACAAATGATCCATCGTACGGGTCAACAAGTGTCTCAATGCTATTCATAAACCCTATAACCTAGTCTATCTCTTGCCAAGAAAGAGTCGTGCCAACAATGACATGCCTCCGGTCTACAATCCTACGAGCTTGATGGGACCCGATGACATAAGTTGTCTTAATTATATTTAAAAAAATTAGTTATAGCAAGTAATATAAAGGTTTTTTAAAAGAATTGTATTACTATTAGGAAAGCACATCATGATATCAGATCAGGTTGGCCAAGAAATGTATAGCTCGATCTTCATCCCGAAATAAAGCAAGTATGCCTTGTCCAATCCTCTCCATCCAGGGCAACCTAAAAAGGTTTGATCTCCATCATTTTTTATCGAAACCCTGAAGTCAGATCCCTCTTTTATTTTGAGGTGGGATAACTATGATCTGTTGATGGATTGGAACATGCAACATCTTTAGGACATCAAGCCTTGCAAAGAAAGGGATGATCTGAACAAAGGTAAAAGGAAATAAAATCAAACATTTGTTGGGGACATGTAAGAACAATTAGCCTCAGCATGTTCCGAAAACATACGATTGTGCGTTTGAAGTCCTCTCCAAGCACAAGGGAGAAGCAAGTTTTCTTCATCCACGCACCCCGTTGTTCGACCACCTTCGTGCACTTTCCAACCAGGCTGTTGCCACACTGGGTCCACTTGCTGCGTTCACAACCATTTCAATGTTCAATTGTAAGAGAAATGATAAAGAAAACTATAACTTGTAAATTTATTAAAAACAATCTGGCATGACATTTGCTAAAATTGGAACAATTGTGTGCCAAAAATTTGGTGAAACGTTTATGAATCAACATTTCGCCAAAACATTGGTTGTCATGTATATTTCCCTAAAAACAAACAATGGCACTCACAAAACTTTCTGACTTTATGGCCGGTACCACATGGCATACACACACAATACATAATCATGCATATACTCCTACATAGGTAGACATATATAGGCACAATATGAAAATGTATCATCTTTTGCTTTACTATGTATATGACTATATCAAAATATATCATGATTAATTTCTTTACTTTCTCGCTTCTACCTTCACTTCTTTCTCTCTTTGTCTATTCTCTTTCTTCTTCTCTCTTCTTTTTTCATCTTCTCTTCTCTTCACTTCTTTGTCTCTTATCTTCTTCTTTCTTCTAAGAACAATATAGAGCAAAATCCACCAGTGGTCCTAAAAGTATTCAAGGTGTGTCATTTTAGTCCTAAAACTATGAAAACACATATTTGAGTCCTACTTCTTTCTAAAGTGTTCCGCCGCTGGTCCTAAGCTCGCCAGAGCAGGTCTGACCTGCACACGTGGCAATTTGACCTTTGTCACGTCGGATGACTCAGTTTTGGCGGCAAAACTCCCGCCCGAAATGGATGGAACATGGGTTCACATGTACTCAAAACTGAAAAAATAACAAAAAAAAGTCAAACATTTTCTGAATTTTTTAACAAACATGGTCTACCATTATATTCATGTGTAAAGTTTCAAAAGTATTCTGGGCGAAAAGAAAAACAGAACCGGTACTGTATAAAGGTTACCGTGGAAGAGTTTTTTGTAGTTACAATAGTTTTTTGGCCCAAAAGTTCATATAATTCATTTCTTTGTGAAACTTTACATGTGAGTATAACACTTGATCATGTTTATTGAAAAAATCCAAAATGTTTTACCATTCTTTACAATATTTTTACTTTAAATGTTTAATCAGGTGTGCGTGGATCCATGTTCCAAAAAATTCACATAGATCGGCAAAAGGGATGTTATAAAATTAGCACTTGCTCACTCTCTCATTGTCTCACATAGTCACATGATAGGATCGTCGCTAGAGAGAAGCTGACAAGAAGAAAATGGAGAACAAAATTGGTCTTCATGCACGATCGATCGATGGACCATGCACTACCAGGAAAAAAGCTAGACATGCTGGTCGATGGAAGATCGATGAACGTATAGCACGTAGCTACTTGCTACTCCGGTCGATCTAGTAGTGGCCATTGGTCGTAGGCGTCTCGACGTCCAAGACATGGCTTCCATTGCTGTTGCCGAGCTCCTGCTGCTTGCCGTGGCCGTGGTTGTTGGTCACCGAGGTTAAGGGCAGCTCGCCGGCGCCCTTGACGCTGACGTCGGAGACTTTGTTGATCTCGTCCTTGCTCTTGCCCCAGATGAGAAAGTAGAGGCCTCCCACGATGATGGCTGCACCAATCACACTGAAAGCAACAATGAAAATGAGATCATTAGTATTGATGCAGTAATGTATACACATCCTCATCCATCTTGATATGGTGGCAGAGCACTAATGTACGTACCTTCCAAGATTGATCTCCTCCTTGAGAATGATGGAGCCCATGACAGCGGTTACGATCATGCAGAGTGGGTTGAAGGCCGTCACGAACACAGGACCCCTTTGCCTCGACACGATGCCCTGCACGTAGTAAGCCACGCCGGAGCACACTATGCCGGCGTAGACGGCGGTAAAGAGGCGGGCGTCGAAGCCGATGACCCACGCCTGAGTGTTGGCGCGCTCGGCGACGAGGGCGATGGCGCCGCTCATGAGGGATCCCATGCCGCAGATGAGCACGGTGAGCGACAGCTCCGCCGGGTAGCTCCGGAGGGTGTTCGACTGGAGGATGAAGAAGCACGCCCAGGCCACGCAGGCGATAATGACCATGATAGTCCCGTTCAGCCAGTCCCGTGCGGCAGCTGCGACGCCGGCGCCCTGGCCACTGGCGGTGGTGTGGTGCTGGCCCTTGGTCCACGGAAACTGCACGATGGGGCCGTGGTACAGGACCATCAGCACGGCGCCGGCCACCGTGAGGACCGTGCCGGCGATCTTGGCTTGACTGTGCAGGCTCCGCACCCGCACCTTCTCCATGCGCAGGATGAGGGCCAGCACGAAGGTGACGGCCGGGAGGATGTTGACCAGCGCCGTCGCGAATCCCGCCGAGGTCAGCTTCGCCCCCATGAAGTACAGGTTCTGGTCCACGACGGGCCTGAGAGACCCATGCAACACCGCACATCAGCCAGTAATCAAGAAAGAGTTATGTGCTTGATCGCCATGCACGGACGGTCAAATAATTAACGGTGTACGTACTCGAGGAATGCGAGCCCCATGACCTTGATGAAGATGGTGATTGTCATCTTTGGCCTCAGTCCCCTGCACAAGTTGGAGCATGAACCATGATTTAGGTAGAGTAAAAATTAATCGAACTGTCTAGTGGATGCATGGTAGGACCTCCAGCTGACATGTGGGTTCCATGCAATGTAGGCCCTCCACCAGTGACCAATCAGGGCACACTGTGTAGTGGAGGTCGTCCAGGTGCGTTTACACGTACGTAAACACACATACCGCACACGTACATGCCGGTTAGCTAGCCACATAGAGATACCTGCTTGTGTGTCATTTTCTACTTCTGTTAATGCATTAGTATATTCTGATGGATCCATCGATATATAGATGCTGCATGATGAGAGGTACGTACATCTGATTTAACGCGTGACAAGGAAAGGCGGGAAAAGCTGTCTATCTTGCCAATTATCAAGATGCATATATGTGTACTACTTTTCTGGATTAGGATACACCAGTGCTGGTTGTGCAGCTTGCACCATCTAAATGAGACAAAAATATGAATGAACTTGACAAATTGTACGTGTGTGTTTGCTCGATCGTGGGGTTGCACCTTGCATGCACACTAGTCCCATGCGCATGATGGTTGTGCATGCGAGTACGCTAAAGGCACGACGATATACGGAGATGATGTGTGTCTGTGGGCGGAGGGGGGGGGAGGTGATTGGGAGGGGGAGGTAGGATGGAATTGTTTACCTCTCGAAGTAGAGGGCGAAGGGCGTCATGACGGCGGTGGCGACGAGATTACGGTAGACGACGAGGACGAAGTGGCTCATCCCGGCCTTGAGGGACGCCACGGCGATGATGTACATCCCGGCGAACCCCACCTGCAGCAGCACCATCGCCAGGTATGGCTTCACATCGTTCACAACTTTCCACCCCATACCCATCCTCTCTCTCTGTCTATGGCTGGCTAACCTTAGCTTCCTTCTCGCTTAAAATCACAAGTCTAGCTTCCCTCTCACTCACTAGCTGGAGCTTGATGTTTCTCACTCTCTCACTGGCAAGCAAATGGCTGTGATCGATGAGCTCAGGCCGAGGCCCGTCTACTTTATATAGGCGCGCGGCGCACACTGCACGTAGCCCATGGGTGGATCCGAGTCATGGATGTGTCCTAGTGCTAGCTTAGCTATATGCTCCATTCCCAGTTTAATATTCCACTTCCAGGCAAAAGAGAACAAATCTCTCTCTCTCTCTCTCTCTCTCTCTCTCTCTCTCTCTCTCTCTCTCATCCCATCAATTTGTATTTTTTTTCTTTGGAAAACGCAGGGAGCACATACAGCAAATGGCGGTGGGTTTGCATATAACTTTCCGGCCACCTGAGTAGAATGCTTGCTCGCGACAGCGAATTGTGTTAAGCCGTCGGAGTCAATGTATATGGGAGTTGTGTTAATTAGCTGCTGGACATAGGCCTTTCACTTTGCCCCTAGATAGTGCTCTTGTGCCGACAGGCGACAGCCATCGATGTTCATGCATGTATGCATCGATGTTCATGCATAGTGTCTAGACTAGCTAGGATCAGAATACTGTTGATGAGTTAAATCAGCTGATAAGGGCTAAAAAAAAGGTAAATCAGCTGATAAGATGTAGCAGCAAAACTAGGCTGCTCAAGTGACTGCCATTTCTCTTGGGCCTAAATGCCTCATTGTAAACCACAAGAGATTCTTCCAAAAAGGACGAGAATCACATAGGAGTACCTTATTTATGCTAATAAAAGGCATGATATCATACGGTAATGTTTTTTTAAAAGGTCTAATTGGGTTCTTAGAAGAAAAAGAAGACAACCGGCGCCGTAATTTCTACCTGGTTCCCCTCGCTACCGATCCAGCCGCCGTTTTGGCGCTGTGAGGTGGGGAACCGAGGGTGGTCATAGGCTGTGTTTCAATAGTCATTTGAAGATGGGTTTTGTGCTCCTCAACGGCAACATACCCATGGTGGATGTTGTGTCGTGAAAACAAAGGCCATATGGTTCTTCCCCTGCCGTGGCGATGCTTTTTCGGGCAACGTCATGGCGCCAGAGCTATATTTCCTCTGTATGTTTGGTGCAACTATTCTTACAGAGTTTAGGTTTATGTTCTCGCAAGACCGATGTTTCCGATCTGTTGAGTTTTTGCCGCAGTGACTTGATCCTTTTGTTGCATAATGGATTATCTGCCATTTTGGCACGTGCACTATTGTTTGTGTACTTTATCCACTTCTCTCTCTCTCTCTCTCTCTCTCTCTCTCTCTCTCTCTCTCTCTCCGTTTATCCACTCCATTATTTTTCATTTGATTTCCATGTTTGTATTAATTATATCTTTTAAATCAAACGAACATTATGATTTCTTTGCATATTTGTATTCCTGGTGATGAGTGCTTGGAAAAGAGACCAATGTTGAATAAATTTTGACAAATTTGAAATTGGAATTTTCAATCATGATGAAGCTTTATGCCACAAAAACTATTGACATTTACCTAGCAAACTGTACATAATATATCAAAATGTTACAATGGGATTTATTGTGTGTCAATGCGCTTCAAAGTGATGCATAGGAACTTTGTAACAGTTAGTAAATGTGGTTCAAACATAATATTATGGGTTTGTGTTGAACATGCATTCTTACAAAGTTTCCATAGGCTTTTTTGTGTTCTAGAGTGCATCAGTATGTTCCATAGAGTTTTATCATGTTGCGTGAAAAAGGAAGAAGTTTTCACGTTATGCCAAAAAGGTTAATTGTGGTTCCGCGTGTTCTAAATCGTATCAAAATGTATCATTCTGTGGCAATGCGCTACAAACATAATAAGAAGGTTTTGCATGAATATTCATTCTTATCATGTTTTATTAGTTTTTAGTGTTCTAGAGTGCATCATCATGTTTCATAAAGTTTCACCATGTTTCAGAATTTGAATTCGAAAAATTGTCAAAATATATTCAAGATTGGCCTTGTTTGAAAGTTCTTATCTTAAGGAACAAAAATATTTAAACCATTTTTTAAGTAGACTCTCGATTTAAATGAAAAAATGGATTAAACCTTGGAATCAGATGAAAAAAACATGTGGTTGGAGCATGGTATGGAATCTCTGCCACAAAAGCTAGCTATAGGAAAACTTGCCAGCATGCATGGAGGAAGTGGGGGCCTATATGCATGTAACCAATGTTCAACGAGATGAACGAATGCACCATGCAAGGGGGGAGCTGGAGTCCTCCCTCAGTAGTCAGATAGTGAAGAACTTGCCGCTGGACAAGCTGCACTTCCAAGGGATCTTCCCAGAACCAAGTCCGTTCATCGTTCATGACTTCCATCTTTTTGGATGGGTGAATCAAGGGGCCCTCTAAAACCTTTATAAGTAATCAACTTCGTGCAAGTGTACGGGTAGTAGTGTCGCTACTTTGGTCCAATTGCAGTGTCTTTGTTGAAGGCTTGGGAGAATTTGTCTTATTACCACGGGGAAGGTGTATCTGAGATATTTCCTTCTAATTATTAGTTGTAGGAGCTACTTTGTAGTTTCTTGAATCTTCGATTCAGAGCATTGTATTTGTAGTGGTTTTCGTGTTCTATTAAAGTTAAATATATTTCTCAAAAAAATTTAAGGTCGACTTTTACTACTAGGCCAAGGTGTGTTGAATCCTAGAAATTGCTCGGCGATGGGCGATGGCGTTCCAATACTACCTCTTGCTCAAGATCTTCCACGGCTATTAGAAACCACATAGTTTGAAAATAATAGCAGGATTCACTATATAAAAACTTTCGGTGAATTGTCCATAGCATCCAAGAGAACACCACGAAGCCGACCCACTGCAGGCGACGGTCGCAGCCCGAGCTGACCGCCATGACCTCGTAGAAATTAGGGAAGTTAGTGGGGCACCAACTACGACCCACAACTTCCCAAAAGTAGCTCCAGTGGAACTAAGCGGTGACAAATGAGAAGTAGATATGGCTAAAATCCTTGTTGACATCACACAGAGGGCACCATGCATCTGTGGGACCATTGCGCTTCAGGACTTGGTCACCAAATGGTGGAGAGACTTGTCGAGAACTTGGCCAAAGTTCAAGCTGTCGCAAAGCCGAGTACGGTGTCGCGCTAGGAGCAAATAGTACATTTTTTCGAAGGAGGACCTCCCAGTCAACCATTTCCGGCGACTCAAAGGCTCAATGGATGGGATATTCCCCGGGTCTTCGACTCGCGACCGTAATGGTTGGCTGCTCAAGAATGGAGAAGATCGTTGAGTACCTCTCCTAGAGGTGCCTGACCAATCCATAGATCCATCCAAAAGAGTGTCGAAACACCAGACCCAACACGCCCATGAAGATGTACCCAAGACCGATGAGAGAAAATAGTTTCCTGTAATTGGGAACGCCCTCCTCTCAGGCACAAAGCAAACATGCATGCTTACCCTGAAGGTATTTGCTTTAATCAGGTCGAGCAACAAGCTCCTATCGCCATTGACAATCTTTCAAATACATTTGGTAAGAGCGCAAAGGATCATGCTTTTTGTCAATGTGATCCCAAGACCCCCATGTTCATGGGTTTGCAAATGTCCGCCCACTTGGCTAATACAACCTTGATATATCCTGTGATGGAATTTGCCCATCCAGACCCAAGTCCTAGATTTGGCATGGACACTCGCATTTTTCTAGATTAATTACAAGCTTTTGGTTACATTCTATGAGTGATATGGCACACTCGTTAACTATGAGGTGTCTATGGTGACTTCATAAATCTCAAGATTTGCCGGCTCACTGTCTCGAACGTGCTCATATGTGAGTGCATGTGTGCTTTCATATGAGTGAGTGTGTGTATGAAAACAACTAGTATTGTGTTCTAAGAAATAGTCAGGTGCAAGAGAGGCCAATTCTATTTCATGAAATGACCTTTCTTAATCACCAAGCCACCCGCTTGTAATTGCAATCAATGAAAAAGCCACCAAGCGCACCATGTTTCCACAAGTGCATCATCGCTAGCAAGGAGTTAATTGCAAAAACTAGCACATTGAGGGACATCTTTGCAAAAAAACACAAGTCTATAGTTTTGGGGCAAAAGCCGCTGATTCTCAACCCTTTTTTTTTGCAGAAAACACTAGTTGGCGCTTTTGGCCATTTTGATAACGTTTATGACAGGTGGGTCTCACTTTTTCCGACGTGGCGTAACACGGGGTTTGGTCTAATATTGCATACTAGTGCCTGGAATTTTACATAGGCACCACTCAATCATAAAGCATAAACACAATTAGCTTCCACGTGCACAGAACCTGTAACACGTCGCCTTGTCGCCGGCTTGGGGCGGCGGATGGACCTTGCCGGCGTCGAGGTCAAGCATCTCCTCTTCTCTCTGGTTGACCACGCAGGGGAGAGTGTTAGGACGTCTGACGGTGAGCTCGAGGACGATGGTAGCAGTTCTGGGGCGCTAGCGGGTGCACCTTGGCACGACTGGCGGTGCGGCATGCGCGATAACTAGCGGGGCACGGCTACAACGAGAATGGCATGTGCTGATGCTCTAGGTCGCCATGGGCTACGATGTGTCACGGCCCACACTAGGAAGGGGTGTCGGCGATGGGGCCAGGGTGTCCATGCTCGATGCAGCGTCGGAGGCCCCCGAGAATAGTGAGCATGTCGGGTCTGTCGTTTGGGTGGTTCCACAAGCAGGGCATCCACACGGGCACGAGCACGACGTCCATGGGCATGAGCAGGGGTCCATGAGCTGCGAGCACGAGCATGCCATCCGCCGAGAGAGAGAGAGAGAGAGAGAGAGAGAGAGAGAGAGAGAGAGAGAGAGAGAGAGAGAGAGAGAGAGAGAGAGAGAGAGAGAGAGAGCTTCGGCCACGACCAAGGAGCTGGCAGGAGAAGGGGAGGGCGGTGGTGTGTAGGAATGCCCGATCCTACCGAAAAAGGGTTCCCCCCCGCTTTGTATTACAAAGCAACAACATCGATACAACCCACGATAGGTGCTGGGGCGGAAGCAGCACAGGCACGCCCAAAAGAAAAGAAAGAGAAAACACAAAAGGAAAAAAATGCCGACAACGGCGGATCAACGAAAACGAAGATGACTCGCAACCGCTGCGCCCGCCGGAGAATTCCACCACGCTCCTAGCACCGCGAAACGCCGCATACCAAGTAACACCTTCAAGAAGGAACGCGAGGACAATGACGCTGCTACCGGACATGACCTAGGGTTTCCCCTGGTACGCGAAGGGCCGTGGGAGGAAGGGGGATATCCGACACCCTTCAGGAAGGCACGGCGGCGCCCACGGGCGTCACCGCGTCAGTGCCGGACAAGCCGACAAGGATTTCTCCCAACCTCCAACCAACCACGACCCCAGACGATCCATCGCGCTCCACCATACTTGCCGTCCACCAATATGTGCCACCACGAACTCGCAGTCACCATCGCCGTCTCACCGTGACAAGCGAAGCGAGACCGGCGGGAACGAGAGGAACCAGCCGAAAACGAGGAGCAGCAGGGTCAGCGGCCACGTGGGAGGGGACAACCTCCACCACCCTCGGCGGTGACCGACCGGACGTAGCTCAGGAGCAAACCAGGCACCCCTGCTTGGCCGAGCTTCAGGCTCGTGAAGCTCCCATCGCTGCGCTACAGAACACGCACCACCATCTCCGCCACCCCCAGCCCAGGCCACACCTCCGTCCGCCGGAGATGACGCCGGAAAGCACACGCCAGGCCCACCCAGACCAGATGGGGCCCAAAGGGCCCAGATCTGGCGGAAGGGCGCCGCCGCCACCATCGCGCCGCCCGCAGCCAAGCAGCCACGCCACCGCCACCTTGCCACAGGAACTGCGCCGCCTACGAAGACGAGCCGCCATCGGATCCGCGCCGGCTGGGTGCACCGCCTCGGCGCCAACGCCGAGCTCTGGCGCGCGAGAGGAAAAACGGGCCGCCCGCCCCAGCGTATCACTCGAGCCAGGCCGGTGGCCCGCGCGCGGCGGGGGAGGGGATAGGAGGAGGGGGCCGGGAGGGACGAGGAAGGGGCCCCGTCGCCTCGCCGGGAGGCGTCGGGGAACGAGGAGGAGGAGGAGGGGGGGGGGCGCGCGCCTTGGCGGCCGGGGCGGCGGGGCGGGAGGGCGGCGGCGGCGGGGGAAACCTCGCCCAACCACCCTTTCGACGTACTACTCCAGAAGGGTTGAACCGGATGTTACTCGGAATGCCCGATCCTGACCTAGATCGAGCAGGGGAGGGAGATTTTTTAGGGAGGAGAGGAGTTTTTGGCAAACAAAAAAAAAACCCAGCTTAACGTCGTCCATGGCGAACCGTTACGCCACGTCAGCAAATGGGCCGAACCCACCAACCAATGCTTTTGCAAAAGATTAGGCTGAAAATTAGTAGTTTTTGTGTCAAAAATCTGTAAACCCATCTATAAACGTAGTCCACAATTTGATGGTTTTCTGCAATTACGGAGGCCAGACAGAAGGCACAGCGTCTCCCACATTGATCAGAGGCATATTTACGACAGGCACCCCTGGCCCGTCCCCCATTTTTGGACCCCTCTCCCGCGCTCTGATGAGGCATCTCTATCTTCTCACCCTCCTCCTCTTCCCCTTCTAATGCTAGCCATAGTGGGAGTAACTTAGCAAGTAACATAGCGCATTTCGAGAAAATTCTGCTTATGTGGCAAGTAATTAATGAGAGGTGGTAACATAATATATTACTGTAACATAGCGCTTTCCAAGACAAGATGAGTCTACGAGCTAATAAATGAAGCCATCTATGATACTACTATTATGTTACTTTGCATTATGAAGGTAGTAACTTAGACTAGTGTCATATGCATGACACTAGTCTAAGTTACTTCCCACTATGACCAGCCTAACCAAGACAAGATCCGATTGATCAGTGCCGTGAGTCCAAGAAAAAATATCAGCGCGCGAGGTGCTGGCTTCCCTTTTGTGCACAGACGTGGCATAAGAGGGGCGTTCTCCTGATGCATCCTAATGGAGAGCGTACGATCGGATGGATCGACGTCCGGCGCCCTGCTGCCATGCCACCTAATGCCTAGCTAGCTAGCTAGTGCGCCATGGTGCGCTCCTGTTAGGATCCACAACCCCCCGCACCCGTCCATCCATCCACCGAATCGGACGGTCTACTCCCCACGGAAAACACTCCTCCGGTCCAATCGCCGCAGCTTGATCAGTTCGATCCTTCCAACGCATGCACCCCTGGAAAGCTACCGCAGCCTGGCTTCATGCACGGTCGTACCAGGAGCAATGGCCTCCGGTTTGGTGGTACGGATTAGACCAGTGAGGCATGGACGAGTGTGGTGGTAAGGGATGGAGGTGTTTTTGGTTTGACACGAAGGTACACAGTGGAGATTGTGCGGCTTCGGTTCTCGCTTTCTCTCTGCCATGGCAGCGACTAGGCTATACTGGCTGGTCGATCGGCACATGTCAAGAAGGATTCGTGCACCTAATATCGTACACAATGTGTAACTAATTAAGGTAGTAGTACCATATCCACTGTTGGGTGCTGTACACATGAAAGAGAGAAGTGCCCTTTCTTCAGAGAGTGGAGTTTATTAGGACAAAAGTTCATCAAACTGCCGCAATCTTGGCTGAGCACAGAGCAACCAGAGCTAGCTTGTGTAGAGTCTGACTCCCTGCCACATCGGACTGTATTATTTGATCCAGTGGACTGGAGAAGTTAATGGTGGTCTTGTCTCTTGCAGCAGCAGCACCCAGCACCGTTAATTTCACTTTCCGCCGGCGGCGTCGCGTCGCTTTTCAGGGAAAACGGAGATGGACGACGTTTCTTCGAAGCAGGCAGGCACACTGCTGTACACCGGCGCCGGCGGCGGCAGGCAATCGAGCTGTGGCTCATCACGTATCCCAATTCCCATCTGATTTGGCCCGCCGTGGATCATACGCACTAACCACACCCTTTCTTGATTTCTTCGTCTCTGGTCAATGTCATCCGGGAGAAAGGCAAGGGACGGAAAAGAAAATACGTAGCCCAATTGGCTTAACTAGTTTAAGCCATTCCAATGGCCAACTCGCCTCCAATCCCTGTTGCTCCCTCCTGCAGCTACCACCACTGGCGGTCGTCTCACCAAAGCAACTCGTCGTAGCTATACTGCCATAGAGCTACCTTATCCTCCTACGTACGTACGTACAGCGACAGCAACAGAAGCATTATTGGCACCAGAAGCACTAAACCCAGCCGCTTCTTGTTGAAGTTTTGCAACTTTGGATTAACAAAATGTAATGCTAACCCTGTCATTAGAAGATGACACCGGGGATATCGATCGTGGAATATTGAATCCCTACCAGTGCTCGCATGCAGAGCAGCAGCCCGGCGTCCGACGTCATATTTGCGGCAATGATTTGCGCCTTTTGTGAATGCGCTGTCAGCTTAAACTATTTGTGGCTGGAGTTCCTGGGCCACTCCGGCCTATCATGCGACCGCGGATCTGATATGGGGTACTTGCTTTTGCTTTGCTTTGCTTTGCATGAAATATTTTTGTATGTGATGTCTTTTGTTGGAACAAATCCTACTCTTTTGCATATCTTCGTTGTGGCATGCTCACCTCCTTATCCGTTGATATATAGTTTCATTTCATGGCAAGTACGGACAAGTTTGGCATGCATGCTTGGCTCAAATTAACTCCCCTTACTTAATTTCAAAGGATCCCACGACCTGAGGAAGGAATGCCAGATTTTTAGGGCTCCCAACGAGGGACGCGGATGTGGGTGGCGTTGGGGACCTCGGAGTTGGAGCCGAAGGTGGGAGCAAAAGGGTTACTAGGGCCGGTGGAAGACATGGCGGCGGTAGGGTAGTGGCGGTTCGGGTAGGGTTAGAGTTTGGGGAAGAGGCACGGTGGGGAGGGGAAGGGGAGGTGCGGTAAGAGGAGGGAAAGAGGGGCGACGCAACGGCTGGAAGGGCAGCGATGGCGGCGGGAGGAGGTGCGGCGTGGCTAGGGTTAGGGCTAGTGGTGGCGGGAGGCGTGGCTAGGGGCGGGGGATCGAAGGAAGGTTGCTTTTTTTGAGAGAGAGAATGAAGGAAGGTTGATATCATGTAAAGGAATAAGATGCAACTCTCGATGTATTGATCAAGTGCAAACACACGTATATATATGATGTATAAGGTGGGTCACAACCTCAACTACACAAGATAAAAGAAGATGGGCTAGAAATACAATATACATGAAATATATACTCAACAGTAGCCAAGTAGAAGTTTTTCACCTTTCCCGAACGGAGTCATCGAGCATGTTTCCTGCAAATGGAAACTGAACCTGGCATCCAGATGCAGTAGAGCATATCACCGGTGCAGCATCTCTCCAGATTCATCAATAAATATAATTGAAGCCAAACTCTGCTGGATAATGATCACTGCAAATCCTAGACTTTTTTACAAAGTGACGTCATTATGCACCATTCTTGATATGTCCCACGTCACATAGAGTTGTGCACACGGCACACTGCAGCATCTTCCTTTCTCTAACAATATATGAAATCCGTGAATCTATCATGTGTTTTTAGTAATTTTAGCAGATGCCATCTTCAGGATTGAGCACCTATATTCTAGAGTCTTCTCCTGCTTCAGACCATTGTTGCTGGAATTACAATCATTCATTAGTTTAACCCATCTATAAATATAGTATGCTCCCTAATTTTTAACGCTTCAGAATAAATTGAGGTCTTTAATTTGGAATTGAGCCAACAGATTTTGAGCGGGTCAATAATTTCTCAAGGAACCCTTTTATTAAAATATTTTTAATTCATTGTGCACCTAATTGCACTATGCTTCCTTATTTTTAAGTCCACATAATCAATTGAGGTTTCAACCCAATTTTGACCGGGTCAACAATTTCTCAAGTAGCTATTTTAATATATTTTTGTAATTCATTATGCTCCCTAAATTTGAAGCTCCCCCATTCGATTGAGGTATTTAATTTTCGAATTTGGCTCACAATTTTGATCGGGCCAACGATTTTTCAAATCAATCCCGCACACCCCCTCTTTCCATTTAGAAATAAAAATGTCAACATGTGATAATACTGTACCACCAATATAGTACATACATGCACCCGATGCAGAAAATTTGCACATATAAGTATGGGTTATAAAAGATTAGTAGATAACTTTAAATCACACTACGGAAAGCTCACCAGGCACCGCATTTTAAATAAAAAGAAAACACAATTCATCATTTTCCCCATTCGCTAAACCTAATACTCCCTCGGTTCCAAAATATAAGGTGTGCGAATAGTTAAATTTCTTTAAGTTTAACCAAGTTCGGAGCCAAATATATCGACAACCACAATACTAAATAAATAAAGTATAAACATTCATTTGATTAATCTAGTGATACCGATTTGATATTGTGTATATTGATATATTTCTCTATAAATTTAGTCAAACTTAAGAATTAAAAAAAACTAATACACCTTATATTTTGAAAGAGTGAGTGTCATTTCTTTAAATGAAAATCCAACAATATAAACGGCGCCGCAAAGCGCGCCCAACACTTCTAGGACATGAATACTTACAACACCAAGTATATACATATTGTTGAACGCTAAACATAATTTCTTTAGTTTTGCGTTAGTGTGTTGTATTTGTACTACCGTCTCGAATAGAAATGAGGACAGACTACCATGTCATTCCCTATGTGCGGTCCAAGAGAAACTCTAGATACTGGTCTCCGCCACCCCCATTCCTCGGCTTCCATCTTTCTTGGCTTGTTTATTGATTTGATTAAAAGAATTCAGTCTCGAAGCTCTTTCTTCTAAATAAGGATTCAATAAAACCCATGATGAAAGCAAAGTATACTCAATCTTGTCATTGTTTAATGGGCATCAGCGTGCAAATCCCACATGGCATGGAAATGTCGTGTCCGCTTTCCAACCTAAGGCCTGAAGAGGCACAGGGTGGCATGCCTCGCATGGCGGAATTGAAGAGTGGTATCAGTAGGCGCGGGCATGTGCCATGGGTGCCTGACATTTCAGAGGCGCATGCACGAACTCCCATAGTAAGACACTAGCAGAACGAACTCCACAACATGATGGCACGACCTGGTGGTCGGCTAGGTGTGGAGCCGCATTCTACAGACCAGAGAGTATCGCACATGACCACTGGCAGGATGACGCTTGACCATGTGTTAGAACTGGGTCCAAGAAGGCCGTGTCCTCCGAGTGAAACATCTGATGGAGGATGCTGCTAGGTGTTGTTATGGTGGAGAAGACTACCATCGACGAGATAATGGCGCGACAATGTCTGGATGCAATGCATTGGCGTCTTATTTTTCGACAAAATCTTGTTCGGCTAGCTAGTTATTTGCATGTATACAAGTAGAGGGGTGGATGCTGACATTGCCACACTGGCTGTTGATATCGAGGTTGTATTCTTTATGGGTGAAAAGACACAATTTAGCCTTTTGGTTGATTGAAGTATGCACATTATTTCTTTGTTGATGGAGTTAGCTCAAAGTTCTGCTTGGGGGTTATTGCCACATGTTTAACTCTAGTTGGGCCAACCAACATGAGCATTTGGGTGCCGATTCCTCACATGTCGCTCGATCATTGGATTATGTACCACATTTGTAGGGTTTGTGGTAAGAGTTTGGAATTTCTGAACCGAGGCTGGTCTAATGTAGATGGCCTTGGGTTTTTGATTCTTTTTCTATAACCCTATTTTGTTCGGCATCAATGCTTAAAAACCGTTTTTGATCATTTATATCTATTGGGGAATTAAAAATAATTACCCAAGTAACTAAGACTAAGCACACTCAAAGCAAAATATCAAGGAGAGACCAAGTCAACACAAGTCAAGTCATTGTCATGGTCAACAAGTACGAAAGGATAAGAAGACAAAATCAAAGAGGCAAGATGAACAAAATAAGCCCAAGGGAAGCTTCAAGGCCCAAGTGGAATGAGATGAATTGGTTCATGAAAGGGCTATATGCTCCCCCTCTCTCCCTCCTAACCCTCCATGAACCTATGGACTGATGGACAAAAAGTTTCCTATTTTTGCCCTTCCACCTCCTTACTTTAAGAGTAACTGGTCATTTGTCAAGGATCTCAAGCCTATATAAATCCTTCATGGGTATGCAACCATCTGCTCGCACTAGAATAAGAATAAGTCATTAGAGCTAAAAGCTCTATCCGGGGACCTTTAGGCTCAGATTCGATGAGTCATGTTTGGCTTAGATCGATGTTGAGAAAGGGAATTTGGCAATGGAAAGGAGATGGCATACATCTCAAATCCTATGAATAGGAATAGGAAAGAAGATTTCCTTTGATTCACATCATAGTATTTTTTTTTCATTGAGTCTAGGCTAGTGTTTATTTTCCTGTGAAATATGGAGGATAGGAAGAATTCCTCCATAGGAATATGATTCTATTCTTATAAACCAAAGGCCTCTAAAGGAATTTTTCCTATTCTAGAAATCCCATCTACAAGCTAGTTTGCTATAAATAGGGCATTAAGCAACAATAGTGTTTTTTTAATTCATCCTTTAGCATCGACTGACTCGGGCAAGGTGTTTCCTTCCTTCGCAATACCCGGCCAGGGAACGGTAGGAATAAATCACGTCTCTTTTTCAAAATGTGGTGTTCATTGTTGATTCTCCCTGATTCTTAGCAAACTTAGCTAAACAATTGTGTTAGAAATAAGAAAGCAATGTCGGCGGAAGAAATACGAAGAAACCTATCACACTTTTGTAGTATAGACATGGTGCACATGATTTCATAGGCATCTGAATGGGTTTATCTCCGTGCCTTCTGCCTCCGACACATCATATCTCCTATGCCGACCTCGTACTTTTGATCACTTCTTCCTTACGAATTGTATCTATTATGAATTGTGTCTATTTAAGCTTTTTCTCGATTGATATTCATTTTTTTCATTACCATACTTGCAACTCTACAGTAGAACTGATCTTAGATGTGCTTTGAATCCATATCTGGACTTAAAATCAACTTTGATAAAAGTGAAGCGTTTGTCACCAGGGGGAGTTTGGAGGACAGGCTCCGCGCTGCCCACATGATGAATTGTAAGCTTGGATCCCTACTATCAAGTACTTGGGAATGCCGCTTACCTACAAGCACTTGATGATTGAAGACTTTTTGTTCCTCAATGATAGGGTGGCAGGCCGCGTTGAACCTTGGGTAGGTAGATACCAATCCTTTGGTGGCAAGTTGGCTCTGAGTAATGCTTGCTTGTCCAACCTACAAATGTTTATTATGGGGTTTTTTCTTCTTTAATTAGGATGGGGTGCATTGTAAGTTTGATGTCGCTCGGTCCAGATTCTTTTGAAGTAAAGAGCTTCGCAAACAAAAATACCATATGGTGCATTAGAGAACCATATATGCCCCTAAGGAGGTTGGGGGCCGCCTTGGTATTCTTAACATGGAACATATGAATTGGTATCTTATGGCCAACTGGGCATGGAAGATCCTGACCGAGTAAGGTGGGCTTCGTCTTGACATAATTAAACACAGATACTTGCAGATAGCCCAGGTGTCTACAGCATCCTCCTCCCACGGGTCCCTATTTTAGAGGTCCATTACTAAAATTTATCATCCGTTGCGGGTAGGTGCAGTTCATACCGATGGTAATGGTAAATCCACCGTCTGGCTTCACGTTTGGCTTGGCCCGAATACCCTTGAGATGGACAACCCACGACTTTCTGTAATCTTCTTAGAACCTAGTGCCCTGGTTACTGACATTTCGAGGAATGGGCGATGGTGCCCATTGTTTCGCGGGTCATTAGGACTGCTTGATGTGCCAGAATGGCAACAGCTTGCCGCCCGGCTAAGGGGTTTCCGCCCATCAACTCAGCGTGGCCCCTTTAGATGGAAGCTCGAAGCATCTGACCAATTTTGACCAAGTCTCTATACAAGGCGCTTCACCAGGGAGCTGCCCCTTTTCAGGCCATGGACATTTAAAAGGCCAAAATACCAGTCAATATCAGGATTTTCTTATGCCAGAACGTCAGATAGGCTTCCGTCCGGTACATAAGTTCAAAAGAGGTATGGTCCAGAGGACGGCCTCTGCCCTCATTGTGGGGTGCATGAAGATGCAAGCCACATTTTATTCTCTTGTATCATGGCACAATTTTCTTGGGGATGCATCAGAGACATGACCGCGTGCAGGTGGGTACCAGCGTCTTTTCGTGCATTCCACGCACTCCGCAGGAGACTATCTGGCTTACCTAAGCGAGCTATTTGGATCCTTTTTGCGGCTTTATCATTGTCTTTGTGGCAGATTCGCAAGAAAGCATTAATTGAAGGCTCCTTTATAAAACACCCAGCTAATGCATTTTACAAATTGACTATCTTCTTACAACTATGGAGGTCACTGAGCAAACCGTAGGAGGCGGAAGCGATTGACGTGCTTTGCAACAAGCTCCAATCTCATGCTCATAAATTAAGGGAAGGTGGCAGCTTACCTGATGCCTGAGCAATTTCGATCGTCGACGCATCATGCTCATAGTTTTCTCTCCGGTCTAGTTTCGGCTTGTGAGCCAAGGGCCTCTTGAGACTTTTATTGAACTTATTTGTTGTTTTGTTTTTAAATTCAGACCTATCCTGTAAAACACATTAAGGGTTTCAGTTCGCTAAGCCGGGCAATCGCCTATTCTCTAAAAGAAGTGCAAAGCTAACAACTTTTGCAAAGGTATGTGTTGTTTCAATGGCATATTACAACCCGAGACAATAAAATCTGGGTCGGTCCTCCCGTCCTGATGGGTCAATGGTGAGCCCCAGTTTGTTTACGAAATCAACCCAAAAGATCCACTGGCTTGAAAGTTTTTGGGCTGGGCTAATGTCCCAATGGCTACCGTCAGCCTGTTCCCATTCTTAGCCCGAGTTTCTTTACGAAGTCAACCCAAAGATCCACTGGCTTCACATTTTTTGGGCCAGGCTAATGTCCCAATGGCCACCGTCAGCCCGTTCCCATTCTTACCTTCATTCCTATTCTTACTTCCGTTGCATTACCGTCAACCCAAAGTTAGTACAAAATTGAGTCATCTATTTTAAAATGGAGGGAGTCAAGTCTAAAGTTTTAGGAAGAAATTCTGGGCAAAAACAAATGCAGAATCAATAGTACATAGAAGGTGATATTGAAGTTTTTTGGAGTTACAAAAAAATTTCCGCCCAGAAGTTCACCAAACTTTAGACATAAGTATAACACACTATATCATGTTTGTTGAAAAAATCAGAAATGTTTTAAAAAATAATATAGTTTTTAATTTAAATGTTTAATCAGATGCGGGATGCGCGTAGACCCAAGTTCCAAACATCCACGTATCCCGGCACAGGGATGTTATAATTAGCACTTGCTCACTCTCACTGTCTCACATAGTCACATGATAGGATCGTCGCTAGGGAAAAGCTGACAAGAAGAAAATGGAGAACAAAATTCATCTTCATGCATGATCAATCGATGGACCATGCACTATATGTCAGGTGGAAAAGGCAGAGATACTCGTCGATGGACGATGGTGGATGTGGGCTAGTGGCCATTGGTCGTCGGCGTCTCAACATCCAAGACATGGACGTCGCCGTTGACGTTCCCAAGTACGTGCTTGCCGCTGCCACTGCCGCTGCCGTTGGTCGCTGTGGTTAAGGGCAGCTCGCCGGCGCCCTTGACACTGACGTTGGAAACTTGGCTGATGCCGTCCTTGCTCTTGCCCCTGATGAGAAAGTAGAGGCCTACCACGATGATCACTGCACCAATCACACTGAAAACAGGAAAGAAAAAAAAAAGGAAATGATATCATTAGTGCGTTGAACTAATGCATGTACTCTTTTTTTTTTGCATCGGACTAATGCATGTACTCGTCGATCTGAAAATGCATGGCAGCAGCAATACCCTACGTACCTTCCGAGAGTGATCTCCTCCTTCAGAATTATGGAGCCCATGACGGCGGTTACGATCATGCAGAGCGGGTTGAAGGCCGTGACGAACACCGGGCCCCTTTGCCTCGACACGATGCCCTGCACGTAGTAGGCCACGCCGGAGCACACTATGCCGCCGTACACGACCGTGAAGAGGCGAGTGTCGAAGCCGATGACCCACGCATGGGTGTTGGCGCGCTCGGCGACGACGGCGACGGCGGTGCTCATGACCGACCCCACGCCGCAGATGAGCACCGTGAGGGACAGCTCCGCCGGGTAGTCCCGGAGCGTGCTGGACTGGAGGATGAAGAAGCACGACCAGGCCACGCAGGCGGCGATGGTCATGATGGTCCCCTTCAGCCACGCCGCTCCGTCGGCGGCGGCGGCCGCACCGCCGGCGTGGTGCTGGCCCTTGGTCCACGGGAACTGCACGACAGGGCCGTGGTAGAGGACCATGAGCACGGCGCCGGCCACCGTGAGGACCGTGCCGGCGATCTTGGCCTGGCTGTGCAAGCTCCGCAGTCGCACTTTCTCCATGCGCAGGATGAGCGCCAACACGAAGGTGACGGCCGGGAGGATGTTGACCAGCGCCGTGGCGAACCCCGCCGAGGTCAGGTTCGCACCCATGTAGTAGAGGTTCTGGTCAAGCACAGGCCTGCCAGGTAACGACGCAACAAACCACATGTCAGTAACAGCACCTTTGTACTCTGTCGTCATGCATGAATGGATTGATGGACCAGGGCAGATTGAACTAATCAACCGCAACGCACGTACTCGAGTAATGCGAGCCCCATGATCTTGATGAAGATGGTGATTGTCATCTTTGGCCTCAGTCCCCTGCACATGCATGTCACGTACGTTGGAGTAAATACAAAATTAATTAGCACGTTAACTAGTTCTGATCTTAATTTCATGAATCCTGATCCAGGTACGTATAAACGTCGAAATGATCCAAGTATGAGTGGAACTGAGGATGGTGGGGTCAAGTGTCAATGGCTCCTGGTTTTCAGCCATGCATGGCCAGCTACCTGCGTGTGTCATTTTCTACTTCTACTGATTAATGCACTCTGATATTCGGATGGATCCATACATATATAGATGTTGCATGCATGGACATATGCTTACGCTAGTCATAGTGTAGAGTAACTTAGATTAGTGTCATGCATATGACACTAGTCTATGTTACTAGGCTCATAGTGGGAAGTAACATAGAAGTATTAGTATCATAGATGATTGCATTTATTAGACTATAGACTCATTTTACTTTGGGTTACGTTATGTTATAGTAACATATTATGTTACTCTAAACACTTTTTTCTTCATTAACTACATACCACATTAGCAAACTTGTCTTGAAAAGCGCTATATTACTATAGCTAAGTTTACTCCCACTATGACCAACCTTATTTGACACGTTACAAGGAAATGGGAAAAGTTTTTTTTACATGGTAATACGTGATTTTTATTATAAAGATTAAAGTACAATTCACGTAAGGACGGACATGACAAAACTGAATAGAATGAGGTATCAAGATGCATATGTTTTACTAGTGCTTTTTTTTAGGGTATGTATGTACTAATTAGAAGGTCACCATCTAAATGAGAGACAGAAAAAAGGGAATGAGCTATTTGTACGTGTGGTGTTTGCTCGATCGTGGGGTGCGCATTAGCTAGCACACGATTGGCGTGTCGGCGTTGGATAGATTACTGTAGTTGTTACCTCTCGAAGTAGAGGGCGAAGGGCGCCATGACGGCGGTGGCGACGAGGTTCCGGTAGACGACGAGCACGAAGTGGCTCATCCCGCGCTTGAGGGACGCCACGGCGATGATGTACATGCCGGCGAACCCCACCTGCAGCAGCACCATCGCCAGGTACGGCTTGGCGTCGTTCACGGCTTTCCACCCCATGCCCATCGTCGTCTTCCTCACTTGGAAGTTTGCGAGTGCTTTTCTTCTCGCTCCAACTCTCACTCTCTTGTAGCTAGCTATGGTAGCTCGAGCCCGATCGATTGGATTTAACTACTGCCGAGGAATGGCTGTGTTGAGGCGATGAGCTCACACTGCGGCTGTCTCGTTTATATAGAGGCTCCAACGCTGCTGCCGCGATGCACAGTGGAGGGTGCAGTGTCACGCTAGACATGAGCCGTGCCGAGCCAGGGCTTGCCGAGCCGACCGTTCAGCTCGGAACCTGTGACGAGCCTCCAGGTTGGGCTTGGCTCAGGCTCAAGCCAACTCGAGATGGATCCTGGGCCAAACTGGTGGACAGCACATACAGATACAGCAGAATTGCATAGAGCAGTTTTTTGTGTTTTTTAAATGTTTCTATGCCTATATATTAAGGGTATGGCTTGATCTCAGTCGACTGAGACTCAGTCAACCGATAAAACATATAAAAAATAAAAAATAAAAAAATACACAGATTTTCACGCAAGACCTCACGAATATAGCATCTACAGAGACTTCATCGGCTGAGATTTTACAATCCAAATATACTAAACATTTGGCACTCCTTATTCTATAGAAGGGTATAGTCTGTAAAACGAGCATAGTTTGTTTGGGGATACAACGTGAGGAGATATTTTTGGTCTGGGATATGTTTGCCCAAAACTTTTTTTTAGATAATCTCACGAAGCTTTTTATTAATTCGTCACAACATTTACAGGGACGGAGGAAAGGTCTCTAGGATGACCCAACCATATACAGCGACCACCCCCGAGAGATAAAGTATGCTTCGCTAAGTTGTGAGCTTCAAAGTTTGAGCTCCGAAATGCATGTCTAAACTTACAAAAATCAAAATCCAACGAGTGGTGTATTATTTAATGTACAATGGCGCCATAAATTGATGAATTTTCCTTCTTCAGATCCTCCTCCACTTGTTTGCAATCAAATGCTACATGAATTCGCCGTTGATAGAGATCCTCTGACAGTGCCAAAGCCTCTCTAAGCCCAAAAATTCCTGGTGCGTGCGTCATGTATATGGGCTTTCAACTTTAGATAGGCCCTGTGGGAGAAGGGTTTGGCCGCTGTCCGGGCCCTCCCTTTGTCTCATCCCCTTTGCATCTGTTGTGAGTAACCTTCCGTCAGTCGTCAATGGTTGCAGGGCTCCCTGGTGCGGCAAATCCATCCCCGTCCCGTCAAATCCAAATTCTGTTGTCGTCTTGTTGTAGGGATGTT
This sequence comes from Aegilops longissima, assembly GCA_021605205.1. Classification (NCBI taxonomy): domain Eukaryota; kingdom Viridiplantae; phylum Streptophyta; class Magnoliopsida; order Poales; family Poaceae; genus Aegilops; species Aegilops longissima. The sequence continues at coordinate 581,388,372 of CM038681.1, read as the reverse complement.
CTCAAACTCTGGGAGGGAACCCTGCATAGGCTATGTCGATGTCTCGTAGCGGCGCCTATGTACACCGTTTTCCTTTTAGGAGGTGCCGTTGTGGAGCTCCAACACCTACAATACTTTGCTTTGTGGTCTCTGGGTGAAAATCTAAGATTTGGCTTGGCGGATCGGATGACTGTGTTGTGTCCTCGACAACACTACCTCCTTGGAGGCGGCATCTTGGAGATCCAAATGACGGCTTCTGTTGCTGCAGGTACGTTTGGGCATGGTGGTGTGGCCAACTGGGGCCCATGGTGGTGTGTTTTTTTTTATGTGTTTCTCTTCGGCTACCCTTCATGTGGCTCCGTCCTGTTGTTGTGCATGCTCAAGACCCTCCATTGGTTGTCGTTGTGTTGTGGCGAGCTTCAGGCTTTTGGTGTCGTCTTGATTCATCTTTGCTCAATGACGACACAATGATGCCTCTCCAACTTGCTAATCGTCCCAAGCTCCCGTTGCGGAACTCCCGGTCGAGGTTCATGTCTGGCACTCGTTGATTATGGATGCTCCTCTGTTGTGACGTGGCCTGCTCGAGCCCAAAAGGCCGACTTTGCTCGACCCGTTTACCTGGCGGGTTGAGCCAAGCTCGGCTCAAGCCTTTACAAGTCCGAGCCAAGCTCAAAAGCTCGCCCGGCTCGTGCAGCGTGAGTGCAGGGGTTAAGTGCAAGGTGGTGTAACCATCGAATCCGTGGCTACGGGTCATGGATGAGCCTGCCTCAGCCTATCCTCTGTGTGTTCCAGTGCTTAGCTTAGTTATATGCTCCATTCCCAGTTTAATAGTATTCCATTTCCGGGCAAAGGTGAAGAATTAGCTACCACACCACGTGCACACACCTTTGTAAATCTTCATCTCCCTGCTTTTGCGCACATCCCATGGCCGTTGGTTTGGATTACTTTTCGGCACCTGAGGAGAATAGAAGCCGTCAGAAGCCATCAAAGTCAAGGTCTGTGGGATCTGAGGTATAATTATTAGCTGGACCGCAGTCTTCTTCACGCTGGCCCTAGCTAGAGCTAACCAGTGCTCTCGTACCGACAACCATCCATGTTTTTTTTTGCGAGGTAACCATCCAAGTTCATGCGTGCGTGCATGCATGCGTGGTGGCTAGCTAAACCAGCAGTGAGTTAATCATCTGATAAGATGTAGCATCAATGTTCAAGTGAATGTTATTCTCTTCACCCTAATTGTAAAGCAAAAGATGCATGTATGTCCAAAAATAAATAAAAGAACGTAGCCATAAGATCTTATTTTCTCCTAACAAAAGTGTATGTGTTATCGTCTGCGAGTTGGCCTTATTGCAGCGAGTGGGTTTAACCGATCATGGTCTATCCGCATCTGCGCGCATCTGAGCGGAGAAACCATTAAGTTGCCCCTTGTTTAAGAGTAAACCACGTATATTTATTTAAAGATCCATAGACGTTCAACCAGATGTAAAAAGTATCACCACACCGTGCCACAAGTAGCAACCAAAAAGTTACACGGACTGGGAGATCAAACCATATTTAAATCATGATGTCTACTGGTTGTTTATTTAGGCATGCGAATTTGTGAGCCTTGGCCCTTAGGTGCCTTCTTGCCCTTTTTAGTTCAACCAAATGAATTAATTTTTATGGAAACACTAAATATTTGGAGTCAGATTTTTAGACATGAAATTTTTGACCTTTTCATGGCAATTTATATTGACGCAATAATGGCAAATTTAGTTTGTAATCACGGCAATTTTCTGACAAAAATATAAACTGAGATGGATTTTCCATGCTCGCCAACAAAACTTGTCATCCTCGAAGAACATAATTTGCCATGAAAAACGTTTGATTTGCCTTGGTCAAAAATTTGACATCGGATTTGTAGTGGGGTCCAATTTTTAAAAGTGGTATGATTGTAAAAGTTTAAAATTAGTTCATTTAGTTGAACTGAGAGAATACTCTAAAGGTGGCACCTCTAGTTGTGCAGTTTAGCAATCTTTTTCCAAAAAGAAACGAAAGACACAAAGTTACCCTTTGTAACAAATGCATGGTCCATGACAGAGCTTGCTCTCTCTTCTTTTAGTGAGAACAATCATGGTTAGTTTTATTGATTTGCAAACGTATAGTTACATCATTCATAATATTAGAAATAAAAAGCAAGGGATTCATCGACCAAGTTACATGTGAGTCTACCTCCAGATTCTCCTCCAACCGGGGAAATACGAGGACATTGCCGCCACCAAGACCAAGACATCATGGGATGCATCTTCATCCACACAATCTCCATCCACAACACCATCACTCTCCATCTTCACCGTCATCACTAGTTTAGTATTTGATGCTTTGTGTTTTATTGAGGTGTTATTTGACCCTCATATTGGTATCCATACTCATATGCCTTTGCACATGCTTATCTACGCAACTTGTGAGTAGTTCACTATGTTCTTAAGAACATGGGAGAAAGCAAGTTGATTTATTTCATATGATTTTGCAATAAGAATTGGTGTTTGATTATATATTATGGTATAAAAATCATCTAGACGTGGTGGGCGAATGTCGACCGCATACCACTTCACCATTTATCTGCCATGAGGAGAGCATTTTGTTGTGATGAATTTCGGAGAGGCCAGAGTGACAGAATACCAATCTCCGAGTTTTGGTTAGGCTTGCTTTAGTTACTTTCAATAGACAACTGGATTGGTCGTTTGTAGCATAAGTGTTAAATAGGGACACCGAAAATTCAAGCTATTGTTAGGCTTGCTTTAATTACTTTCCATAGACAATCGGATTAATCGTTGGGAGTATAATCATAAGAACATTTGAGTCAATGGTTTTGCAGCATGTTAGCTTCGGTTCTATCCACATAGCAACAATGAAGCAATAAGAATCAAAGATAACTAATATGAGTTGACAAGTAGACAATTACCCTCTCCAGTCCTTGAGAACGATTTACTCTTCTTAAGAATAACCATTGGCATGTCCTTGAGAACATTGGTGTAGATAGACACTTCTGACCGGTGCTCATTATGGTGAAATATTTTGATAGTGCAAAGATCATTTCCCTGGACTATGCAACATACTCTGCATGCAGTTAAATACTATTTCAAGCAATTTTCAAGGCAATGCAATCGGAATAATTAAGCAAACCATATAGCAACAAAAGGCATAGTCAAGATCATCATGTGTATATGTCAATAAACTGGAAATATTATCGAAAAAAGTATAGTGATATTATTTCATTGTGCCAATAGTTTTAATATATTAATGAAAAAGTTGAAATAATTAAGTCGGTTGGACATTTTTTTCCGTAGAGCGTTATGTATCTAGCTATTAGTAAGATGTATGTGCTTGAAATTTTCCAAAAGAAAAGCAAAATATCCGGTCACCGATCTACACTAGTAGAAAAAGGTCCTGTTGACCCGGTTGGTGAGGGCCTTTAGTCCCGGTTCATGAACCGGGACTAAAGGGTCGGTACTAATACCCTGGCCCTTTAGTCCCGGTTCAATCCAGAACCGGGACTAATGGGCCTCCACGTGGCCTGTCCGCTGAGCCGAGCAGGAGGGCCTTTGGTCCGGTTGGTGGCACCAACCGGGACCAATAAACATCCAGCGTCGACATTTCTTTAGCTCTGGTTTTTGTTTTTTTAAAGGGGGTTTGGGGGTTTTGGGGGTTAATTTAGGTGTTTCATATATTGTGCTATAGCTAGCTAATTAATAGAGAAAAGTGTCCTCTCTTTTGTCCGTGCTTGGTCGACGCTACGTACTATACATACGTATAGAGAGGACTAACTAGACATGCTAGCTAGCTAGTAATTAAGCAAACAGAAGATCGTCATGAACATATATGCATACAGAGAGAAGTGATATCGACCACCTCTCCTTCTCCGAGAGATTGGTCGAACAACAAGTTCTCGTATATCTATCCGACACTACCGTCTACATATATACAATAATTATCTTTTACAATACGGACGCGTGGTCCACATAGTATTCTCCGTCTTCAGCGATCACATGGTCAAGAAAGAATGCCGCCAATTCCTCTTGAATTGCTCGCATGCGATCTGGTGCTAGGAGTTCATCCCGCTTCCGAAACATCTAATTTTAAGAAAGGGTCACACACACACACACACACACACACACACACACACACACACACACACATATATATATATATATATATATATATATATATATATATATATATATATATATATATATATATGATTGAAACTCAACACAAATGATGGTAATAAAATAAAATTGTGAATATTTTATTTACGCACTTCATATTGTTTGTCGGAGTAGCCCTCTCACAGGTCGTGTGGCGGATGGACTCGCAAACGTAGTATCCACAGAAATCATTCCCTTGTTCCTGCCACAACCACTTTACAAGAAACAAAGGTCAATCAAACTGATAATTAGCAAGCATGCTAAATGGTATTGATGAAACTAGCGCTTGAATCACTAGGAGATGCGCGTGGAATATGCTACTATATAGTACTTACTTTTGGGTGTCTAAATTGCAGCTTCTTCGGTAGTCCCGGAGCTTTTTTGGTGAATTTTTCCCAAGCCCTGCCATACAAAGAAAACAATTACTTGATATCAGAAATGAACAAAGTTGCTGATATGGTGGATAATGATCGATTTAACTTACTTCTCGAGCATTTCAATCATTTTCGCATACTCCTTGGGATCTTTTCGTCTCGAGTCTAAGACAGTTACTACTCCCTGCTCAAGCTTAATCTCTAGGAGAATATAGTGTAACCTGCGCACGCATGCATAACTCATCAATATTACATTACTATAACCTGGACTAAATAAGGGAAACCGAATATGCCACAAGACAGTAACACTCACGTGTAGTTGTAAGGAAAGAGTATTATATTTTGTGTTCATTTATTTCCAACGATAGTAGCAAGTTGGCCTCGGTTTGATGGCACGATATTTAACCTCATTTGCATCTATGAGATATGTGTTAATGAACCCAATATCACCCACTTGTTTTTTCTTCATTTCTGCGATCTTCAATCTGCATAATATAGTGAGGATATTTATAAATACATGCAATGAAAGAGCTGAGTTATATAGAGATACTTAATGACAGAAGTAGTACTACTTACAGACAGTAGCAGGTGACCGTTGCTTTATCGAGGGCCAATTGATTGAAAACTGATAGAACTCCTCAAATGGAATAGGCAACAGTTCAATTCCAAGGAGGTCATGCTCCTTTTAACTCTCACATACAAAGTATTCCTCCCTCGACTCTTTGCAGGTTTTCATGTACCAATCATGCAATCTTCGCATCATCGTTGTTAGAGAGCTTTCATCTTTGACGAGAGGCTTCCCGTATCGTATCTTTGTATCTGCACCTCCAAGAAATCATAATGTACATCGTCGGGCAGGTAATCTGCAGGATTGCCATAACGGGCACCATCCTCGGATCGACGATGTCGCTAGCAGGCACCTTGAGCGGGGGCACGATTGCTTTGCTTGTTCGCCGAGCTGGGCAATTTGTTTCCCAGCTCGTCGTTCTTTCATCCTTTGATCACCGCAGTACTTCCCGATCTCTCCGCTTCGCAAATGCCTTTCCAATAATGCGCTCATAGTTGCCTTTCGGCGGAGACTTGGGTGGTTTTGTCGGGGCAGCGAGTGCGCTTCGCTTTGACCGGATCTACCTTCTCCTCCGGAGGTGGATGTCTCTTTGCTTTCAACCCTTGAAACCAGTCATCCACTTCGATCTGCGCGATCTTCGTTTTCCTCCTCGCTCCTCTCGACGGTAACTTCTCCGAGTCTTGAGAGAAGGACCGAATCAGATCTCCTCCGCCTTTGGCTGTACTGCTAGACGCCGGCAGAGCAGACGGAGCGGATGTCTTCTTTCCTTGCTTACGAGGCGGAGGAGAAGGACTACAACGCCGGAGCAGCCGGAGCGGCGGCGGGTCTCTTCCGCCTTTGCCGACGAGGCGGAGAAGGAGGAGGCTGGCTGCCCGGACGCGCCGGTGCAAGCGGAGAAGGAGACGGAGTGCCGCCACGCCGGAGAAGGAGCCGCCGAGTGCCTGATCGTCACTCGCCGGAGGAGGAGGCGGTGGAGGAGGCGGAGTGCCTGACTCGCCGGAGGAGGAGGAGGAGGCGGAGGCGCCCAGTTCGGAAGGTTGATGAGATCCTTCCGCCATAGGCATGGAGTCTTGAGCAGAACCCAGCCGATACTCCCTTCACGGTAGGGTGGTCAAGCGGAGGTCCTCAAATCCTCCGTTATTTCATCGACCATCACCTTAGCATATCCTTCTAGAATCGGCCGGCAGTGAAAAGTTGAGTCGGGTTTAGTAGGATAAACAGAGCCAACAGCCGCCTTGACCTTCAAATTGCTCCATTGCGCCATAAGGTGGCAATTTTCAGCATCCGTGATAGCATCCACGGATAGTTGGCGAGAGCCGTCAAGGCATGCTGCTCTGGCTGAAGCAGCTCGGTGGAAGCCACGCTGCTTCTCCGCTGAGATGGCGGGTAGCCGGGGAAGCTTGGCAGGTCGTTGTTGTGATCTGCTGCTTCTCGTTCCTCTTCTCGTTCCTCTAGCCCCATTACCCTTTCGTGCAGCGCCTGCATTAGGCTCTGCTCAGTTTCTTCCTCCTCTCATGGGTTTTGTAACCCGTGCGTCCGAAATCCAGCCTTCCATGAAACGGAACTGGCGTGCCTCGTGTCCGTCCAGGTGCTCAGGATTCCCGAGGGCCATTGTGAGCTCGTCCTTCTCCCTGTCTCGAGCGAACTTCCCTTGCTACGCTGCTTCGATATAATGCTGAAGCCTCTTGGTGGTATGTCCAATTGTTCGTCCGTCCAAATGCACTTCCTCGTTATAGGGTCCAAGGATCCGCCGCCCGAAGAACCAAGTCCGCAACGGTCTGGCCAGTTCATTGTCTCGGTTCGATCCCTTTATCAAGCAGATCATTCTCAGCCTTGGCCCACTTAGGCCGGACTACGAGGTAGCCACCGACCCCGTGCGATGGTGAAGCTTCTTCTTCGCAGCATTTCTCTTGTTTGTCGCTGACATCTTTTACTCTTTTCCGATGTCTTGTAGGCCACAAATGCAGGCCGATCATCTCGATCTTCTCATATTTGCCCTTGAATTCTGGTGTCTCATTTTTTCGACATACGTATTGAGTTCTTTCTTCCAATTCCTGAATAGGTCTGCCATCTTCTTAAGAGCAAAAGACTTGATTAATGGCTCTATTACTGGCTTCTCCGGATCATCCTCTAGCGGTAGGGTAAAATTTGACTTCAGCTTAGTCCAAAGATCATTTTTCGCATATCATTGACACAAGACACCTCGTGGTCTTCGTTCTTAGGCTTATACAACTGGTGGATGCTGATCGGGATCTTGTCCCTAACCGAACCCCCGACCGAGCAACAAATGCCTTCTTTGTCCGGTAGGGTTCAACGGTTGGCCGTCAGCGCGATTTGTATGATCTCAAACTTTTCATCCGAGCTCAACTTTTCTTGGGCCTCGTCTCTTTACCGAAGTTGTGCTCGATCCGGAGGGCTAGAAAAAGAACAAAGACGAGAGTTAATTAATATGTGTACATAAATACCAAAACAAAGACGAGAGCTAGTCAAGACAGCTTAACTAATATATATACCTGGCGGACTCGGTTTGGTGATCACCGAGCCGTCCTCACGGTCTACTTCTTCACCCTCTCCTTCTTGCACCGGCATTGGGTCATCGGAGCCATGTAAATCATAGCCAGCTGCTTCTTCACCCTCTCCTTCCAGACCATCGTTGTCGTGGAGAAACATCAACGAGCAGACGGCATCACTTCCTTGTGCGATTATGTCCCTCAACAACGCTTCTTGTGCTTCGTCTCGGGGGGTGTCCATAGTTTCTACAAATATTTACAACATGACAATTATTATTCAAACATGACAGATATGGATATATTAGTGCCAACGTAGAACTAGCTAGCTAATCACAATAAGGAATCATATTAGTGGCCTCGACGCTGCTTCTCTAGGGTTTGGGGTGGCCTCGACAACGCTTCAAGGGTTAGGGGGTGGCCTCGAGAACTCTTCAAGCTAGGAGGGTAATATCGACCCCCCCACGTGTTGAAGCTATCGGGAGGGGTCGGCGTTGAACAAGACATCTATGTCCCACAAGTGGCGTGGGCATCGCGCCCATGATAGGGTAGAGGGTCGTGGATCGCCCGGCGGTCGAGGTCAAGGGTCGAAGATCGCCGAGGGTCGGGAGGTTGCCTAGTGTCAAAGGATTCAACAAAACCATGTCTTCATCATTGGCGAAAGTAATGAGGTGCAAGATGGTGCAAGCTCTCCAAAGTTGTTTTGGAGCAGAGTCCCGAGATAGGATAATTAGCTTTTTGGTACAAAGTTCAGCAAAAGGCAAATTATCCTATCCGGACTCCATTCGAGCTAACTTTGAGGACTCATACCATCATGCCATGGTTACTTCCGGCTAATGATGAAGCCATGGATTTCTTCAATACTTTGACACTATAGGAACCCTCGACCCTGAAACCTTCGACCCTTGACCCCTTAACGACCCTCGACCCTCTACCCTAGTTCCCGACCCTCGACCCCTCGGCGATCCTCGACACCCTCGTTCCCGATAAAAATTAAGAAGAAGAAGAAAAAAAAGAGGAGAAAAAAAGGAGAAGAAGCTCCTCTATTCCTTCTTCTTCTCCTCTTTTTCTTCTTCTTCTTTCTCTTCTTCCTCTCCTCGTCTTCTCCTTCTTCTTCTCCTTCTTTCTCTACTTATTTTCCTTTTCCTTCTTTTACTTTTCCTCTCCACTAACATAAAATGCACTAACCTAAAATGCAACAAACATAAAATGCACTAAATCGATCAACTAACCTAAAATCAGTGATAAAATGCACTAACCTAAAATCGATATCTACTAACAACTTAAAAAATAATACATATATGAAAAATGCATATGTTAAAAGAAACATCATCATATCATCAACAGAAAAAATAGTATATTTTCTAAAATCTATCTTTTGCATATATACATCAACATATATATACACTAACCTAAAATGCACAAAATGCTCTCTGAGAGGGGTATATCGACCCCCTCATGTATCCACATACATACATCTATACATACATATATACTTACATATATGTATAAATTTTGGCATATAGAAACTTTTGCATATATAAAGTTTTTCTAAATCTAACTTTTGCATTATATGAACATATATACACAGAGAACATATACATAAAATGCACAAAAAATAAGAGGAAAAGATGGGCGGCCGGACCGGCGGCGGCGGCGTGGTCGGGGCCGGGCCGACAGGGCGGCGGCGACGGGGTCGGGGCCGGGCCAGGGGGGCGGCGACGGGTCGGGTCGGGCCGGGCCGGGCAGGGCGGCGAGCGGCGGCGACGGCGACGGCGGTTGGTGCAGGGCGTGGCATGGCACGGCGATGGGGTCGGGGCAGGCAGGGCGGCGGCGCGGCGACGGTGTCAAGGGCGTCTGGAAGCATGATGGTCGGGGTCAGGCAGCGGCGGAGGCTGCGTGCAGGCGGCAATGGCAGCAGTGTCGGGCAAGCAGTCGGGTCGGGGCGGCGGCGGCGGCGACGGCGAGGTGGACCAGCCTGACGGCGTCGGGGCAGGGCTCGGCGGCGACGGCGACGAGGAGCAGAAGGCGTCGGGGCGAGAAGAAACAGATGAATTTTGGCGAAAACTGCTAAGTGCTGTATATATAGCAAGGGCATTAGTCCCGGTTCGTGGCTCCAACCGGGGCTAATGCCCCCCTTTAGTCCCGGTTGGAGCCACCAACCAGGACCAAAGGCCAATTTTCAGCAGCCCAAAGGGCGGGAAGCGGCGACCTTTGGTCTGGTTGGTGGCACCAACCGGGACTAAAGGGGCATTAGCCCGTTGGAGCCACGAACCAGACTAATGCCCCTTTAGTCACGGTTGGAGCCACCAACCGGGACCAAAGGCCATGTGCTGCCCCGCGCCAAATGTTTAGTCCCACCTCGCTAGTTGAGAGGGAGCCGCACCTGTTTATAAGGTGAGGTGCGGCTCCCCTCTCGAGCTCCTCTCTAAAGCAGGCTTTGGGCCTAACTCGCCATCTGTGCTGTGGCCTCTTTGGGCCTTCCGCGGGCCTGAATCCTGGCCCATAGGGTTTCTAGTCGTATTCAGGCCGTGGGGGCCCAGTAGGTGGCACTTTATTTTTGCTTTATATTTTATTTCTTTTTGCTTTTAGTTTTAGAAAAAATATAAATTTTCTATTAGTGCCATTAGTTTTAAAATTTGAAAACACTTTTTTTGTTTTCTTTGTTGCTTTATTTATTTTATTTTGTTTCTACTTACAACAAAATAGTTATTGTTGCTATTTTTATTTTTTTTCAAGTTTTTTTGTTTTGTTTTCTGCATTATTTATTTTCTTTTGGTTTTTGCTTTATTTTTAATTCTTTTTGCTTTTAGGTCAGCAAAATTATAAACTTTCTGTTAGTGCTTTTAGTTTTAGAAAAATATAAACTTTACGTTAGTGCCATTAGTTTTAAAATTGAAAACACTTTTTTGTTTTCTTTGTTGCTTTATTTATTTTATTTTGTTTCTACTTATAACAAAATGCTTATTGTTGCTATTTTTATTTTTTTCAAGTTTTTTGTTTTGTTTTCTGCATTATTTATTTTCTTTTGGTTTTTGCTTTATTTTTAATTCTTTTTGCTTTTAGGTCAGCAAAATTATAAACTTTCTGTTAGTGTCATTTGTTTTAGAACAATTATAAACTTTCTGTTTGTGCCATTAGTTTTATAAAGTTTGAATTCTTTGAAATTTGTGTGAATCACAAGTTTGTGAGCTCAACAAGCGCGAGAGGGACGGGCTTATAAACCGGTGTGGCGCCCTTGGTTGGCGAGGTTTTCAAATTCATAGTTTTCAAATGAACTCTGAAAAAGTTGGCATAGCATGTTCATGAACAAAATGGACAATGGTATCATACTCGTGTGTTACAAAGTTGGCATGGTATCATCATAATAGTTGCGGGAGAAAGTCTTCACTTTTTCTTCGCTTGTGTCGTTTGCTTATTGCGCCGTAACCATGGATAATCTTCATCGTTTATCAGGATGCTTGGGTCAGCCTTGACTTTGAAGGGGGGAATTTCATGAAACTTTTTATACTCTTAAGACATGTCTGTCTTGCCCTCCACTCCCAGGATGTCCCTTTTTCCTGAAAGAACTATGTGGCGCTTTGGCTCATTGTATGATGTATTCGCTTCCTTATCTTTTCTTTTCCTCGGTCTAGTAGACATGTCCTTCACATAGATAACCTGTGCCACATCATTGGCTAGGACGAACGGTTCGTCAGTGTACCCAAGATTTTCAGATCCACTATTGTCATTCCGTCTTTGTGGGTCTACCTGCACCTCGCCTCTGACAGATTGACCCACTTGCACTTAAACAAAGGGACCTTAAAATCTACTCCGTAGTCAAGTTCCCATATGTCTACTATGTAACCATAATATGTGTCATTTCCCTTGTCGGTTGCTGCATCAAAGCGGACACCGCTGTTTTGGTTGGTGCTCTTTTCATCTTGGTCAATCGTGTAAAATGTATTCCCATTTATCTCGTATCCTTTCCAAATCATTACAGATCGAAGATGGTCCCTGGACAACAAGTACAGCTCATCACAAACAGTGTTGTCACCTCCGAGACGTGTTTCCAACCAACTGCTGAAAGTCCCGATGTGTTCACATGTAATCCGATCGTCGCTTTACTACTCCGGTGTTTGGAGCGCAGACTGTTCTTGTGTTCATCGACATACGGGTCACCAAGGTAGAGTTCGTAGAACTTTGTAGTGTGCTTGAGACCAAGAATATCCGTCCCTGCATATTATTGAGTCTCTTCCAAGCGTGTTTTTTCGGTCAGTCTCCCCTCATACCGCGATTTAAGGAGACCTATCTTATTAAGGCCAGGAATGAAGTCAACACAAAACCCGATGACATCCTCTGTTTGATGGCCCATGGAGATGCTTCCTTCTGGCCTAGCACGGTTACGAACATATTTCTTTAGGACTCCCATGAACCTCTCAAAGGGGTACATATTGTGTAGAAATACGGGCCCCAGAATGACAATCTCGTCGACTAGATGAACTAGGACGTGCGTCATGATATTGAAGAAGGATGGTGGGAACACCAGCTCGAAACTGACAAGACATTGCGCCACATCACTCCTTAGCGTTGGTACGATTTCGGATCGATCACCTTCGAGATATTGCATTGAGGAATGCACATAGCTTCACAATGGCTAATCGGACGTTTTCGGAGAAGCCCCTCAATGCAACCGGAAGCAGTTGCGTCATAATCACGTGGCAGTCATGAGACTTTAGGTTCGGAACTTTTCTCCGGCATATTTATTATTCCCTTTATATTCGACGAGAAGCCAGTCGGGACCTTCCTACTGAGCAGGCATTGAAAGAATATTTCTTTCTCTTCTTTCGAAGAGCGTAGCTGGTAGGACCTTCATCGCTTCGGAGGCATGCCCTCTTTTTCGTGCAAGCGTTGCAGGTCCTCTCGTGCCTCGGTGTATATTTTGTCTTCCCATACACGCCCAAGAAGCCTAGCAGGTTCACGCAAAGGTTCTTCGTCACGTGCATCACGTCGATCGAAGAGCGGACCTCTAGGTCTTTCCAGTAGGGTAGGTCCCAAAATATAGATTTCTTCTTCCACATGGGTGCGTGATTCTCAGCGTCATTCGAAACAGCTAGTCCGCCGGGACACTTTCCAAAGATTACGTGTAAATCATTGACCATAGCAAGTACTGAAGGAAATATGCCCTAGAGGCAATAATAAAGTTATTATTTATTTCCTTATACCATGATAAATGTTTATTATTCATGCTATAATTGTATTAACCGGAAACATAATACATGTGTGAATACATAGACAAACAGATAGTCACTAGTATGCCTCTACAAGACTAGCTCATTAATCGAAGATGGTTATGTTTCCTAACCATAGACATGTGTTGTCATTTGATTAATGGGATCACCTCATTAGGAGAATGATGTGATTGACATGACCCATTCCGTTAGCTTAGCACTTGATCGTTTAGTATGTTGCTAATGCTTTCTTCATGACCCATACATGTTCCTCGTAACTATGAGATTATGCAACTCCGTTTACGGAGGAACACTTTGGTACTACCAAACGTCACAACGAATCGGGTGATTATAAAGGAGTACTACAGGTGTCTCCAAAGGTACTTGTTGGGTTGGCGTATTTCGAGATTAGGTTTTGTCACTCCGATTGTCGGAGAGGTATCTCTGGGCCTTCTCGGTAATACACATCACTTAAGCCTTGCAAGCATTACAACTAATGAGTTAGTTGTGAGATGATGTATTACGGAACGAGTAAAGAGACTTAGCGGTAACGAGATTGAACTAGGTATTGGATACCGACGATCGAATCTCGGGTAAGTAACATACCGAGGACAAAGGGAACAACGTATGTCGTTATGCGGTTTGACCGATAAAGATCTTCATAGAATATGTAGGAACCAATATGGGCATCCAGGTTCCGCTATTGGTTATTGACCGAGAATGGTTCTAGGTCATGTCTACATAGTTCTCGAACCCGTAGGGTCCGCACGCTTAAACGTTTCGATGACAGTTCATTATGAGTTTATAAGTATTGATGCACGAAGGTTGTTGAGTCCGGATGTGATCACGGACATGACGAGGAGTCTCGAAATGGTCGAGACATAAAGATTGATATATTGGAAGCCTACATTTGGACATCGGAAGTGTTCCGAGTGAAATCGGGAATTTACCGGAGTACCGGGAGGTTACCGAACCCCGGGAACTACATGGGCCATAGTGGGCCTTGGTGGAAAGGAGAAAGGGCCAGCCCTAGGTGGGCGCCCCCCTTCCCTAGTCCTATTAGGACTAGGAAGGTGGGCCGCCCCCTCTCTCTCTTTCCCCTCCGGGAATCCTAATCCAACTAGGATTGGGGGAATCCTACTCCCGGAGGAGTAGGACTCCTCGGGCGCCCCTCTTGGCCGGCCAGCCCCTCCCCTTGGCTCCTTTATATACGGGGCAGGGGCACCCTAGGACACACAAGTTGATCTACGGATCGTTCCTTAGCCGTGTGCGGTGCCCCTTCCACCATATTCCACTTCGGTCATATCGTCAGAGCTTAGGCGAAGCCTGCGCCGGAGAAGTCATATCGTCGCGGAGCTTAGGCGAAGCCCTGCATCGGTGGAGCATCAACATCGTCACCACGCCGTCGTCTTGTGGAACTCATCCCGACACTTTGCTGGATCGAGTCCGGGATCGTCATCGAGCTGAGCGTGTGCAGAACTCGGAGGTGCCGTGACGTTCGGTGCTTGGATCGGTCGGATCGTGAAGACGTCGACTACATCAACAGCGTTGTTATAACGCTTCCGCTTTCGGTCTATGAGGGCGTGGACGGACACTCTCCCTCTCGTTGCTATGCCATCACCATGGTCTTGCGTGTTCGTAGGAAATTTTTGAAATTACTCGTTCCCCAATGATGGCATCCGAGCCTGGTTTTATGCGTTGATGTCATATGCACGAGTAGAACACAAGTGAGTTGTGGGCGATATAAGTCATACTGCTTACCAGCATGTCATACTTTGGTTGGCGGTATTGTGAGATGAAGCGGCCCGGAGCGACATTACGCCAGACGCTTACGCGAGACTGGTTTCACCGCCCGAGCACTAGTTGCTTAAAGGTGACCGGCGGGTGTCTGTCTCTCTCACTTTAGTTGAACCGAGTGTGGCTCGCCCGGTCCTTGCGAAGGTTAAAACAGCACCAACTTGACAAACTATCGTTGTGGTTTTGATGCGTAGGTAAGAACGGTTCTTGCTCAGCCCGTAGCAGCCACGTAAAACTTGCAACAACAAAGTAGAGGACGTCTAACTTGTTTTTGCAGGGCATGTTGTGATGTGATGTGTTCAAGGCGTGATGCTATATTTTGTATGAGATGATCATGTTTTGTAACCGAGTTATCGGCAATCGGCAGGAGCCATATGGTTGTCGCTTATTGTATGAAATGCAAAAGCCATGTAATTGCTTTACTTTATCACTAAGCAGTAGCGATAGTCGTAGAAGCAATAGTTGGCGAGACGACAACGATGCTACGATGGAGATCAAGGTGTCGCGCGGTGGCGATGGTGATCATGGCGGTGCTTGGCGATGGAGATCACAAGCACAAGATGATGATGACCATATCATATCACTTATATTGATTGCATGTGATGTTTATCCTTTATGCATCTTATCTTGCTTTGATTGACGGTAGCATTATAAGATGATCTCTCACTAAAATTATCAAGAAGTGTTCTCCTGAGTATGCACCGTTGCCAAAGTTCAGTAGTACCCGGACACCACGTGATGATCGGGTGTGATAAGTTCTCGTCCATCTACAACGGTGCAAAACAGTTGCACGCGCAGAATACTCGAGTTAAACTTGACGAGCCTAGCATATAACAGATATGGCCTCGGAACACGGAGACCGAAAGGTCGAGCGTGAATCATATAGTAGATATGATCAACATAGTGATGTTCACCATTGAAACTATTCCATCTCACGTGATGATCGGACATGGTTTAGTTGATTTGGATCACGTGATCACTTAGATGACTAGAGAGATGTCTGTCTAAGTGGGAGTTTTTAATATGATTAATTAAACTTAAATTTATCATGAGCTTAGTACCTGATAGTATTTTGCTTGTCTATGTTTCTTTGTAGATAGATGGCTCGTTTGTTGTTCCGTTGAATTTTAATGCGTTCCTTGAGAAAGCAAAGTTGAAAGATGATGGTAGCAATTACGGACTGGGTCCGAATTTGAGGATTATCCTCATTGCTGCACGAAAAATTACGTCCTGGAAGCACCGCTGGGTGACGGCCTGCTGCAGAGCTGAGCCGAAGTTGTGAGCGTCTCGCAAAGCAAAGCTGATGACTACTCAATAGTTCAGTGTGCCATGCTTTACGGCTTAGAACCGGGTCTTCAACGACGTTTTGAGCGTCATGGAGCATATGAGATGTTCCAGGAGTTGAAGTTAATATTTCAAGCAAATGCCCGGATTGAGAGATATGAAGTCTCCAATAAGTTCTATAGCTGCAAGATGGAGGAGAATAGTTACATCGGTGAGCACATACTCAAAATGTCCTGGGTATAATAATCACTTAATTCAGCTGGGAGTTAATCTTCCGGATGATAGTGTCATTGACAGAATTCTCCAATCATCGCCACCAAGCTACAAGAGCTTCGTGATGAACTATAATATGCAAGGATGACCAAAACAATTCTGAGCTCTTCGCAATGCTAAAAGCAGCGGAGGTAGAAATCAAGAAAGAGCATCAAGTGTTGATGGTCAACAAGACCACTAGTTTCAAGAAAAGGGCAAAGGAAAGAAGAAGGAAACTTCAAAAGAACAGCAAGAAAGTTGCTGATTAAGAGAAGAAACCCAAGTCTGGACCTAAACCTGAAAGCGAGTGTTTTACCGCAAGCGATGGACCTTTGAAGCGGAACTGCCCCAAGTATTTGGCGGATAAGAAGGATGGCAAGGTGAACAAAGGTATATGTGATATACATGTTATTGATGTGTACCTTACTAGAGCTCGTAGTAGCACACTGGTATTTGATCTGGTTCATTGCTAATATTTGCGAAGCAACAGGACTACGGAATAGACGAGCACCGCAAAGGACGAGGTGACGATCTGCTGCGTGGGAAATGGTTCCAAAGTCAATGTGATCGCGGTCGCACGCTACCTCTACATCTACCTTGGGATTAGTTTTAGACCTAAATAATTGTTATTTGGTGCCAGCGTTGAGCATGAACATTATATCTGGATCTTGTTTGATGCGAGACGGTTATTCATTTAAATCGAGAGAATAATGGTTGTTCTATTTATATGAGTAATATCTTTTATGGTCATGCACCCTTGAAGAATGGTCTATTCTTGTTGAATCTCGACAGTAGTGATACACATATTCATAATGTCGAAGCCAAAAGATGCAGAGTTGATAATGATAGTGCAACTTATTTGTGGCACTTGCCGTTTAGGTCATATCGGTGTAAAACGCATGAAGAAACTCCATACGATGGACTTTTGGAATCACTTGATTATGAATCACTTGGTACTTGCGAACCGTGCCTCATGGGCAAGATGACTAAAACACCGTTCTCCGGTTGTATGGAGAGAGCAACAGATTTGTTGGAAATCATACATACAAATGTATGTGGTCCGATGAATGTTGAAGCTCGTGGCGGATATCGTTATTTTCTCACCTTCACAGATGATTTGAGTAGATATGGGTATATCTACTTAATCAAACACAAATCTGAAACATTTGAAAAGTTCAAAGAATTTCAGAGTGAAGTGGAAAATCATCGTAACAAGAAAATAAAGTTTCTACGATCTGATCGTGGAGGAGAATATTTGAGTTCTGAGTTTGGTCTACATTTGAAACAATGTGGAATAGTTTCGCAACTCACGCCACCGGAACACCACAGAGAAATGGTGTGTCGAACGTCGAATCGTACTTTACTAGATATGGTGCGATCTATGATGTCTATTTCCGATTTACCGCTATCGCTTTGGGGTTATGCTTTAGAGACGGCGCATTCACGTTAAATAGGACACCGTCAAAATCCGTTGAGAAGACGCCTTATGAACTGTGGTTTGGCAAGAAACCAAAGTTGTCGTTTCTTAAAGTTTGGGGCTGCGATGCTTATGTAAAGAAACTTCAACCAGATAAGCTCGAACCCAAATCGGAAAAATGTGTCTTCATAGGATACCCAAAGGAGACTGTTGGGTACACCTTCTATCACAGATCTGAAGGCAAGATTTTCGTTGCTAAATTCGGATCCTTTCTAGAGAAGGAGTTTCTCTCGAAAGAAGTGAGTGGGAGGAAAGTAGAACTTGATGAGATAATCAGATCTGCTCCCTTATTGGAAAGTAGTTCATCACAAGAAATGGTTCTGTGACAACTACACCAATTAGTGAGGAAACTAATGATGATGATCATGAAGCTTCAGATCAAGTTACTCTGAACCGTGAGGTCAACCAGAGTAAAATACGCACTGAGTGGTACGGTAATCTTATTCGGAAGTCATGTTACTTGACCATGGCGAACCTACAAACTATGAAGAAGCGATGGTGAGCCCAGATTCGCAAAATGGCTGGAAGCCATGAAATCTGAGATGGGATCCATGTATGAGAACAAAGTATGGACTTTGGTTGACTTGCCCGATGATCGGCAAGCCATTGAAAATAAATGGATCTTTAAGAAGAAGACCGGCGCCGATGGTAATATAACTGTCTACAAAGCTCGACTTGTTGCGAAAGGTTTTCGACAAGTTCAAGGGGTTGACTACGATGAGACTTTCTCACCCGTAGCGATGCTTAAGTCTGTCCGAATCATGTTAGCAATTGCCGATTTTATGATTATGAGATTTGGCAAATGGATGTAAAACTGCATTCTTGAATGGATTTCTAGAAGAAGAGTTGTATATGATGCAACCAGAAGGTTTTGTCGATCCAAAGGGTACTAACAAAGTGTGCAAGCTCCAGCGATCAATTTATGGTGCAGTGCAAGCCTCTCGGAGTTGGAATAAACGTTTGATAGTGTGATCAAAGCATATGGGTTTATCTGAGACTTTTGGAGAAGCCTGTATTTACAAGAAAGTGAGTGGGAGCTCTGTAGCATTTCGATATTATATGTGGACGACATATTATTGATTGGAAATGATATAGAATTTCTGGATAGCATAAAGGATACTTGAATAAAAGTTTTTCAATGAAAGACCTCGGTGAAGCTGCTTACATATTGGGCATCAAGATCTATAGAGATAGATCAAGGCGCTTAATTGGACTTTCACAAAGCACATACCTTGATAAAGTTTTGAAAAAGTTCAAAATGGATCGAGCAAAGAAAGGTTTTTACGTGTTGCAAGGTGTAAGATTGAGTCGACTCAATGCCCGACCACAGAAGAAGATAGAGAGAAAATGAAAGATGTTCCTATGCTTCAGCCATAGGCTCTATCATGTATGCAATGTTGTGTACCGGACCGACGATGCTTAGCTGTAAGCTTGGCAGGAAGGTACCAAAGTAATCCAGAGTGGATCATGGACAGCGGTCAAGAACATCCTGAAATACGAAAAGGACTAAGGATATGTTTCTCATATATGGAGGTGACAAAGAGCTAGTCGTAAATGGTTACGTCGATGCAAGCTTTGACACTGATCCGGACGATTCTAAATCGCAAACCGGATACATGTTTTTATTAAGCGGTGGAGCTGTCGGTTGGTGCAGTTCTAAACAAAGCGTCGTGGCGGGATCTACATGTGAAGCGGAGTACATAGCTGCTTCGAAGCAGCAAATGAAGGAGTGCGGATGAAAGAGTTCATTTCCGATCTAGGTGTCATACCTAGTGCATCGGGACCGATGAAGATCTTCGTGACAATCTGGTGCAATTGCCTTGGCAAAGGAATCCAGATTTCACAAGAGGACCAAGCATATCAAGAGACGCTTCAATTCCATTCGGGACCAAGTCCAAGTGGGAGACATAGAGATTTGCAAAATACATACGGATCTGAATGTTGCAGACCGTTGACTAAGCCTCTTCCACGAGCAAAACATGATCAGCACCAAGACTCCATGGGTGTTAGAATCATTACTATGTAATCTAGATTATTGACTCTAGTGCAAGTGGGAGGCTCAAGGAAATATGCCCTAGAGGCAATAATAAAGTTATTATTTATTTCCTTATACCATGATAAATGTTTATTATTCATGCTAGAATTGTATTAACCGGAAACATAATACATGTGTGAATACATAGACAAACAGATAGTCACTAGTATGCCTCTACAAGACTAGCTCATTAATCGAAGATGGTTATGTTTCCTAACCATAGACATGTGTTGTCATTTGATTAATGGGATCACCTCATTAGGAGAATGATGTGATTGACATGACCCATTCCGTTAGCTTAGCACTTGATCGTTTAGTATGTTGCTAATTCTTTCTTCATGACCCATACATGTTCCTGTAACTATGAGATTATGCAACTCCGTTTACGGAGGAACACTTTGGTACTACCAAACGTCACAACGTAATCGGGTGATTATAAAGGAGTACTACAGGTGTCTCCAAAGGTACTTGTTGGGTTGGCGTATTTGAGATTAGGTTTTGTCACTCCGATTGTCGGAGAGGTATCTCTGGGCCTTCTCGGTAATACACATCACTTAAGCCTTGCAAGCATTACAACTAATGAGTTAGTTGTGAGATGATGTATTACGGAACGAGTAAAGAGACTTACCGGTAACGAGATTGAACTAGGTATTGGATACCGACGATCGAATCTCGGGTAAGTAACATACCGAGGACAAAGGGAACAACGTATGTCGTTATGCGGTTTGACCGATAAAGATCTTCGTAGAATATGTAGGAACCAATATGGGCATCCAGGTTCCGCTATTGGTTATTGACCGAGAATGGTTCTAGGTCATGTCTACATAGTTCTCGAACCCGTAGGGTCCGCACGCTTAACGCTTCGATGATGAGTTCATTATGAGTTTATAAGTATTGATGCACCGAAGGTTGTTCGGAGTCCCGGATGTGATCACGGACATGACGAGGAGTCTCGAAATGGTCGAGACATAAAGATTGATATATTGGAAGCCTACATTTGGACATCGGAAGTGTTCCGAGTGAAATCGGGAATTTACCGGAGTACCGGGAGGTTACCGGAACCCCCCGGGAACTACATGGGCCATAGTGGGCCTTGGTGGAAAGGAGAAAGGGCCAGCCCTAGGTGGCCGCGCCCCTCCCCAAGTCCTATTAGGACTAGGAAAGGTGGGCCGGCCCCCCTCTCTCTTTCCCCTCAGGAATCCTAATCCAACTAGGATTGGAGGGGGAATCCTACTCCCGGAGGGAGTAGGACTCCCTGGCGCGCCCCCTCTTGGCCGGCCAGCCCCCTCCCCCTTGGCTCCTTTATATACGGGGGCAGGGGGCACCCTAGGACACACAAGTTGATCTACGGATCGTTCCTTAGCCGTGTGCGGTGCCCCCTTCCACCATATTCCACTTCGGTCATATCGTCGTAGAGCTTAGGCGAAGCCCTGCGCCGGAGAAGTCATATCGTCGCGGAGCTTAGGCGAAGCCCTGCGTCGGTGGAGCATCAACATCGTCACCACGCCGTCGTCTTGTGGAACTCATCCCGACACTTTGCTGGATCGAGTCCGGGATCGTCATCGAGCTGAGCGTGTGCGAGAACTCGGAGGTGCCGTGACGTTCGGTGCTTGGATCGGTCGGATCGTGAAGACGCGTCGACTACATCAACAGCGTTGTTATAACGCTTCGCTTTCGGTCTCACGAGGGTGCGTGGGCGGACACTCTCCCCTCGTTGCTATGCCATCACCATGGTCTTGCGTGTTCGTAGGAAATTTTTGAAATTACTCGTTCCCCAACAAATGCGTGATCACCGTACGCATGGCGGGCTTCTTCCGGTGATCTGCCTCGCCTTTGAAATGCTTGCCTTTCTTTCGACATTGATGGTTGGTCGGAAGAAATCGGCGGCGGCCTGGTACACATTCTTCCTGCAGCTCCCGGTATATACTATCGGTGTCAAGTAAGCAGTGCGTGCATGCGTGTCCCTTGTTTATCTGTCACGAAAGGTTCTTGAGAGCGGGCCAATCGTTGATGGTCACGAACAACAACGCCTTTAGGTCAAATTCCTCCTTTTGTGCTCATCCCACGTCGTACACCGTTTCCATTCCACAGCTGTAAAAGTTCTTCAACTAATGGCCTTAGGTACACATCAATGTCGTTGCCGGGTTGCTTAGGGCCTTGGATGAGAACGGCATCATAATGAACTTCCGCTTCATGCACATCCAAGGAGGAAGGTTATACATACATAGAGTCACGGGCCAGGTGCTGTGATTGCTGCTCTGCTCCCGAAAGGATTAATGCCATCCGCTCTTAAAGCAAACCATACGTTCCTTGGGTCCTTTGCAAACTCATCCCAAGTACTTTCTCTCGATTTTTCTCCACTGCGACCCGTCGGTGGTGCTCTCAACTTCCGTCTTTCTTACGGTCCTCATTGTGCCATCGCATCAACTTGGCATGCTCTCCGTTTCGAGCAGACGTTTCAACCGTGGTATTATAGGAGCATACCACATCACCTTCGCAGAACCCTCTTCACGGAGGCTCTCCGTCAACATCACGGGGTCATCTCGTCGATCTTATACGCAATGCACCGCATACCGGGCATGCGTTCAGATCCTTGTAGGCACCACGGTAGAGGATGCAGATCATTAGGGCATGCATGTATCTTCTCCACCTCCAATCCTAGAGGGCATCGACCTTCTTTGCTGCGTATGTCTTGTCGGGCATTCGTTATCCTTTGGAAGCTTCTTCTTCATTATTTCGGTAGCTTCTCAAATCCTTTATCGAGCACTGACATTCTCGCCTTCCACTGCAGCAATTGAGTACAGTGCCGAGCTTTGTGTTGCCATCTTCGCAATTGGGGTACAACCCTTTTTGTGATCCTCTAACATGCGATCGAACTTCAGCTTCTCCTTTTGACTTTCGCATTGTGTCCTTGCATCGACAATGACCGGCGGAGATCATCATCATGGGGCACATCGTCGGTTCCTCTTGATCTTCAGCAGCTTCGCCCGTTGCAGCACCATCGTGCACATCGTCCGGTGCATCTTGATGTTCGATAGCATCACCGTATTCAGGGGCACATAGTTGTCATCGTACTCTTCTTCCTCGCCGTCTTCCATCATAACCCCTATTTCTCCGTGCCTCGTCCAAACATTATAGTGTGGCATGAAACCCTTGTAAAGCAGGTGGGTGTGAAGGATTTTCCGGTCGAGTAAGACTTCGTATTCCACATATAGGGCATGGACAACACATAAAACCATTCTGCTTGTTTGCCTCAGCCACTTGAGAAAAGCATGCACGCCCTTAATGTACTCGGAGGTGTATGCATCACCGTACATCCATTGCGGTTCATCTGCGTGCATTATATATAATTAAGTGTGTCAAAAATCATTACAGAACATCATGAATAGATAATTAAGTGACCAAATTAATAGAAGTTCATCATCACATAAAAGCCAAAGTACATACATAGTTCTCATCTAACAACATAAAGCTCTGCAGAGCATCTAAATTAATTAAACAATACATTGAAACTATGTAAAACATTTCAATATGAAAACAAATACGATCATAATCGCAACCAAGGTAACAACTGATCCAACGGCATAATGATACCAAGCCTCGGTATGAATGGCATATTTTCTAATCTTTCTCATCTTCAAGCGCATTGCATCCATCTTGATCTTGTGATCATCGGCGACATCCGCAACATGCAACTCCAATATCATCTTCTCCTCCTCAAGTTTTTTATTTTTCCTTCAAGAAATTGTTTTCTTCTTCAACTAAATTTAACCTCTCGACAATAGGGTCGGTTGGAATTTCGGTTCAACAACCTCCTAGATAAATAAAATCTATGTCACGTTGGTGGCATAATTTTCATAAACAATAAATGAACCAATAGTTATGAAAAGATAATATATACCACATCCGAATCATAGACAGGGACGAGGGCCGACGGGGTGTTTACCAAAACCATCGCACTATATAAGATGCAATAATAAAAGTAAGAAAATAATACAAGTAAGAATATTTTCCTTTCGAGAAAGAAGATAAGAACAAGAGGCTCACCACGGTGGTCTTGGCGATGAGATCGGCGGGTGATCGGCGGCGGTGGTGAAGACGGGACCAGGCGTGACGGACCGCTAAACCTAGACAAATATTGAGGAAAATGGAGGTTGGAGGTCGAGCTTGGAGAGGAGAAAGCTTAAGTAGTGTGGCTCGGGCATTTCATCGAACACCTCATGTGCATAGGAGGTGAGCTAGAGCACCACAATGCCCCCTCGCCCGGCAAGAGAAAAACAGAGCAATGGAGTGCTCTGCTTTCATGACGAGGGTATATATAAACAGCACTATTGGTCCCGGTTAGTGGCATGAGCGGGACTAAAAAAGCTTTGGTCCCGATTCATGCCACTAACAGGACCAATAATCAGTGAGCCAGAGCGGGACCATTGGTGGGTTCGTCCCACCAACCGGGACCAAAAGGTCCGGACGACCGGGACCAATGGCCCACGTGGCCGGCCCCCCAGGCTCATTGAACAAGGGCAAATAGCTCCATTGGTGGGTTACGGATTGAACAGGGACTAATGGGCTAAACTGCCCTGGACGAAAGCCCCTTTTTCTACTAGTGCTAGTGGACTATGTTAGATAGATACACGTTAGATAGATACATCCGATTTAGTCCTCACGACATACATCCGATTTAAACATGTTAGATAGATACACGTTCCAAACCCTAAAAAATTATAGTCAATGAAAATATTTTTCTTGCCAACATAAATGATTAATTAATAATATCACCAACGTACACAATTTCTAGGGGAGATGCATAAAGGGTAATGGACAAGGAATGTTTAGATACAAACATGAATATTGATGGAGAAGTATGTAAATGAGCGGCGATGACTAGACCACTAGAACCAAATGCTTGAGGGTGTGGTTGTCATTTATATGCATGTTTTTCAATAAAATGTGGATACAATTGCGTGTGCAAATCATGAAAATGCAAGTAGGTCGGATAGAAACAAAAATTGGATTATTCTCAATAGCTTGCACAAAATGACAAAGGTATGTTTACATACCTATGCTAGAGAGCATATTAGAATTATCGATGTTTCCAGCACAATTGTGCAGGACACGTGGCTAGTTTACATAGAAATCAGGTGCAAGACATGCCAATGATATTTCATCAAACGGAAATCATATTCCTACGTACTAGTCTTGGATCATAACTACCTCCATGATTTTAGTTAACTGCTAACCGATGTAACTGGTACATAAACTTTACGTAAAAACCGTGCGTATGAATAGCATTGCTCTTCATCAAATGATCTTCTTTGTTAACCACCAAAGCCACCCGTTTTCTTAATATGAAAGCAGCCACTATGCCGCACCTTGTTTGAACAAGTGCAACCTAGCTATCCAAGGCAAGAGAAAAGGGGCACATTTCTCCCGTAAAAAAAATGATAGAAAAGGGGCATATTTCTGGTGCTCACGCATGCATCTCCCACATTCGGAGGCCTAGTTGCAACATTCACCCCTCACCCGTCCGCTCCCTTTTAACACCCCTATAGCCCTTCTCCCACGCTCGTAGGCATATCTTCTCATCCTCGTCCTCCTCCTCTCTCGAACCAGGACAAGATACAAGATGGCGGTGCACAGACTAGACGTGAGATGGGCATGCATCCAGCTAATACTGCCAATGGAAGCAATTGACATGTACTATCCTGACGAACGACGTCGGGCGCCCGGCGCCGTTCATGCCACCTAATGTTAGCTAGCTAGTGCGCCATGGTGCGCTCCGGTTAGGATCCACGATCCCCCGTCATCCGTCGAATCGGACGATCTCCTCCCCACAGAATACGCTTGTCCGATCGATCGCTTTGCCTTTCGCCGCAGCTTCAGTTCTGATGATCGTTCCTTCCAACGCATGCATCCCTGGAAAGTTTGTTTAACCCGGCCATGGTCACCGCACCTCGCCTTGGTCGCACCTGCGGGGTCGGTCGGCGCCTCCGGTTTGGTGGTACGGATGACGGTTTTGGAATGTTGGATGCATGCATTACCGGATGGAGATAGACCGCTGTACCAATGAGTAATGGGTGACTGTGGTGGTGACTGATTTGAGTGTTTGACACGAGCGTGCACAGTGGAGATTGTGGCCGCTCCACTACGCCATCGATCTCGCGGCTTCGGTCCTTTCTTTCTCTCTGCCTGCCGTCCCGTTCCACGGCTGGTCGGCGCATGTCAAGAAGGATTCGTGCACCCAAATATTTACTGATAAGTATACACACACATCTAGATATACTGTATTCTAGATTTTCTTTCTTGACTATATTTTCTATTTTACTGTCTTAACAAACTCAATATAAAACCAAACCTACATTTTTCTATACAAAATGCGAAAAGCATAGATCTTTATAAAAGTACACCAGAAGTACAAATCATCTCAAATATAATAAAAATTAAATTGAGATTCTAAGACCACCGAATGACCACTATTGTCGCTAGAACGAGCCATTGACGGACCGTTGTTGCCGCTTCCCTACTAGAGTCAGCTTGACCTTGTGGATGACAGCGGATATTATTCGTGCCATGCCCCTAAGGACCAGCGCCTTAGAGTTGGAGTCGTCATTGTTGAACCCTTGTATAGATTTGAAGCACCTGACACCAAATCTCGCCACATGACAAGAAATCCTAACCTCACCGTCCCAAAGAGACAACAAAAATCTACGCCGGAGTTTCGCCAACTTAGTCCAAACATTTTTATTATCTATTAGTGTGTATCTATCCGTACCATAATATTTCTGAATGTTAAGGAATTAGAGAAATTTACATGCTTTCTCGTTCCATTCACGAGGAGTTGGATGAGAAGAAATTCTCATGTCCTGTTTTCCAGCAGAGATGAACTTAAGAACGAACCATCGACAATAACCAAACGATTCAGCTTAACTAACTAAGGGCATCTCCAACGTCATCTCAAACCTCACAATGTCGTCTCCGCATATGCTCTTAGACATCCGGAGGTACTCGTTCCACGAATCTGCGGTCGTGCCGTAGGCAAGAATCTACAATGCAACAATGCACTTGCGGCAGCCAAAGAATCCAATTTGTCCTACGACTGTTGGGGAACGTAGTAATTTCAAAAATTTTCCTACGAACACGCAAGACCATGGTGATGGCATAGCAACGAGAGGGAAGAGTGTCCGTCCACGTACCCTCGTAGACCGAAAGCGGAAGCGTTATAACAATGCGGTTGATGTAGTCGTACGTCTTCACGATCCGACCGATCCAAGCACCGAGCGTCACGGCACCTCCGAGTTCTGCACACGTTCAGCTCGATGGCGATCCCGGACTCCGATCCAGCAAAGTGTCGGGGATGAGTTCCGTCGACCTGACGGCGTGGTGGCGATGTTGATGCTCCACCCACGCAGGGCTTCGCCTAAGCTCGGCGGACGATATGACTTCTCCGGCGCAGGCTTCGCCTAAGCTCTCTGACGATATGACGAAGTGGAATATGGTGGAAGGGGCACCGCACACGGCTAAGAGCGATCCGTAGATCAACTTGTGTGTCATGGGGTGCCCCTGCCCCGTATATAAAGGAGCAAGGAGGAGGTGGCGGCCAAGGAGGAGGCGCACCAGGGGGAGTCCTACTCCCAGGAGTAGGACTCCTCCTTTCCTAGTAGGAGTAGGAGAGAAGGAAGGGAAGAGAGAAGGGTGCGGCCCCTCCCCTAGTCCAATTCGGACTAGGCCTTGAGAAGCGCGCGGCCTGCCCTAGGCAGCCCCTCTCTTTCCGCAGGGCCCAATAAGGCCCAATAGTTCTCCCGGCGAATTCCGTAACTCTCGGTACTCGAAAATACCTGAATCATTGGAACCTTTCCGAACTCGAATATAGTCGTCCAATATATCGATCTTTACGTCTCGACCATTTCGAGACTCCTCGTCATGTCCCCGATCTCATCCGGGACTCCGAACTCCTTCGGTACATCAAAACTCATAAACTCATAATATAAGCATCATCGAAACCTTAAGCGTGCGGACCCTACGGGTTCGAGAACTATGTAGACATGACCTAGAACTATTCTTGGTCAATAACCAATAGCGGAACCTGGATGCCCATATTGGCTCCTACATATTCTCTGAAGATCTTTATCGGTCAAACCGCATAACAACATCGTTGTTCCTTTTGTCATCGGTATGTTACTTGCCCGAGATTCGATCGTCGGTATCAATACCTAGTTCAATCTCGTTACGGCAAGTCTCTTTACTCGTTACGTAATGCATCATTCCATAACTAACTCATTAGCTACATCGCTTGCAAGGCTTATAGTGATGTGCATTACCGAGAGGGCCAGAGATACCTCTCCAGAGCAATCGGAGTGACAAAACCTAATCTCAAATCGCCAACCCAACATGTACCTTTGGAGACACCTGTAGTACTCCTTTATAATCACCCGATTCGTTGTGACGTTTGGTAGCACCAAAGTGTTCCTCCGTAAGCGGAGTTGCATAATCTCATAGTTACAGGAACATGTATAAGTCATGAAGAAAGCAATAGCAGCATACTAAGCGATCAAGTGCTAGGCTAACAGAATGGGTCATGTCAATCACATCATTCTCCTAATGATGTGATCCGTTAATCAAATGACAACTCATGTCTATGGCTAGGAAACTTAACCATCTTTGATTCAACGAGCTAGTCAAGTAGAGGCACACTAGTGACACTATGTTTGTCTATGTATTCACACATGTATTATGTTTCCGGTTAATACAATTCTAGCATGAATAAACTTTTATCATGAAATAAGGAAATAAATAATAACTTTATTATTGCCTCTAGGGCATATTTCCTTCAGTCTCCCACTTGCACTAGAGTCAATAATCTAGTTCACATCATCATGTGATTCAACTTAACATTCACATCTGTATGTGATTAACACCCATAGTTCACATCGTCATGTGACCAACACCCAAAGGGTTTACTAGAGTCAATAATCTAGTTCACATCGCTATGTGATTAACACCCAAAGAGTACTAAGGGATGATCATGTTTTGCTCGTGAGAGAAGTTTAGTCAGCAGTCTACATCACATTGAGCCGTATGTATTTTGCAAATATTCTATGTCTACAATGCTCTGCACGGGGCTACTCTAGCTAATTGCTCCCACTTTCAATATGTATCCAGATTGAGACTCAGAGTTATCTAGATTAGTGTTAAAACTTGTATCGACGTAACCCTTTACGACGAACCTTTTTTTCACTTCCATAATCGAGAAACATATCCTTATTCTACTAAGGATAATTTTGACCGCTGTCCATTGATCTATTCCTAGATCACTATTGCACTCCCTTGCCAAGCTTAGTGGTAGGGTATGCAATAGATCTGGTACACAGCATGACATACTTCATAAAACCTATGGCTGATGCATAGGGAATGACTTTCATTCTCTTTCTACTTCTGCCGTGGTCGGGTTTTGAGTCTTACTCAATCTCACACCTTGTAACACAGGCAAGAACTCTTTCTTTGACTGTTCCATTTTGAACTACTTCAAAATCTTGTCAAGGTATGTATTCATTGAAAAAACTTATCAAGCGTCTTGATCTATCTCTATAGATCTTGATGCTCAATATATAAGCAGCTTCACGAGGTCTTTCTTTGAAAAACTCTTTTCAAACACTCCTTTATGCTTTGCAGAATAATTCTACATTATTTCCGATCAACAATATGTCATTCACATATACTTATCGAAATGCTGTAGTGCTCCCACTCACTTTCTTGTAAATCTGAGGCTTCACCGCAAGTCTGTCATATAAAACTATATGCTTTGATCACACTATCAAAGCGTTTATTCAACTCGAGATGCTTGCACCAGTCCATAGATGGATCATTGGAGCTTGCACATTTTGTTAGCTCCTTTAGGATTGACAAAACCTTCGGTTGCATCATATACAACTCTTCTTTAATAAATCCATTAAAGAATGTAGTTTTGACATCCATTTGCCGATTTCATAAAATGTGGCGATTGCTAACATGATTCGGACAGACATAAGCATCGCTACAGTTGAGTAAATCTCATTGTAGTCAACACCTTGAACTTGTCGAAAACCTTTCTGCGACAAGTCGAGCTTTGTAGATAGTAATACTACTATCGCATCTGTCTTCCTCTTGAAAATCCATTTATATAATATGACTTGCCGATCATCGGGCAACTCCATCAAAGTCCACACTTTGTTCTCATATATGGATCCCATCTCAGATTTCATGGTCTCAAACCATTTCGCGGAATCTGGGCTCATCATCGCTTCCTCATAGTTCGTAGGTTCATCATGGTCTAGTAACATGACTTCTATAATAGGATTACCGTACCACTCAGTGCGGATCTTACTCTGGAAGACCTACGAGGTTTGGTAGCAACTTGATCTGAAGTTTCATGATCATCATCATTAACTTCCTCACTAATTGGTGTAGGAATCTTGGAACTGATTCTGTGATGAACTACTTTCCAATAAGGGAGCAGATCTGATTATCTCATCAAGTTCTACTTTCCTCCCACTCACTTCTTTCGAGAGAAACTCCTTCTCTAGAAAGGATCCGAATTAACAACGAAAACTTTGCCTTGGATCTGTGATAGAAGGTGTACCCATGATCTCCTTTGGGTATCCTATGAAGACACATTTCTCCGATTTGGGTTCGAGCTTATCTGGTTGAAGTTTCTTCACATAAGCATCGCAGCCCCAAACTTTAAGAAACGACAACTTTGGTTTCTTGCCAAACCACAGTTCATACAGTGTCGTCTCAACGGACTTAGATGGTGCCCTATTTAACGTGAATGCAGCTGTCTCTAATGCATAACCCCAAAACGATAGTGGTAAATCGGTAAGATACATCATAGATCGCACCATATCAAAATAAAGTACGATTCTGACGTTCGGACACACCATAACGTTGTGGTGTTCCGGTGGCGTGAGCTGTGAAACTATTCCACATTGTTTTCATTGAAGACTAAACTCGTAACTCAAATATTCATCTCCACGATCAGATCGCAGAAACTTTATTTTCTTGTTGCGATGATTTTCCACTTCACTATGAAATTCTTTGAACCTTTCAACTATTTCAGACTTATGTTTCATCAAGTAGATATACCCATATCTACTCAAATCATCTTGTGAAGGTCAGAAAAATAACGATACTTGCCACGAGCATCAACACTCATTGGATCGCATACATCGGTATATATGTGTTATTTCCAACAAGTCAGTAGCTTGTTCCATTGTTCAGGAGAACGGAGTTTTAGTCATCTTGCCCAAAAGGCACGGTTCGCAAGCATCAAATGATTCATAACCAAGTGATTCCAAAAACCCATCAGCATGGAGTTTCTTCATGCGCTTTACACCGATATGACCCAAACGGCAGTGCCACAAATAGGTTGCACTATCATTATTAACTTTGCATGTTTGGCATCAATATTATGAATATGTGTATCACTATGATCGAGATCCAATGAACCATTTTCATTGGGTGTGTAACCATATAAGGTTTTATTCATGTAAACAGAACAACAATTTATTCTCTTACTTAAATGAATAACCGTATTGCAATAAACATGATCAAATCATATTTATGCTCAACACCAAATAACACTTATTTAGGTTCCACACTAATCCCGAAAGTATAGGGAGTGTGCGATGATGATCATATCAATCTTGGAACTACTTCCAACACTCATCGTCACTTCCCTTCAACTAGTCTTTGTTTATTCGTAACTCCTGTTTGAGTTACTAATCTTAGCAACCGAGCAGTATCAAATACTCAGGGGCTACTATAAACACTAGTAAGGCACACATCAATAACCTGTATATCAAATATAACCTTGTTCACTTTGCCATCCTTCTTATCCACCAAATATTCAGGGGTAGTTCGCTTCCGGTGACCAGTTCCATTGCAGCAAAAGTACTCGGTCTCGGGCTTAGGTCTAGACTTGGGCTTCTTCACTCGAGCAGCAACTTGCTTGCCGTTCCTTTGAAGTTCCCTTCTTCCCTTTGCCATTTTCCTTGAGACTAGTGGTCTTGTCAACCATCAACACTTGATGTTTTCTTGATTTCTACCTTCGCGATTTTAGCATCGCGAAGAGCTCGAGAATCTTTTTCGTCATCCCTTGCATACTATAGTTCATCACGAAGTTCTACTAACTTAGTGATGGTGACTAGAGAATTCTGTCAATCACTATCTTATCTGGAAGATTAACTCCCACTTGATTCAAGCGATTGAAGCACCGGACAATCTGAGCACATGCTCACTAGTTGAGCGATTCTCCTCCATCTTTTAGCTATAGAACTTGTTGCGAGACTTCATATCTCTCAACTCGGGTATTTGCTTGAAATATTAACTTCAACTCCTGGAACATCTCATATGGTCCATGACGTTCAAAACGTCTTTGAAGTCCCGATTCTAAGCCGTTTAAGCATGGTGCACTAAACTATCAAGTAGTCATCATATTGAGCTAGCCAAGCGTTCATAACGTGCGCATACGCTCCTGCAATAGGTCTGTCACCTAGCGGTGCATCAAGGACATAATTCTTACGTGCAGCAATGAGGATAAACCTCAGATCACGGATCCAATCCATAATATTGCTACTAACATTTTTCAATACAATTTTCTCTAGGATCACATATAAAAACACGGGGAAGCAACAACGCGAGCTATTGATCTACAACATAATCTGCAAAATACTACGGGACTAAGTTCATGATAAATTAAAGTTCAATTAATCATATTACTTAAGAACTCCCACTTAGATAGACATCTCTCTAGTCATCTAAGTGATTGCGTGATCCAAATCAACTAAACCATGTCCGATCATCACGTGAGATGGAGTAGTTTCAATGGTGGACATCACTATGTTGATCATATCTACTATATGATTCGCGCTCGACCTTCGGTCTCCGTGTTCGAGGCCATATCTGTTATATGCTAGGCTCGTCAAGTTTAACCTGAGTATTCGCGTGTGCAACTGTTTTGCACCGTTGTAGATGGACGTAGAACTTATCACACCCGATCATCACGTGGTGTGCGGGTACTCTGAACTTTGGCAGCGGTGCATACTCGAGGAGAACACTTCTTGATAATTTTAGTGAGAGATCATCTTATAATGCTACCGTCAATCAAAGCAAGATAAGATGCATAAAGGATAAACATCACATGCAATCAATATAAGTGATATGATATGGTCATCATCATCTTGTGCTTGTGATCTCCATCGCCAAGCACCGTCATGATCACCATCGTCACCGGCGCGACACCTTGATCTCCATCGTAGCATCGTTGTCGTCTAGCCAACTATTGCTTCTCGACTATCGCTCTTGCTTAGTGATAAAGTAAAGCAATTACATGGCGTTGCATTTCATACAATAAGCGACAACCATATGGCCCCTGCCGATTGCCGATAACTTCGGTTACAAAACATGATCATCTCATACAATAAAATATAGCATCACGTCTTGACCACATCACATCACAACATGCCCTGCAAAAACAAGTTAGGCGTCCTCTACTTTGTTGTTGCAAGTTTTACGTGGCTGCTACGGGCTGAGCAAGAACCGTTCTTACCTACGCATCAAAACCACAGCGATAGTTTGTCAAGTTGGTGCTGTTTTAACCTTCGCAAGGACCGGGCGTAGCGCTTCAGTTCAACTAAAGTGAGAGAGCAGACACCGCCGGTCACCTTTAAGCAACTAGTGCTCGCAGCGGTGAAACCAGTCTCGCGTAAGCGTCTGGCGTAATGTCGGTCGGGCGCTTCATCTCACAATACCGCCGAACCAAAGTATGACATGCTGGTAAGCAGTATGACTTATATCGCCCACAACTCACTTGTGTTCTACTCGTGCATATGACATCAACGCATAAAACCAGGCTCGATACCACTGTTGGGGAGCGTAGTAATTTCAAAAATTTCCTACGAACACGCAAGACCATGGTGATGGCATAGCGAGAGGAAGAGTGTCCGTCCACGTACCCTCGTGAGACCGAAAGCGAAGCGTTATAACAACGCGGTTGATGTAGTCGTGCGTCTTCACGATCCGACCGATCCAAGCACCGAGCGCACGGCACCTCCGAGTTCGCACACGTTCAGCTCGATGGCGATCCCGGACTCGATCCAGCAAAGTGTCGGGGATGAGTTCCGTCAAGACGACGGCGTGGTGGCGATGTTGATGCTCCACCGGCGCAGGGCTTCGCCTAAGCTCATGACGATATGACTTCTCCGGCGCAGGCTTCGCCTAAGCTCTCTGACGATATGACCGAAGTGGAATATGGTGGAAGGGGCACCGACACGGCTAAGGAACGATCCGTAGATCAACTTGTGTGTCATGGGGTGCCCCCTGCCCCGTATATAAAGGAGCAAGGAGGAGGTGGCGGCCAAGGGAGGAGGCGCACCAAGGGGGAGTCCTACTCCCACGGGAGTAGGACTCCTCCTTTCCTAGTAGGAGTAGGAGAGAAGGAAGGGGAAGAGAAGAAGGGTGCGGCCCCTCCCCTAGTCCAATTCGGACTAGGCCTTGGAAGCGCGGCCTGCCCTAGGCAGCCCTCTCTCTTTCCCGCAGGGCCCAATAAGGCCCAATAGTTCTCCCGGCGAATTCCGTAACTCTCCGGTACTCGAAAAATACCGAATCATTGGAACCTTTCCGAACTCGAATATAGTCGTCAATATATCGATCTTTACGTCTCGACCATTTGAGACTCCTCGTCATGTCCCGATCTCATCCGGGACTCGAACTCCTTCGGTACATCAAAACTCATAAACTCATAATATAAGCATCATCGAAACCTTAAGCGTGCGGACCCTACGGGTTCGAGAACTATGTAGACATGACCTAGAACTATTTTTGGTCAATAACCAATAGCAGAACCTGGATGCCCATATTGGCTCCTACATATTCTCGAAGATCTTTATCGGTCAAACCGCATAACAACATCGTTGTTCCTTTTGTCATCGGTATGTTACTTGCCCGAGATTCGATCGTCGGTATCCAATACCTAGTTCAATCTCGTTACGGCAAGTCTCTTTACTCGTTACGTAATGCATCATTCCATAACTAACTCATTAGCTACATAAGCTTGCAAGGCTTATAGTGATGTGCATTACCGAGAGGGCCCAGAGATACCTCTCCGACAATCGGAGTGACAAAACCTAATCTCAAATCGCCAACCCAACATGTACCTTTGGAGACACCTGTAGTACTCCTTTATAATCACCCGATTCGTTGTGGACGTTTGGTAGCACCAAAGTGTTCCTCCGTAAGCAGGAGTTGCATAATCTCATAGTTACAGGAATATGTATAAGTCATGAAGAAAGCAATAGCAGCATACTAAGCGATCAAGTGCTAGGCTAACAGAATGGGTCATGTCAATCACATCATTCTCCTAATGATGTGATCCCGTTAATCAAATGACAACTCATGTCTATGGCTAGGAAACTTAACCATCTTTGATTCAACGAGCTAGTCAAGTAGAGGCACACTAGTGACACTATGTTTGTCTATGTATTCACACATGTATTATGTTTCCGGTTAATACAATTCTAGCATGAATAAACTTTTATCATGAAATAAGGAAATAAATAATAACTTTATTATTGCCTCTAGGGCATATTTCCTTCAACGACATCCTTCTTAGGATGAAGTAGTTAACATAGGCCCAGACGCCATTGTAGAGGCAATCAAACACATTTTTCTGCATCCAAAAGAGCTGACGGAAATTGTTCGCAAATGGAGCATCGGGGCAAAGTAGTCATCCATCAACGTCAAATGCCCTCGTGCCTTGTTCCAATTCAGCATTCAATGAGCCTTGATCGATCCCTTATATAATTGAGAACATGCTCTTCCGCATGCTCCACATCTACAAGGACCGCCTACGTTATCGTTGTTTCATCCGCATAATCCTCCTCATGGGAGACTCAAGTAGTGCTTGTAGATATACTCCAGGTCCGATCCATTGCTTCAAAAGACAAAGAATGTCAAAAACTTAGCATGTGCATTTCACCAACTACTTGTCGGGCGTGATGACTCCCACGAATGGCAACTGCGGGGGCATATGGTACATGTGTGGCGAATGGACGAGAGGTATGGAACGGCGGCCTAGGCAAAGCAGTATGGTGACCCGGTGGAGGGCTGGAGGTCACGGAGGTCCGACAAGGGCTTGGCAAGCGACGGGGGTGGTACAGCGGCGGCGGTGGCCATGAAGGAAGTGAAAGCAGAGAAAGGGAAAGGCATGGACGGTGGCTATGGAGGAAGTGAAAGCAGAGAAAGGGAAAGGCATGGACTTTTGGATGGATAGAGGTGTCAAAGTCTTATGCGGCGGAGGTCCGAACACTTGTTTCTGGTTTGCGGAAAAACGGACAAGCAAACTGGTCCCCAAACTAATGCGGGAAGATGTTAAATGGTAAACTGCGTCCGAGCAGTTCGGCCCAGAATCTAAGGGCCAGCTTTGGAGATGACCTAAGACACCGTATCCACATTATCAACTGTTCGGTGGCCCGATTAGTGCTGTACACACGAAAGAAGTGCCCTTTCTTCAGGGTAATGTCACTTAGGACAAAAGTTCACAAAACCGCCGGAATCTGGCTGGGATATCAAAACTAGTACAGCCTGACTCTGCCATATCGGACTGTTTTGTTTGATCGTCCACTAGACAACTGGTGGTTTTGTCGTCTCTGGTAAGCAACACCCAGGGGAGGAGGAGGACCACTTCTCTTTCGGTCTAGCTTCTGTCGGCGTCGCGTCGCCTGAAAAGAGGAACCAGAGGTGGAGGTATCTTCGCAGCAGCCGCACCGGCGTTGCACCGGCGGCACCGGCAGGTGATCCAGCCATGCATGGCCATGAATCAGACCCACTAATCGCGGTGCGCGGCCTTTCTTCCTCTCCGGTCAATGGAGAAAGACAAGGGAACGAAAAAGAAAATACGTAGGCTAATTGGCTTAACTAGTTTATTTAGTTTAAAGCCATCTCAGTGGCCAACTCGCCTCCAGTCCGTGTTGCTCGCTGCTGTTGCAACAACAGCAAAGTTAAAACCACCACCACCGGCGGCGGCCGCCTCAGCAAAGCAAGTCGTCGTAGCCATAGACCTATGCTAACCTACGTACTAGCTAACTTCTCCTCTTAGGTATGTACAGACGTTGATACTCCCTCCGTTCTGAATTACTTTTTTTTTGAAAAGGGGGTAATCCCCGGCCTCTGCATCAGATCGATGTATACGGCCTCTCTTATTAACCAAATAAAGAGGTTCCGAACAGAAGTCTTACAAACAAAGGAATAAAGGCAGCCTATAGCTCACATAGAGCCTCGACTGAAAGGCAAAAATGAGATAAGCCACAAACCGGCTGGCATAATATAAGGAAGGTAAACTAGATGCCTATCCTATTACATGATCGCCATCAAACCGGTTGAAGATATCCCGCTACCGTCTCCCACGGACAGATCCGATAACCAAGCGCTCCTGGCCTCCCTCGGAGTGAGTAAGGACCAAATGCGGATCGGTGCCGTAGCTCGAACAACACACTGCAAAAAATGAGTATTTGTTGTCTGTTAAAACCAAATCATTCCTGCAATTTCAAATTGCCCATAATAACGCACATACTCCTACACGAATGTGTCCGCCGTTCGGGCTCCATCCCAAGCAGCCACGCCCCAAATAACGTGTTTACCGATCTCGGTGGAGTAATATTAAAGGCAATTTGCACGGTGCGCCACAACCCTTGTGCCAGCGGGCAATCAAAGAATAAATGCTTGATAGTCTCATCCCGATCACGAAGCTACACCTAGTAGATCCTGTCGATTATGCTTAACTAGGTTGTCCTTTGTAAGAATAACTTGTTTATGCACAAACCACATAAACACTTTAATCTTCAAAGGAACCTTAACGTTCGCACTTCCTTGGGCGTAGGTATCACGGATGAATTAATAATATCAATATACATCGACTTGACCGTGAAGACCCCAGTTTTAGTTAGTTTCCAACACAACTGGTCGGGCTGAGGATTTAGCTGCACATCCATCGACCCTACGGACCAAGTGAAGCCATGCTTCCCATCTAGGTCCAACAAGCACTCTCCTAAAGCTGTATATTGAGGGGAACAGACTGCATCTTTGTGGCCACAAGAGCATCCCTACGCTGAACAATACGATATAGTGTTGGATATTGTGAAGCCAAAGGCGTGTCACCCAGCCACGTATCCTCCCGAATCGCGTGTCATCTCCATTACCAACAATACATTTCGATTCTGTTAAAGAAAGCGGCTTTAACCCTCATTAGCCCTTTCGAGCGGCGAATCTGTAGGTCTCATAGTGACTTGGGATAAAGTCTTTGAGTACAGATATTTACTACGTAAAATCTGCGCCCAAGTTGCCTCTGTCTCGAAGACAACTTAAACAGCCACTTACTCAGAGGCATTTATTTTTGACTTCAAGATTTTCAATACCAAGTCCTCCTTGGTCCTTTGGTCTGCAGATAATATCCCATTTGGCCAATCTGTACTTCCTCTTAGACTCATCACTCTGCGGAAGAAGCGAACGATAAAATTCTAGTCTTTTCCTCACCCCAACTGGTACTTGAAGAAAGATAGCAAAAACATAGGTAAACTTCGTGAGCACCGAGTTAATCGAATCAACCGGCCTCCATAAGACATGAGTTTTCCTTTCCAACAGCTTAGTTTCTTCTCAAATCTATCCTCGATGCACTTCCACTCAGCATTCGTTAACTTACGATGGTGTATTGGAATACCGAGATAAGTGAAAGGAAGAGACCCACTCTCACACCGAACAATTGTGTATAAGCTTCCTGTTCGTCTTTGGCTCTACCAAAAGCAGAACAACTTCGCTTTTATGGAAATTAATCTTCAGCCCGGACAATTGTTCAAAAGGCATAATACTAGCTTCATGTTCCTCGCTTTGGCCAAATCATGTTCCATAAAAATGATTGTATCATCAGCGTATTGCAGGATGGATAAACCACCATCAACCGGATGAGGCACCACTCCCTCCACCGACCGGCCTCTTTGGCCCTCCCAATCAGGATCGCTAACATATCAACCACAATATTGAGCAGAATAGGCGACATAGGATCGTCTGTCTCAGACCCTTGTGCGTTCGGAAATAGTGGCCTATATCATCATTGACTTTAATGCCAACACTCCCTTTTTGCGTGAACGTTTCCACCTGTTGTCTCCAGCGCTCATCAAATCCC
This sequence comes from Aegilops longissima, assembly GCA_021605205.1. Classification (NCBI taxonomy): domain Eukaryota; kingdom Viridiplantae; phylum Streptophyta; class Magnoliopsida; order Poales; family Poaceae; genus Aegilops; species Aegilops longissima. The sequence goes on along the minus strand of CM038681.1, from coordinate 581,349,501 downwards.
TTCATTAAGTAAAGCTTGCTGGAGGAACGGCCATTTGACTTTATCATAGGCCTTCTCGAAATCGACTTTGAAAATAACCCCATCTAGTTTTTTCGTATGAATTTCATGAAGCGTTTCATGTAGGACCACAACCCCCTCGAGGATGTTCCTATCCGGCATGAAAGCCGTTTGCGAAGGTTGAACTACAGCGCGCGCTATCTCGAGTGAGCCTGATCGTGCCAACCTTGGTAAATATTTTGAAGCCCGGCGTTGAGTAGGCGATAGGCGGAATTGTTCAATTTTCACGGCATCTGTTTTCTTAGGCAACAACGTTATCGTTCCAAAATTAAGTTGGAACAGCTGCAAGTGTCGAGAACAAATCATGGAACATCGGCATCAGGTCCCCTTTGATAATATGCCAACACTTCTTGTAAAACTCAGCGGGACACCATCCGGCCCCGAGCCTATTGCATTTCATCTTGGCAATAGCCTCGAAAACTTCCTTCTCCGAGAAAGGCAGTTAACACATCGTTCTCCACGGAAGAAAGCTGAGGATATCGCTAACCCTAGACTCATCCAGGATACACAGCTCTCCTCCGGTGGTCCAAACAACCTTTGTAATATTCAAGTAATGTATGTTTTCAGGTTGTCTGGCCAACTATTGTACCCTCATCTTGCTCCATTTGGAAGATCCTCTTCTTCCTGTGCTTGCCATTAGCAATCATGTGGAAGAACTGGGTGTTCGCATCCCCCTGGACAACTTTTCTCACCTTTGCCCGCAATGCCCACTTTAATTCTTCCTCACGGAGCAGTTCCTTCAGCCTCATGCTTAATATGAAGCTCAGTGGGTAACAAAACCGTAGTTTCTGCTTTTACATCTAATGTTTGTATAAGTGAAAGGAGTCGTTCCTTCTCGACCTTATACACTCCACCTAGATGTTTAGCCCACCCACGAAGGAAGCTACGGAGATGCCTAATCTTGTTCTGCCACCGCTCAATGGCACTTCTTCCTCCTACATCTTTAGCCCATTCTCTGGCAACAAGATCCAAAAATCCTTCTCGTTCAAACCACGCCATCTCAAAAGAGAAAACATTTTTGTTACCCGAGTAGGTAGCCCCACCAGAATCGAGCAACAAAGGCGTGTGATCGAGATCCCGAGAGAGCGCTGAGCAGTTACCACGGAAACTTACATTCCCAAGCAACACTAGCGAACCGATCCAACTTCTCGTACGTTGGATTTGGCATCGCATTAGCCCATGTGAACTTCCTACCTGAAAGCTCAATTTCTCTCAAATCTAAGCTTTCAATAATGGTATTAAACATAAATGACCATCTCCCATCGAAATTGTCATTATTCTTTTCATCGCGTCTTCTAATTATGTTGAAATCACCCCCAACCAGAATTGGTAACTGCTCAGACCCACAGACTCTAACAAGGTCTGCCAGGAAATCTGGTTTGAACTTGGCCTGCGCTGCCCCGTACACCGCTACCAAAGCCCAGTCAAAACCATCCTGTTTGGACCGCACCCTGAACTTAACAGCAAAATCCCCCATGACCACACTTCTAACTTCAAGAGAGTCACATCTAACACCCAGTAAGATTCCCCCCGACCTGCCTCTCGGCGGCAGACAATGCCAGTCAAACTCAATCCCTCCCGACAAGGTATTGAGAAATTGAGGTGAGAAATTTGCTCTACCCGTTTCCGACAGGGCAATAAAGTCCAAGCTATGCTCAATAGATGCCTCCGCAAGGAACCTCCTTTTAGCCAAGTCCTTAAGACCTCTACTATTCCAAAAGATCCCTCTCATATTGAAGGAAATATGCCCTAGAGGCAATAATAAAGTTATTATTTATTTCCTTATTTCATGATAAAATTTTATTATTCATGCTAGAATTGTATTAACCGGAAACATAATACATGTGTGAATACATAGACAAACATAGTGTCACTAGTGTACCTCTACTTGACTAGCTCGTTGAATCAAAGATGGTTAAGTTTCCTAGCCATAGACATGAGTTGTCATTTGATTAACGGGATCACATCATTAGGAGAATGATGTGATTGACATGACCCATTCTGTTAGCCTAGCACTTGATCGTTTAGTATGCTGCTATTGCTTTCTTCATGACTTATACATGTTCCTGTAACTATGAGATTATGCAACTCCGTTTACGGAGGAACACTTTGGTGCTACCAAACGTCCTGGCGTAATCGGGTGATTATAAAGGAGTACTACGGGTGTCTCCAAAGGTACATGTTGGGTTGGCGTATTTGAGATTAGGTTTTGTCACTCCGATTGTCGGAGAGGTATCTCTGGGCCCTCTCGGTAATGCACATCACTATAAGCCTTGCAAGCAATGTAGCTAATGAGTTAGTTATGGAATGATGCATTACGTAGCGAGTAAAGAGACTTGCGATAACGAGATTGAACTAGGTATTGGATACCGACGATCGAATCTCGGGCAAGTAACATACCGATGACAAAGGAACAACGTATGTTGTTATGCGGTTTGACCGATAAAGATCTTAAGTAGAATATGTAGGAGCCAATATGGGCATCCAGGTTCCGCTATTGGTTATTGACCAAGAATAGTTCTAGGTCATGTCTACATAGTTCTCGAACCCGTAGGGTCCGCACGCTTAAGGTTTCGATGGCGGTTATATTATGAGTTTATGAGTTTTGATGTACCGAAGGAGTTCGAGTCCCGGATGAGATCGGGGACATGACGAGGAGTCTCGAAATGGTCGAGGCGTAAAGATCGATATATTGGACGACTATATTCGGAGTTGGAAGGTTCGAATGATTCGGTATTTTTGGAGTCCGGAGAGTTACGGAATTCGCCGGGAGAAGTATTGGGCCTTATTGGGCCCTGCGGAAAGAGAGAGGGCTGCCTAGGGCAGGCGCGCGCCCAAGGCCGAGTCGGGTGGACTAGGGGAGGGCCGCACCCTTCTTCCCTTCCCTTCCTTCTCTCCTACTCCTACTAGGAAAGGAGGAGTCCTACTCCCGGTGGGAGTAGGACTCCCCCTAATGTGCGCCCCCTAGGCCGGCCACCTCCTCCCTTGCTCCTTTATATACGGGGCAGGGGGCACCCCATGACACACAAGTTGATCTCGTGATCGTTCTTAGCCGTGTGCGGTGCCCCTCCACCATATTCCACTTGGTCATATCGTCGCGAGCTTAGGCGAAGCCCTGCGCCGGAGAAGTCATATCGTCGCGGAGCTTAGGCGAAGCCCTGCGTCGGTGGAGCATCATCATCGTCCCACGCCGTCGTCTTGTGGAACTCATCCCGACACTTTGCTAGATCGAGTCCGGGGATCGTCATCGAGCTGAGCGTGTGCAGAACTCGGAGGTGCCGACGTTCGGTGCTTGGATCGGTCGGATCGTGAAGGCGCACGACTACATCAACCGCGTTGTTAAAACGCTTCGCTTTTGGTCTCGACAGTGCGTGGACGGACACTCTCCCTCTCGTTGCTATGCCATCACCATGGTCTTGCGTGTGCGTGGGAAATTTTTGAAATTACTCGTTCCCCAACGATGGCATCCGAGCCTGGTTTTATGCGTTGATGTCATATGCACGACTAGAACACAAGTGAGTTGTGGGCGATATAAGTCATACTGCTTACCAGCATGTCATACTTTGGTTGGCGGTATTGTGAGATGAAGCGTCCGGACCGACATTACGCCAGACGCTTACGCGAGACTGGTTTCACCGCTTGAGCACTCGTTGCTTAAAGGTGACGGCGGGTGTCTGTCTCTCTCACTTTAGTTGAACTGAGTGTGGCTCGCCCGGTCCTTGCGAAGGTTAAAACAGCACCAACTTGACAAACTATCGTTGTGGTTTTGATGCGTAGGTAAGAACGGTTCTTGCTCAGCCCGTAGCAGCCACGTAAAACTTGCAACAACAAAGTAGAGGGCGTCTAACTTGTTTTTGCGGGGCATGTTGTGATGTGATGTGGTCAAGGCGTGATGCTATATTTTTGTATGAGATGATCATGTTTTGTAACCGAGTTATCGGCAATCGGCAGGAGCCATATGGTTGTCGCTTTATTGTATGAAATGCAAAGCCATGTAATTGCTTTACTTTATCACTAAGCGAGTAGCGATAGTCGTAGAAGCAATAGTTGGCGAGGCGACAACGATGCTACGATGGAGATCAAGGTGTCGCTACCGGTGGCGATGGTGATCATGGCGATTGCTTGGCGATGGAATCACAAGCACAAGATGATGATGACCATACCATATCACTTATATTGATTGCATGTGATGTTTATCCTTTATGCATCTTATCTTGCTTTGATTGACGATAGCATTATAAGATGATCTCTCACTAAAATTATCAAGAAGTGTTCTCCCGAGTATGCACCGTTGCGAAAGTTCTTCGTCTTTGAGACACCACGTGATGATCGGGTGTGATAGGCTCTACGTTCAAATACAACGGGTGCAAAACAGTTGCGCACGCGAATACTCAGTTAAACTTGACGAGCCTAGCATATAACAGATATGGCCTCGAACACGGAGACCGAAGGTCGAGCGTGAATCATATAGTAGATATGATCAACATAGTGATGTTCACCATTGAAACTACTCCATCTCACGTGATGATCGGACATGGTTTAGTTGATTTGGATCACGTAATCACTTAGATGACTAGAGATGTCTATCTAAGTGGGAGTTCTTAAGTAATATGATTAATTGAACTTTAATTTATCATGAACTTAGTCCTGGTAGTATTTTGCAAATTATGTTGTAGATCAATAGCTCGCGTTGTTGCTTCCCTATGTTTTCATATGTGTTCCTAGAGAAAATTGTATTGAAAGATGTTAGTAGCAATGATGCGGATTGGATCCATGATCTGAGGTTTATCCTCATTGCTGCTTGTGAAGAATTGTGTCCTTAATGCACGCTAGGTGACAGACCTATTGCAGGAGCAGATGCGGGCGTTATGAGCGTTTGGCTAGCTCAATATGAGCGATCTGAGGCGTTATGAATGTTTGGCTAGCTCAATATGATGACTACTTGATAGTTTAGTGCACCATGCTTAACGGCTTAGAATCGGGACTTCAAAGGCGTTTTGAGCGTCATGGACCATATGAGATGTTCCAGGAATTGAAGTTAATATTTCAAGCAAATACCGAGTTGAGAGATATGAAGTCTCCAACAAGTTCTATAGCTAAAAGATGGAGGAGAATCGCTCAACTAGTGAGCATGTGCTCAGATTGTCTGAGTACTTCAATCGCTTGAATCAAGTGGGAGTTAATCTTCCAGATAAGATAGTGATTGACAGAATTCTCTAGTCACCATCACTAAGTTAGTAGAACTTCGTGATGAACTATAGTATGCAAGGGATGACGAAAAAGATTCTCGAGCTTTTCGCGATGCTAAAATCGCGAAGGTAGAAATCAAGAAAAACATCAAGTGTTGATGATTGACAAGACCACTAGTCTCAAGGAAAATGGCAAAGGAAGAAGGGAACTTCAAAAGGAGCGGCAAGCAAGTTGCTGCTCGAGTGAAGAAGCCCAAGTCTAGACCTAAGCACGAGACCGAGTACTTTTGCTGCAATGGAACTGGTCCTTTGGAAGCGAACTACCCTGAATATTTGGTGGATAAGAAGGATGGCAAAGTGAACAAGGTTATATTTGATATACAGGTTATTGATGTGTGCCTTACTAGTGTTTATAGTAGCCCCGAGTATTTGATACTGTTCGGTTGCTAAGATTAGTAACTCAAACAGGAGTTCTGAGAATAAGCAGAGACTAGTTGAAGGGAAGTGACGATGAGTGTTGGAAGTAGTTCCAAGATTGATATGATCATCATCGCACACTCCCTATACTTTCGGGATTAGTGTGGAACCTAAATAAGTGTTATTTGGTGTTGAGCATAAATATGATTTGATCATGTTTATTGCAATCTGGTTATTCATTTAAGTAAGAGAATAAATTGTTGTTCATTTACATGAATAAAACCTTATATGGTTACACACCCAATGAAAATGGTTCATTGGATCTCGATCATAGTAATACACATATTCATAATATTGAAACCAAAAGATGCAAAGTTAATAATGATAGTGCAACTTATTTGTGGTACTTGCCGTTTAGGTCATATTGGTGTAAAGCGCATGAAGAAAACTCCATCTTGATGGACTTTTGGAATCACTTGATTATGAATCATTTGATGCTTGCGAACCGTGCCTTTTGGGCAAGATGACTAAAACTCCGTTCTCGGAACAATGGAACAAGCTCTTGACTTATTGGAAATAATACATACCGATGTATGCGATCCAATGAATGTTGATGCTCGTGGCAAGTATTGTTATTTTCTGACCTTCACAGATGATTTGAGAAGATATGGGTATATCTACTTGATGAAACATAAGTCTGAAATAATTGAAAAGTTCAAAGAATTTCAGAGTGAAGTGGAAAATCATCGTAACAAGAAAATAAAGTTTCTGCGATCTGATCGTGGAGATAAATATTTGAGTTACGAGTTTGGTCTTCATTTGAAACAATGTGAAATAGTTTCGCAACTCACGCCATATGGAACACCACAGCATAATGATGTGTCCGAAAGTCGTAACCGCACTTTATTGGATATAGTGCGATCTATGATGTCTCTTATCAGTTTACCACTATCGTTTTGGGGTTATGCATTAGAGACAGCTGCATTCACGTTTAATAGGGCAACATCTAAATCCGTTGAGGCGACACCGTATGAATTATGGTTTAACAGTAAACCTAAGCTGTCGTTTCTTAAAGTTTGGAGTTGTGATGCTTATGTGAAAAAGTTTTCATCTGATAAGCTCGAACCCAAATCGGAGAAGTGCGTCTTCATAGAATACCCAAAGGAAACTGTTGGGTACACCTTCTATCACAGGTCTAAAGGCAAAACATTCGTTGCTAAGATGGATCCTTTCTAGAGAAAGAGTTTCTCTCGAAAGAAGTGAGTGGGAGGAAAGTAGAACTTGATGAGGTAATTGTACCTTCTCCCTTATTGGAAAGTAGTTCATCACGAAATCAGTTCCGATGATTCCTACACCAATTAGTAGGAAGTTAATGATGATGATCATGAAACTTCAGATCAAGTTGCTACCAAACCTCGAGGTCTTCAGAGTAAGATCCGCACAGAGTGGTACGGTAATCATGTTCGAAAGTCATGTTACTAGACCATGATGAACCTACGAACTATGAGGAAGCGATGATGAGCCCAGATTCCGCGAAATGGCTTGAAGCCATGAAATCTGAGAAGGGATACATGTATGAGAACAAAGTGTGGACTTTAATGGAGTTGCCCGATGATCGGCAAGCCATATTATATAAATGGATCTTCAAGAGGAAGACAGATGCTGATAGTAGTATTATCTACAAAGCTCGACTTGTCGCAGAAAGGTTTTCGACAAGGTCAAGGTGTTGACTACAATGAGATTTTCTCAAATGTAGTGATGCTTAAGTCTGTCCGAATCATGTTAGCAATTGCCACATTTTATGAAATCTGGCAAATGGATGTCAAAACTACATTCTTTCATGGATTTATTAAAGAAGAGTTGTATATGATGCAACCAGAAGTTTTTGTCAATCCTAAAGGAGCTAACAAAATGTGCAAGCTCCGGCGATCCATCAATGGACTGGTGCAAGCATCTCGGAGTTGGAATATACGCTTTGATGAGTTGATCAAAGCATATGGTTTTATACAGACTTTTGGAGAAGCCTGTATTTACAAGAAAGTGAGTGGGAGCACTACAGCATTTCTGATAAGTATATGTCAATGACATATTGTTGATCGGAAATAATGTAGAATTATTCTGCAAAGCATAAAGGAGTTTTTGAAAGGAGTTTTTCAAAGAAGGACCTCGGTGAAGCTGCTTACATATTGAGCATCAAGATCTATAGAGATAGATCAAGACGCTTGATAATTTTTTCAATAAATACATACCTTGACAAGATTTTGAAGTAGTTCAAAATGGAACAGTCAAAGAAAGAGTTCTTGCCTGTGTTACAAGGTGTGAGATTGAGTAAGACTCAAAACCCGACCACGGCAGAAGATAGAAAGAGAATGAAAGTCATTCCCTATGCATCAGCCATAGGTTCTATAAAGTATGTCATGTCTGTATACAGATCTATTGCATACCCTACCACTAAGCTTGGCAAGGAGTGCAATAGTGATCTAGGAGTAGATCAATGGACAGCGGTCAAAATTATCCTTAGTAGAATAAGGATATGTTTCTCGATTATGGAAGTGAAAAAGGTTCGTCAGTAAAGGGTTACGTCGATGCAAGTTTTAAACACTAATCTAGATGACTCGAGTCTCAATCTGGATACATATTGAAAGTGGGAGCAATTAGCTAGAGTAGCTCCGTGCGAGCATTGTAGACATAGAAATTTGCTAAATACTTACGGCTCGAATGTGACAGGCCCGTTGACTAAAATTATCTCACAAGCAAAACATGATCACACCTTAGTACTCTTTGGGTGTTAATCACATAGCGATGTGAACTAGATTACTGACTCTAGTAAACCCTTTAGGTGTTGGTCACATGTCGATGTGAACTATGGGTGTTAACCACATATAGATGTGAACTATTGATGTTAAATCACATGGCGATGTGAACTAGATTATTGACTCTAGTGCAAGTGGGAGACTGAAGGAAATATGCCCTAGAGGCAATAATAAAGTTATTATTTATTTCCTTATTTCATGATAAAAGTTTATTATTCATGCTAGAATTGTATTAACCGGAAACATAATACATGTGTGAATACATAGACAAACATAGTGTCACTAGTGTACCTCTACTTGACTAGCTCGTTGAATCAAAGATGGTTAAGTTTCCTAGCCATAGACATGAGTTGTCATTTGATTAACGGGATCACATCATTAGGAGAATGATGTGATTGACATGACCCATTCTGTTAGCCTAGCACTTGATCGTTTAGTATGTTGCTATTGCTTTCTTCATGACTTATACATGTTCCTGTAACTATGAGATTATGCAACTCCGTTTACGGAGGAACACTTTGGTGCTACCAAAGCGTCACGTAATCTGGGTGATTATAAAGGAGTACTACAGGTGTCTCCAAAGGTACATGTTGGGTTGGCGTATTTGAGATTAGGTTTTGTCACTCCGATTGTCGGAGAGGTATCTCTGGCCCTCTCGGTAATGCACATCACTATAAGCCTTGCAAGCAATGTAGCTAATGAGTTAGTTATGGAATGATGCATTACGTAGCGAGTAAAGAGACTTGCCGGTAACGAGATTGAACTAGGTATTGGATACCGACGATCGAATCTCGGGCAAGTAACATACCGATGACAAAAGGAACAACGTATGTTGTTATGCGGTTTGACCGATAAAGATCTTCGTAGAATATGTAGGAGCCAATATGGGCATCCAGGTTCCGCTATTGGTTATTGACCAAGAATAGTTCTAGGTCATGTCTACATAGTTCTCGAACCCGTAGGGTCCGCACGCAACAAGGTTTCGATGATGGTTATATTATGAGTTTATGAGTTTTGATGTACCGAAGGAGTTGAGTCCCGGATGAGATCGGGGACATGACGAGGAGTCTCGAAATGGTCGAGACGTAAAGATCGATATATTGGACGACTATATTCGAGTTGGAAAGGTTCGAATGATTCGGGTATTTTTCGAGTACCAAGAGTTACGGGAATTCGCCGGGAGAAGTATTGGGCCTTATTGGGCCCTGCGGAAAGAGAGAGGGCTGCCTAGGGCAGGCCGCGCCCAAGGCCTAGTCCGAATTGGACTAGGGGAGGGGCCGCACCCTTCTTCCCTTCCCCTTCCTTCTCTCCTACTCCTACTAGGAAAGGAGGAGTCCTACTCCGGTGGGAGTAGGACTCCCCCTGTGCGCCCCTCCTAGGCCGCCACCTCCTCCCTTGCTCCTTTATATACGGGGCAGGGGGCACCCCATGACACACAAGTTGATCTACGTGATCGTTCTTAGCGTGTCGGTGCCCCCTCCACCATATTCCACTTCGGTCATATCATCGCGGAGCTTAGGCGAAGCCCCGCGCCGGAGAAGTCATATCGTCGCGGAGCTTAGGCGAAGCCCTGCGTCGGTGGAGCATCATCATCGTCACCACGCCGTCGTCTTGACGGAACTCATCCCGACACTTTGCTGGATCGAGTCCGGGATCGTCATCGAGCTGAGCGTGTGCAGAACTCGGAGGTGCCGTCGTTCGGTGCTTGGATCGGTCGGATCGTGAAGACGTCGACTACATCAACAGCGTTGTTAAGCGCTTCGCTTTTGGTCTCACGAGTGCGTGGACATACACTCTCCCCTCTCGTTGCTATGCCATCACCATGGTCTTGCGTGTGCGTAGGAAATTTTTTGAAATTACTACGTTCCCCAACACATATGTCATCATGAAATTTTTTAGCCGTGCGAATCCTAGCACTCCTACGGACTGCGGACATCGGGTAAGTTTTGCGCTTCCACTTGCGCTTAGGGCTGGTCGTGCCCTCCCGGTCCAAAGTGCCCGTAACCGATGGATTATGTACTTCCATCCCGATATTCTCATCCTCCTCCTCCGGCTCCTGGAGGGGCGGTGCTAGATCATCACAAAAATTATCAAGAACTCGAACTCCCAAGGCATCAATCTCAGAGTCATTCATAGGTTTGACCGCAGCTAAATTACGAATTACTTCTAAAGCCCTCTCGGCTTCTAGATCTAGCAAATCGTTAACAGAATTAGTAACTTCACCCTCATCTCTACCAAGTGAAATTCCTAATTGTTGTGCCTTATCCATAATTTGATCATGCGAGAAATGCATAATAGTATTGGAAGTATTAACGGACATACCAGTAGTGACTTGGACTTCACGAAGCTTGGCCGCCCTCACGGCACAGCGCTGCTGCATGTCGTCCACCTCCGGATGGCTCTGAAGCCGACAACTCATACGTCGACCCTCAGCTGCCTGATCCGGGATCCCGCCAAACATAATGACCTCCTCCCGAGAAATTATCCGGAGAGCGACCTTTGTCACTCCCGAACATCCACCCGTCGCCATTACCGGTGAGAGCGCCGAGTCCAAAGATCGGGAGGCGAAGGCCACCTGCCCCTCCCCATCCACCCCGGACCGCCTGTCCGGAGTGCACGCCGCAGTCCCGATCAGGGCGCCCCCCTCGGGCACCGAGGCAGACGGGAGCGTTGAGGCCACCTGCCCCACGCCCTCCCGCCGAACCTGCGCATCCGGAGACTGAGGGGGGGCCTCCAAAGAACCCAGATCCGGACCCCCAGATGAGATCGGACCCCCCGCCTGCACCACAGCCCCGTCACCACACGCCGATGTAGTCAAGTCAATATCCGACCTCGCTCCCCCACCCGAAGCCTCCACACCCGCAACCTCAAAATCCAGCGCCGGTAAAGAATACTCAAACTCCTCAATAGACTCCACCCGCTCACTCCACAGTCTCGGAGGAGCGGACGCAGGACCAAAGGAACCAAATCGCAAAGTGGTCGACGGCACAGATGCTCCAGGCGCCGTCCCTCCTCCTGCAGCCTTACTCGTCGGCTCCGGCCTCTTGGCCATCTCACTCACAGAATCATCGGCCATTTTTTCCTTACCAGCTGTATCATCGTCACCTTCACTCATGTCATCACCAGTGGCAGCTGGAGCCTCGGCGAAGAGGCTATCATCCTCAAACTGAATCTCAAGAGTGTATACCTGCCCTCGATAAGCCCACTTAACCATGTCGGGCACATAGTCGATGTCTAGAATACTGACCAACAGGCGAGCAATCCCATGAGCTCGAGTAAAATCCATATCGACTCGCTCGGTCTTACCCACCATAATACCGAGACTAGCAACCACCCCGGCGTCCCGCAGTAACTCAGACGGAGCCCCCGAAAAGCGCAACCAGGCCTGGATAAGGGGTGTACCCTGGGGCTCAACCAGCTTCCACTCCTGGAACTCAAGTATGGCCTCTGTACCTAGGACCTTACACATCCCAAAGCTCAGCAACCTCTGTAAGTCCTCCACAGTTGGGAACTGAACCCTGAAAATGTTAGTCTCCAGCCTGACAAGCTCCCAATGGAAGTCACCTGGTGCCAGCTCCCGGAGACGCTGAATAATCTGAGCCTCAGACACTTGCCCTTTAGTCACTTTCACTATCCCAGTTGTCGTAGTGTGCTCCTCCTGAGGAACCTCCCTCTCAGTCGGTGACTCAAAAAAAGTGAGTTCAGAACAAAAGACACCATATGTCATGAGGCTCGGTCTCTGCTCCCGCACCATCGGACACACTCCAGACTCGTGTGCAGGCTTACCACAAGAATCACAAAGAACAGCCACGCACTCAGCAATAAAATGACCCTTATCGCCACATCTATAACAAAGCATTCTTTCCTTTTTCTTAGCAAACTTTGCAGCCCTGTCGACCTCAGACCTGTCAGAGCCGTCCGCCGACATAACCTGAGTCTCGGCGTCGACCGGAGCCTCCACAGCGGCCGGTTCCGTCAGCACCTCCATCTCCTGGCAACCCAAGTCAGTCTCCTCAGCAATAGCCTCGACTACCGTCTCAACCGTAGTATGATGTTGTCTTGGACGGTACCGACCCCCTCGGCCTCCTCGGCCACGATAGCCACGGAACCCGCCTCGGTTACGATTAGTTGGTGATCGCCCTTCGACAAAACCACCAGACGGCCCCAAGAAAGGCCTCTCACCGAACCATCACTCGCCAGCATATCCCGTCCGCCACCCGTGAGACGAGGATCCCGGTGCTGTCCATCACCATATCGTCGTCACCCCACCGTCCTCGAGGTACCGCTCGAACCTCCGCTTTAGCCGGAACCGGAGGTGGCTGAGCCTGCTGCAGCACCGGCGTCGCCGCATCGCTGACTTGCCTAGCCACAAAGTGCGGCGGTCTAGCTCCCACCTGCACCACAGGGGGCAGGCCATGGGCACCAGGCGGCCTTGCCGGTGCACCTCGGCCCGCAGCAACTCCGGTCGTCGGCACCGTCGGCCTAGGGCCTACCACGCCCGCCGCGGTGATCACCGGCGCGGCGGGCAGAACCCACCGTAGCAGCCACACCACGGCCCGCTGGGCGACCTTAGCCCGCCCATCGCAGCTCGTTGGCGCGGCAACACGCCCATGGCGAGATCCGATCGCTGGGGTGGGCGTGCCACCACGGCCGGCGACCAGTGACGCGCCGGCGCCGCCGCCACTGTGCCCGCGAAGCGCCGCCGCCGCTGCGACCAGAGCCGGCGCTGCGAAGGCCCTCCACGGCCCGCCGCGCCGGAGGAACCCCATAGCCGCGCCGGAAGAACACCACGCCCCGCCATCGCCAGAGGGGAGGTATTGAGCAGCCCTCCCTCCGCGCGATCGGCGAAGCACGGTCGTCCGCCTCCGTGCGAACCCTAGCTCGAACCGGACGTGTGCATGGGGTGTAGATGTTGGCGTGGACCGGACCGGGCCTCATACCCAGCTTCCGAAGCCCAAACTCTAACTCGGCGGTTCACACGTAACCGCCCACCCACCACACGCATCAATTCACGGCCCAGCAATTCATTCAAACGAGCGATCCTGTGATCGCGGATCAGCGCTGCGGTCGATCGCGGCGCCCGGCACCGTGGCCGCCGACGACCGCCGAGCCTTCTTTCTCCTCACTATCTTCCATGAATTATCGGTGATGAAATCCGAAAGAACAGGTTTAGGAAGACACACCTTGAATCGGGCCTTTCCACGGCGGCTCGCCGCCGCCGAGGTTCGTCGGGTACAACGCGCGAAGAATCTCGTGTCTGTCCTCCGATCGAAGCCCTTGCCGCGCCGGATCGCCGAGTGGCACCACCCCATCCACGATCGCCGCAACCTCATCTTCCGAGTACCCTGGATCGAATGCCTCACAGATGATCGACGAAGGCGTCGGCGAGTACTCCGGCGAGTCACCGGCATCGTCGTCGTCGTCCCCATCGGGATCAGCGAGGGCCCAGAACCTTCCGCCGACGCGCCCAAGACCGGAGTCAGCCACCGGCGACGCAACCGCGGTGGACGCCGTAGTCACCACCCGAGTCGCCTGGGGCTGCCTCACCTGGGGCTGCCTCATTCTCCGGGCCTAGGGGTTAGCTGCTAAGACCCCTTCTGAATTACTTGTCTTAGATTTGTCTAAATACGGATGTATCTAGACTCATTTTAGTGCTAGATACATCCGTATCTAGACAAATCGAAGACAAGTAATTCGGAACGGAAGGAGTACTTGATAGCAGCGACAGCACCAGAGGCAGCATTGTAATAGAAGGACTACTCCCATCCGCTTCTTGCTCAAGTGTTCAAACTTTAGATTAACAAAATGTAATGCTAACCCCGCCATTAGCTAGAAGAAGACAACAACAGGCGATAAGGTATCATTCATCGAATATTTTGTGGCAATGATTTGCAGCTTTTGGGTTGCGCTGTCACCTTTAAACTATCAGTGGCTGGAGTTCCAGAGCCACCCCAGCCTATCACGCGACCGCGGACCTGATGGGGTGTTCTTTGTTTTGCATGAAAAATATATGTGATGTCTTGTTGGAAGGAAAAATCCTACTCTTTTGCTTGCTTTATATTTTGAGCAAAACTCTTTTGCTTGTTGTGGCTTACTCGTTTGCTCATCCGTTAAGAAACTTCATGACAAGTACCAAGAAGTTTGGCTGGTTTTGTGGCCTCGACGTGCCCAGGCGGGTGCGCGGCCTAGGGGCCAGGACGGAAGTCGAAGCGGTGGCATCAGAAATCTCGTGCGCGTTTGGTGTTGGCTTCGGTCGCCTGGGTGAAAGAGCCATCGACTCGACTGGCTCGCGTCCTCAGGGTCGGAGGAAAAGTCGGAGCGGCGGCTCAGGAATTCTCTTATGTGTAGTGTTGGCCTTCGTCGCTTGGGCGGCAGTGTGATTGACTGGTTTGGTGTGCAGCCTCGGGTCTGGTGTAGAAGTCGGAGCGGCGGCTCCGGAATCCTCTATAGTGATGTGGGTTGTCGTCTCCGGTCACTTGGCTGATAGAGTCATCGGCTCGGCTGGTGCGTAGCCTCGGGGCTGGTGTGTGCATGTCTTGCAAATGTATCGCGCTTCTACCAGTTTTCCATATTAACCGATCAATTCTCTTTTTTTCTTAATGAAAAGGCAGAGCTTTTGCTGGTTTCTTAAAAATAGTTAATTCCCTTTTTAGGGCCAATTGTTTTGGGGCTTATGAGTAGTTGCAAAATAAGTTGCCCTCTACCAGCTTATTTTGACAGCTCAATCTAAAATTTTATTCTAAAACCTAGTAGTTAAGCAGCCATCCATAAGCTCCGAAAGAATTGACTCTTAATTTCAAAGATAGATACACACCCATAAATAAATAAAATACATATGTGAAGGATTCAGTGTAGAATTATAGATTAGATTTTGGCCCAAATAACAAACAATTCCTGAAAAATCTCAAATGCCCATGTGAAGTTTCTTGACATGGTGGATTATGAAATTTCTCGTTTGGCGCACTAAAGAATACGCTCCCTATGAATCCCCTATTCACCACTCTCTACGGCGAACTATCATTCAATCGCACAGAGAAACGACTTAGCGACCAGATATGGACCAGACTCATATTTGAGCGTTTTACACACTGCAACCAACCCTGTTTTAACCTTCTAGAAGGATACCTAAACCGGTTTTGTTTTTCTCACTGGATTTCTTTTCGGTTTTAGCTTTTTTATCTTCTTCTATTTCTTTCCTTCTCATAATTTCTATAAATTTCTATAATTTTAAAAGTTTAGTAATTACAAAAAATGTATTTTCAAAAAATAATCGTTAATACAAAAAATATTTGGGATTCTAATAAATGTTCATAATTTTAAAAAAATCCAGAAACATTAGGAAATTCAAAATAAAATGTATTTAAAAATCAGTTCATATTTTCAAAAATATTCCAAGCTTTCAAAAAGTGTTTCGAAGATTCAAAATTTACTACTGATTTGAAAAATTGTTCATGTTTTCCTGAAAAAGATTCACATTTTTTAAATATTGTTCTCAGAATTGTAAAAATGTTCGGTATAGTATGTTCACTACAGTTCGGTTTTTGTATCCAAAGAACGCTAGACAGAGAAAAAAGACAAAAAAAAACCGCTGGACTGCTGGCTAGATTTACCGGCACAGTGGGGCATCCCATTACCGTTGATTGTGCGTGTCAGGGGCGCTACTAGACCAAATAAGTGTCCAATGGGAGGTCCCCTCACCTTGTAAGCGTCCACCGGAAGAACTATATCTTGCTTACAGCCAAACTAGATTATGTCTCAGTGACGGTTTTCGTTCTCTTTATATTAATGGCCAGCCCTTTTCTGCATCCTCCCCGGTTCACTCGCTCAGGCGTGTCCGTTTGCTTGCTGCGTTTTGCTCGTGTTTTTTTTGTTTTTCTTCCGGATTTTTGTTTCTTCACGGGTTCTTTAAGTTTTTGGTTTTCCTTTGATTTATCATCATTTTATTATTTTTATTCAAGTTTCTAGTAGTTTTTTCTGTACTTTATTTTTCTTTATTTTTCCTTTAGGTCATTTCTTCGTTTTTATTAGTTTTTTATTTTCTTTTCTATTTTCTTTGGGTTTATTTGTTTCTTCCTTCGTTTCCTTTTTTTATTTTTCTTCGTTTCCTCATGAGTTTTCAAGGTTTTCTGCGGGTTGTTTCGTTTACGAGGTCTTTCTTTTGTTTCTTTCTTCCGTTTCTTTAGTTTTCACCGTTTTTCTTTGTTTGTTTCCTCAACACATGTCTACATTTTCATGCGCATACATCTGAAATATTTTTCATACATGTTTATCATTTTAAAAATACATGATTAAATTTTTTGTCCCGGTAGCTTTATAGCCTAAAACACTTGGTCATGTTTATCGAAGGATTTTCCGCTGTTGCCTCGATGGAACCCGAGGAAATCCAGTCTAGAGTCCTTTTATGGAAGGAGAAATCATCAAGGATGTCTTCTTACTCGACGTTGGTGCTCCCATGGTGATGTGTGTGAGTCGTCGTCCCTTGGACTATGAGTTCATAAGAATAGCCATATAGCTTCTTGTCTCGCCTGTTCCTCAACACAAAGATCCGATGAGTTGACTAACATCATTGTGATCAATAGGGATGAAAATGGAGTGGAAACTTTTTGCATTTCCGGAGGAAAAATGAAACGGAGAGGAAATATGAAAATGAAAATGGAAATTTGCAAAACGGAAGTGGAATGGAATTTTTTATGCGGAAACGAAAACAAAAATGGAAAGGTGTTTTCCGGTGAAACATGCGTGAAAGCGGAACTTTCCGTTTCCGTGAATATGGAATTTTTGTTTTTACTGTAGGCATATGGCTTCTTTGTAGCCCAACCACGAAATAACATACAATGACACAATGAGTAGAATGGATCATTTAAGGCCCAACCTCTACTACCACAGATGTACTCAATTTCCCTATATGCAATTGTCCAATACTACTACAATACTATGCTAAGTTGCTTAAATAAACATATTATTTTGTAGCCATGTTAACAATTCATTAAACTTATTTGTTCTTGTGCGCATTTCTCTATGATTCAAGGGGTTTTTAAGTTCCATTCAACGCCCACTTCTGTTTCTGTGTCCGCTCTATATTCGCTCCGTGTCTGTTTCTGGTAGTATCTGTTTTCGTATTTATTTCTGGGGTTTCTGTATTCGTTTCCGGTTCTGCAGAAAAATATGAAAATAAATGTGATAGCACTCAGTTTCGTCCGTTTTCGCTCAATTTTCATCCCTAGTGATCAATCTAATGCAATCTATAGTATGTTCATTGCGGTGTGATAAATTGTCACTTTATGATCTGCAAGAGGGAGTTGTGTACATTAGTTGGTGTTGATCTCTTTGAGTGATTATTTTTCGTGAAAGTGAAGAATCCAATGCTCATTGTTGTATCCTCGCCTCTAAGGATAACAAATAACTATATGGCTATTGTAGGATCAGATATCGACCAAGGGGGGGGGGGTGAAAGATAGATTCAACAAATAATTTGGAAATGCAAGCTCTTTTGATGTAAAACATAGTACGTACAACAATTACTACAGAGTAAAATAAACTGAATAGATACACAACCAAGAAGAAATGTGTAAACCACACAGAGAAAAAAAAGGTGTAACGACTAAGACGAAATCAATTAACTAGACAGGAAATTACTATGTACAGTACATATAGCAAAGTCTACAAAAATGATAAACTACAATAAGTAGAGCAGATTCGAGGAAAAAGCTAATCAAAGCATACACAACGTAAATTAGAAAATACTCACAATAGTCTTTGTAGCAATCACAGAGAAAGAAGACGGGAGATGTTCTTTCGAAAGAGGCACAATACAATAGCAAACAAGTGTGAAGAAATAGAACCCGTAGCTCGACAAAGACAACGATTTGTTCGATCATTTCGAGTTGCTGAAATAAATCTACATTAGGTTGGAGGGGCAAGTCACTTAGATTTCGCCCAATCACTCATGGTAGATCTTCAAGTTAGATCTCCGGGACCTTCACAGACTTTTTCTTCGGCCGTCTACAATTACTCTAGGCTCAGAACAAACACCTAACCGTCTAGTGGATGCACAGTCCATAGGGGTAATAGGTTAAGTTAAGTTTCGTCTAGTTCTTCAGTGATGCTCAATCTATCACTAGCAGATTTTAAGCTTCCGCCATTTCCTCTCTTAGGATTCTCTCAATCTCTTTCGGGAGGATGGGTTGCTCTGACAAACGGTTGTAAATTCTCTCACGAAGCAGCTAACCGTTTATGGTTGAAGTGTTTGGCTATTTATAGCCGGAGCAATCCTGACATGTGAAATGACCAATAAGGGAACTGACCACCTAATGGATAACCGACACGTGGCACAATGGTCGCATTTCAAACACAACATGCGAGTTACTTGCGGAACAAGTCAAGTTGACTCAACTGCCAATGATTCTTATTCGGAGTCCCAAGAGCATCGTCTCAGACTCGAAACATCATCTCGGACTCAGAGAGAAAATCACTGTGCACGAAGAGATTCCAAGTTTTCACTCGAAGATGTAGGTGTTGCATTGAGCATACATCGAAGACCTAAATCTCAAATTTTACTTAGACCCGCTCTGCTCTATTTAGGGACATGGAGCAAACCAAATGGTCCGACGGTGATTGGCCTCAGGTATCATTGGGTAACACTGTGTGGCCCATTTGAATACCAGGTTACGATGGCCAGTTACAGAACATCATTCCATCATTTGGCAACCGAACTTTATATCAAGTTAGGATATTTAGAGTTTGTTCGTTCAACGAAAAAAAAGCACACATATGCAACTCCGTTTCAATTTCTGTTATGAACCCGTTAACATCACAAGTTAGCATACTTGCAAGTGCAACTCTAGAACAGAGGCAACCTTAGATCAATAGTTTGAAATTTTTCTACAGGCATAAAGCTAATAATAATGTTACAAAGACATTGTAAATACTGGGTATTACAGCCCGAGGCAACAAAGTCTGCTCGACTACCATCTCCCAAAAGACCCATCGGCCTTGAAATTTCCGGGCGGGCCAATGTCCCAATGGATCTCATCGACGTCCAGCCTTTATGCTCACTTCCATAATTTGATGAATACTCGTTCCAATCTAACCATGCTTCTCCCCTAAAAAAGAAAGAAAGAAAAATCTAACCATGCTTCTCTGCCCGCGTCTCCAAGTCCAAGACATGGTTGCCTTTGCCGTTGCCGTTGCCGGGCTCGTGCTGCTTGCCGTGGCCGTTGGTCACCGAGGTTAAGGGCAGCTCGCCGGCGACCATGACGGTCACGTCGGAGACTTGGCTGATGTCGTCCTTGTTCTTGCCCCAGATGAGAAAGTAGAGGCCTATCACGATAATCACTGCACCAATCACACTGAAAGCAAAAAATGACATGATATCATTAGTATATGTCTATCTTTATAGATATGCTAGCACCTGTGTAGTAAGTGTACCTTCCGAGAGTGATCTCCTCCTTTAGAATGATGGAGCCCGTGACGGCGGTAATGATCATGCAGAGCGGGCTGAAGGCCGTCACGAACACCGGGCCCCTTTGCCTCGACACGACGCCCTGCAAGTAGTACGCCACGCCGGAGCACACTATGCCGGCGTAGACCACGGTCAAGAGGCGGTTATCGAAGCCGATAACCCAGGCCTGGGTGTTGGCGCGCTCAGCGACGAGGGCGACGGCGCCGCTCATCAGCGAGCCCATGCCGCAGATGAGCGCCGTGACGGAGAGCTCCGCCGGGTAGCTCCGCAGCGTGCTTGACTGGAGAATGAAGAAGCACGACCAGACCATGCAGGAGCCGATGAGCATTATGGTCCCTTTCAGCCAGTCCCGCGCGGCGGCGGCGGCGCCAACGGCGCCCTGGCCACCGGCAGCGGCGTGGTGCTGGCCTTTGGTCCACGGGAAGTGCATGGCGGGGCCGTTGTAAAGGATCATCAGCACGGCGCCGGCCACCGTGAGGACCGTGCCGGCGATCTTGGCCTGGCTATGCAGGCTGCGCAGCCGCACCTTCTCCATGCGCAGGATGAGGGCCAGCACGAAGGTGACGGCCGGGAGGGTGTTGAGGAGCGCCGTCGCGAATCCCGCCGAGGTCAGCTTCGCGCCCAAGAAGTAGAGGTTCTGGTCAATCACGGGCCTGACAGACCCATGCAACACAGCACATCAGTATCAGTCAGTAATCAAGAAAGAGTTCTGTGTAGTTAACAGTATGGACGTACTCGAGGATTGCGAGCCCCATGATCTTGAGGAAGATGCTGGTTGTCATCTTTGGCCTCCGTGCCCTGCACATGTTATACGTAGGTTGGAGCAAAATACACAATTAGGTAGTGATCTACGTAAATATGAATCAAAATGAACTCGTATACAGTCTTGCTAAGTCTCAGTCGACTAAGAATTTGTTAAGTCTCAGTCGATGCTATATCCATAAGATTTTACATTGTGATCCGTGTAAAAATTTCTTTTTAATTTTATCTATTTCTTCTTGCATGTTATATCACTTGACTTAGACTTGATTAAATTTTACTCGACTGAGACCTAGCCACACACACTCATATAATATACTTTAAAGTGTATGAGTGGATGTAACTCTATGGATGAATGGTGCATAAGCTTCTGGTTGACATGTGGGGTCTGGTGGTTCCATGCATGGTAGGTCCTCCACCAGTGGCCAATCAGGTCACACTGCCTAGTGGAGGTCGTCCAGGTGCGTTTACACGTACGTAAACACACATACCGCACACATGCCGGTTAGCTAGCTACATGCACCTGCTTATGTGTCATTTTCTACTTCTGCTAATTAATGCACTCTGATATTCTGATTGATCCATATCCATATACAAATGACGATTTAACGCCTGACAAGGAAATCCCGGAAAGGTAGCTTTGCGGGTACAAAATAGAATAAGGTATCAAGATGTGCACCTACACTTTACTGGATTAGGATCCACGAGTGCAGCTTGCACCATCTAAATGAGACAAACATACCCCTCAACAGAAAATTCTAAATGAGACAAACATGATAATATATGAACCATTGTGCGTGTATGTTGATCGATCGTGGGGGTGCACGTTTGGCGAGTTGGCGTTGTTAATTTTCCTTCTTCCTTTCCTACTAGTAAATCGGTCCGTTTGTTCAGTTGTCCCTAGTTAGCTCCTCGAAAGTTTGTATAACTAATTAAAAGCGAATGCTAGAGTGTGGGAGCATCGGTCAGAATAGTGGCAGCTAACTGAACATCCATGCGTGCTTGTGCAAGTTGTGATGTACTCCCTCAGCTCACAAATATAAGATGTTTTAAATATTTTACTATGAACGACGTACAGACTGAAATGAGTGACTAAACACACTAAGATGTGATTATATACATCCGTTTTTTTTAAGTTAGAACATCTTATATTTGTGAACGAAGGGAGTAAGTTTTTGGTAAAACATGAAGCGCTCATGCATGTGCGAACTAATTAATTAATGATCTATCTCTAGTCCTCTACTTCCATAGTAACTCATGACAATATAAACAATCGGGCCCTTGCTTGGATGGTTAATCGGGCCCTTACTCGTATATATTGTGTTTCATATCTTGTAATGGTTCGGTAATGGTTGCATTTGTTTTCTATTCTGCTTAATAATTAATAAAAATGGTTGTGTGCCTCGCAATGATGTAGAGACCGAAGGTTGCAACCTCCTTTTCTATAGAGAAAAATCTCGCATTGTGTTGTGATCCACGAGTGCAGCTTGAACCATCTAAATGAGACAAAAATGAGATCAAATTGTACGTGTGTGTTTGCTCGATCGTGGGGGTGCACGTTTGGCAAGTTGGCCTTGTTAATTTTCCTGATCTTCCTTTACTGTATTCGTCCATTTGTTCTATTGTCCTTGGCTCCTGGAAACTTTGTCTAACTAACTAAAAGCAAAAGCCAGAGTGTATGGGAGCATCGGCCGGAATAATGCTGGCAGCTAACTGGACATCCATGCATGCTTGTGTAAGTTGTGCTGTACATTTTTGGTAAAACTTGAAGCGCTCATTTATGTTGGAACCATCTACTCTAACTAATTAATGATCTATCTCTAGTCCTCGACTTTCATGGTAGCTCATGACAATATAAACAACCGAGCCCTCGCTTAGATGGTTAATGAGATGATTTTACTCTGAGTTAATTGAGATCATTACATCTCGTATTGTGTGGTGAACTGGTGACTTTGCCGTTTGACGTACAGACTCATCTGCTGAAGTGTACGTGTTGATCTTGATCCTCTGCCGGATGTTTTTCGAAAGAAAAATAGGCAACATACTGACTAATATGCATGCCATCCGCATGATGCGTGTGCATGCGAGCGAGCCCATGATGCAATACCTACTACACGACGATGTACGGACAAGAGAGTGGCGCCTGTGTCCGAGAGCGTCGTGTGTGTGAAAGAGAGTAGTTAGTCGATGCATGGATGAATGGAACTAGGCAGGGTTACCTCTCGAAGTAGAGGGCGAAGGGCGTCATGACGGCGGTGGCGACGAGGTTACGGTAGACGACGAGGACGAAGTGGCTCATCCCGGCCTTGAGGGACGCCACGGCGATGATGTACATCCCGGCGAACCCCACCTGCAGCAGCACCATCGCCAGGTATGGCTTCACATCGTTCACAACTTTCCACCCCATGCCCATACTTCTATCTCTCTCCTCCGGCTAGCTACTTCTCCCTCACTCAGTAGCCCGAGCTCGATGTGACTCACGCAAGCAATGGCCAATGGCTGTGGTTTGGCGATGAGCTCACAGGGAAACCGGCTCCTTTATATAGACGCGCTCCACCGACACTGTGCGGCCAACGGTACATGTAGGCTTCAGGAGCAGGATGAAAAGCGTAGTGTGGCTCATCGGTGGATCCGAGTCATGGATCCGCCTGCCACATCATGCCCTTTGCGTCCCAGCGCTAGCTTAGCTAATAAGATTTAGCCGCAATACTATGCTACACGAGTGAATGATATTATTCCCGGAAAAATAAAAAGTGAATGTTAATCATTATCGCCATAAACAAGTCATATAATTAAAAGTGTTTATGTGGTTTGTTCATAAACAAGTCATTCTAACTAAGGACAATTTAGCTGGCGGAGACAAGGGGGGGCGAGTAGGGGCCTGGCCCCCCCTAACGATCGAGCGATGCAACGTAATTAGGTGATACTTTTTTTTTGCGAATACGCAAAAGACTTGCGTATCATTGCATTGATAGGTAGAAAGTAGCAATAGTTACAGTTACAGCGCGGAACATAGGGGTGGGGAGGTGGCTGCCGAGCATGTGCACACGGATGGCATGCAACGACTGCCACTACGGACCTAGGCTACGTCTCTGGCAGAATGAGCGCCAATCCTGAGGCGCCCGCGCGTGTCCAGAGTCTCGCATCCTCACGAATGTCGTTGAAGGCGCGGTTCACGGAGGGGTGGTCGCCATTGAAGACACAACCATTGTGGTGCTTCCAGAGCCACCATGCCGTGAGGATGGCGATGGAGGCCAGCCCGCGTCGAAGGCTGCGAGGAGTGGCAGCTAGTGCCGTGGTCAGCCAGGTGATGAACTCGTCGTCCTGGGCTGGAATGGAGGCGGTGGAGCGACACCAGGAGAGCACCTCGTGCCAAATCTGGCGGGAGAAGGAGCAGCCCGCGAGAAGGTGCTGCATCGTCTCTGGCTCCTGATCGCAGAGACGCAAACGGGCTCGTGGGGTAGATCATGGCGCGCGAGGCGGTCGGCGCGGTCGGCTGTCCAGCACCGTCTGAGCAGGGCTAGCCAGATGAAGAATTTGATGCGTAACGGCGCCCACGAGCGCTAGGTGATGCGCCAATGGGGGTCCTCGATGGATCTAGAGAACATGGCTCGGTAGCAAGTCCGCGCGCTGTAGCAGCCGGAGCTAGACCATCGCCAGGATAGCGTGTCCGGAGTGTCGGAGAGGGTGACCTGTCGTAGGCGCCGCCAGAGAGAGACGTACTGGAGCGCCATCTCGATACCCAGGGCGCCCTGGATGTCCTTGACCCAAGCCCGGTTGAGAAGGCCGTCGCACACGGAGAGCGTCTTGCGTCGTCGTTTAGGAACCTTGGCGTGGACGAGTGACGCGATCTCGGCGATGGACTGGCCATCAAGCCAGTGATCCTCCCAAAATTTGCAGGTCCGCCCGTCGCCGATGGTCCAGGAGGTCGAAGCCCTGAAGATGGCTTGGACGTCGGGGCAGTGCGGGAGATGCAAGTGCTGCCAGGGTCGCGAGGTGTCGGTCTTCTGTAGCCAGAGCCATCTGGTGCGGAGGGAGATGCCTAGACGCTATAGGTCGGGGATACCAAGGCCGCCCAGGGAGATTGGCCGGCAGACCCGACGCCAGCTGACGAGGCAATGGCCGCTGCTCGCGTCCTTGCGGCCGTACCAGAGGAAGTTGCGAAGGAGGCGATTAACTTGTTTGAGGATGGAGCTGTTGAGGGCGAGTACGAGCAGTGTGTGCACGGGCATCGCAGAGAGTACGTGCCTACACAGGGCTAGCCGGTCACCACGAGACATCATGGACGCCCACCATGGCGATAATCTGCGCTCGAGCTTGTCGAGGAGTGGCTGTAGGGCGTTGGCGCTGGTCTTGCGGATGGACAGAGGCAATCCGAGGTATGTCGTCGGGAACTCTTTTAGCGGGCAGGCAAAACCGGAGGTGATTGCAGCACGGTCGTCTGGCGAGCATCGAATGGGCGAGGCTGCACACTTGGCGAAGTTGGTATACATCCCCGAGGCCGCCCCAAAGATGTCGAGCAAACGGCGGACAAGTCCTGGAGGTCCGGCCGGCAGAAGATGACGACGTCATCGGCATAGAGAGAGATGCTCGAAGTCATGTGTCACGAGGTGAGACATTGAATCACGCCGTCGGCCACGGCACGGCAAAGCAGGTTGTTGAGGGTGTCGATGGCCATGACGAAGAGCATGGGGGACAGGGGGTCGCCCTGGCGGAAGCCGCATCGATGAACGATGGGTGGGCCTGGGATTCCGTTGACGAGGACGCGTGTGCTAGCCGTGCCGAGCAGGATGCACAACCATTCGCACCAGCGTCGTCCGAAGCCGAGATGGCGAAGGGTGTCGAGGAGGAAAGCCCACGAAACGGAGTCGAACGCACGGGCAATGTCGAGCTTGAGCATGACACGTGGTTGCTTGAGGTTGTGGAGCTGCCGGGCGGTCTGCTGGACCAGCAAAAAGTTGTCGTGGATGCATCGGCCCGTGATGAACGCGCTCTGGTTGATGGAGATCATGTCACATAGCTTCGGCGCAAGGCGGAGGGAGAGCACCTTAGCGAACAGCTTGGCGAATAGATGGATCAAGCTGATCGGGCGGTAGTCCGAGAGCGCGGCGGCGTCGGGCTTTTTTGGAATAAGAGTGAGCAGGGCCTCGTTTAGCCATTGAAATCTGAGGCCGTTGAGGGAGTAGAGCTTGTTGAACGCCTCAACAAAGTCGTCCTTGATCGTAGGCCAAGATGCGCATAAGAACTCGGACGTGAACCCGTCGGGTCCGGGGGCCCTTCCTTTCGGCATGCACTTGATGGCGTTCCAGATTTCCTGCTCGGAGAACGGGATCTCAAGGTCTTGAAGGTCGAAGGAACGCGGGTCCAGGCCGTCCAGGTCGATGGATGAAGATCTTTCGTGGCCAGAACCAAGGATGCCGGAGTAGTGGTTGTACGCGGCTTCGGCAATGGCAGCGTGGCCGGAGACGATGGTGCCGTCCACCTGAAGTTGATGGATCGTGTTTTTTCGGGAGCGGTGCCCGGCGTGGATGCGGAAGAAAGCTGGGTTTGTGTCGCCACCTTTGAGGAAGTTGAACCGCGCGCGTTGTCTTGCCAGGGACCGCTCGAGAGAGGCGAGGCCAATGTAGGAGGCCCTGAGCTGCCGTCGTAGCCAGGCCTCGGCAGCGGAGAGGGGTCGGTGGTCTTGCGCCGCGTCGAAGCGGGCAATCAGCTCACAGGCAACAGAGAGTTGCAGTGAGACGTCGACGATCGTTTTGGCACTCCAGCGTTGCAGGTGTTTGGCGGTGGCGCGAAGGCGCGCGTAGATGCGGCGGAATGGATCAGGCTCGTCGGGCGAAACTGCCCACGCCTCGGCGATCACTTCATGGTAGCCCTCCAGCTTGGGCCAAAAGCTTTCGAAGTGGAAGCGCCTGTGGCCGGAGGAGCACGGCGAAGCGTCGATGATGAGAGGCGCATGGTCCGAGGCGGCAGAGGAGAGACAGTGTAACATGCAGAACGGGTGGTTGAGCTCCCAGCCAACGGTGCAAAGAACTCTATCGATGCGCTCGAGCATGGGGGCCTCGCGTTCATTGGACCTTGTGTAGCGCCGGCCGTGGAGATACATGTCTCTAAGTTCCTCGCCGGCGATGAAATGTCGAAAACGCCGCATGGAGGCGCGATGAAGATTGCCATTATTTTTATCTTTGGGGGAGATGATCATATTGAAGTCACCACCGAGAAGCCATGGGCCGTTGCAAGTAGCACGCATGTCGTGCAAGTCCGAGAGGAACATGATCTTGGCGGCCTCATCGTGAGGTGCATACACGCCGGTGATCCACCAATGCGGGCTACCGTCCCGGGGGGAGACGAGCGCGCGTATTTCTCAGATTTATACATACCCCCCCCCCCCCCCCCACATCTCAACGCTAATTTCAGAAAGAAAGGAAAAGGCCCATTTGAAGCCCACTAGTGGCCAGATAGGCCGATTGGCTCTAGTCTCATGGCCTCCTGGGCGTTACGTTCTCACGTGTGATTAGCCTATACGTCGGTTAGTATGTGAAATTAGTCCACGCCGTTCCTTGCCCTCGCACGCCCGGCCACCTCTGCTCGCTCTCCCTGCCCTGCTTCTGCTGATCCTATTCATACCGCGACGTTGCAACACAGCCTTCTTCAGTTGTCAAATCATCCGGATCCAACCAGTGGGAAGTAGCCAAGAACCCAAGGTTTGACACATCAGTACATCGCCATGCATCTACTAATCTAAATCCCTAATTCCTCATCTTGTATCATTGTTGAACTTATACATCAGATTTGTGTTGTTTATTTGTTTTGGTTCTGTGATTTGTGATGCTATGATTCTATGAAGAATTTATATCTTGTACGTGTCCTAAAAATTATCATGATCGTGATGCAAATTATCTTGCATTAGTTCTTATTTGTGATGCAAGTTTTTTCTATGTCCTACTTGTCCAATATACAGTAGCTTATTGCGAGACTGCAACTCAGCAGCTATGAGGAGCCAAACACCATTAAGATTAATTCATTTTTAAGCCGGTTGCTTAAAATTCTCAACCTACTAAAAATTATTAACGGGGCTGATGTGCAAGTTACAAATCCTGATCCAATTGACAATAACGATCAGGATATGTCGGACATGGTTAATGTTGGAGAACATGCAAAAACATGTCAAATTGGGAGGTGCCACCGGACAAGCAAGATGAATCTTGATATTTTTATATATCTAAGGGACCATATCAGCTAGGAAGTGCCCCGAAACACTCTAAATATCAATCTATTTTTTAAACGCCAACTGGGTGCCTTTCTTCGGCATTGCATGATCATATACGCTCGCTAAAAATTAGCAGTTAAGTTCTCTTCATTATTAATCTTTTGTCATCCTATTGGCAATGGTAGAGGTAGATTCAGACTCATACAACTGTATCCATGCCGCATATTACGGTATGATGATAGTTATCTTTTCGGTCTAGAAAAAAAGTTATGAACTTGACTTGCCCCCCCCCCCTATACCAAAATCCTGGCTCCGCCCCTGAATTTGGCAAAGCGTAACTGGACAGGATCTCGAAGATGTAGCTCCTGCGATAATGATGAATCTATCAAACACCTCTTTCTTGATGATGTAAGAGTATCTGTGTCCGCTCAGTCCCGCGTCGCCCCCTGCTCAGGCGACTCGGGTGGCACCCCAACCCTAGCCGCCGCAAGGGCCTAAATCATCTTCCTCCCTTCCTTCCGCCACCGCCGGAGGACGCCGCCGGCCTGTGCCCGGAGACCGACGGCGGTGGCGGGGGTCCTTCCTCTCTCCCGCGTCTCAGGGGTGGCGGGGCCCCAACGCGCGTGGAGGTGCGGCCGATCTAGAAGCGGCGGCGATGGCTTCGACGACGGCAGTGGTGGTCGGCCCTGCCTCGAGCCACGGGCGGCTGCCTGCGGCGGCTGGCCTGGATCCGGCGGCGGCGCGTCTTCAGGCTTTAGATCAGCGACGGTGTCAAGGGCCTGGTGGACTGCTCGACAGCACCTCTGGCAGATCTATTTTGGCCGGTGTAGCCGGCGGTGGTAGTCATCTTATTCGCGGAGGTGGCCGACCAGAGGATGGGTGGTCGGATCTCGAGATCCGTTATCTAGTCCCGGCTACGAGTTGGGGAGACATGGTTGCCAGTGAAAACCGAGCCGACGGCAGGCGATGGCAGCGATCTACGCCGTTATCTTGATGAAGGCATCATCATGTAACTACTGTCGACCCACTTGTGTTGCTCTGGGGAAAACCCTAGGATCTGGTGGGGAAAACCCTAGGATCTGGTGTTCCAGATCGGATGATGGCGACAATGCGGTGTCGTTTCTCTCTTGGGAGCATTGTTTGTGGAGCAGCGCTGGAAGTCGGAGGCAGGAGGTGGAGCGGCTTCGTCTTGCACGGAGCTTGGGTGGAGATGTAAGTCATGCCTGACCGACAGGTGCTACGCTTTGTCATGCCTGGTCGGCAGGTGCTACGCACGACAGATCTTCCAAAGACTTCAAGCTGTGTCGGCTGGTGGTACTTGGCGGCATGGTGCTGAGGTGTACCGGTGGCGACCGCGACGTGCTCAGTTGTTCACACGCAGGGAGGTGGTGGCGTCAACGACAGCTAGACCGAGCAAGGCTGATGCGTCAGTACAGCTCTAAAGATGGAGCCGTGGCAGTTGGTGGCTGTGGCCTCTGAGAGTGCGCCGGACCGGTGTGTGCCCTGTTGGGAAACGTAGCATACAATTTCAAAAAATTTCCTACAATCACGCAAGATCTATCTAGGAGATGCATAGCAACGAGAGGGGGAGAGTGAGTCCACGTACCCTCGTAGATCAAAACCGGAAGCATTAGGTTAACGCGGTTGATGTAGTCGAACGTCGATGTCTACTACGCAACCTTCTCCTTGTAGACGTTGTTGGGCCTCCAAGTGCAGAGGTTTGTAGGACAGTAGCAAATTTTCCTCAAGTGGATGACCTAAACTTTATCGATTCGTGGGAGGCGTAGGATGAAGATGGTCTCTCTCAAACAACACTGCAACCAAATAACAAAGAGTCTCTTGTGTCCCCAACACACCCAATACAATGGTAAATTGTATAGGTGCACTACTTCGGCGAAGAGATGGTGATATAAGTGCAATATGGATGGTAGATATAGGTTTTTGTAATCTGAAAATATAAAAACAGCAAGGTAACTAATGATAAAAGTGAGCACAAACGATATTGCAATGTGTTGAAACAAGGCCTAGGGTTCATACTTTCACTAGTGCAAGTTCTCTCAACAATAATAACATAATTGGATCATATAAATATCCCTCAACATGCAACAAAGAGTCACTCCAAAGTCACTAATAGCGGAGAACGAACGAAGAGATTATGGTAGGGTACGAAACCACCTCAAAGTTATTCTTTCGGATCGATCTATTCAAGAGTTCGTACTAGAATAACACCTTAAGACACATATCAACCAAAACCCTAATGTCATCTAGATACTCCAATGTCACCTCAAGTATCAGTGGGCATGATTATACGATATGCATCACACAATCTCGTATTCATCTATTCAACCAACACAAAGTACTTCAAAGAGTGCCCCAAAGTTTCTACCGGAGAGTCAAGATGAAAACGTGTGCCAACCCCTATACATAGGTTCATGGGTGGAACCCGCAAGTTGATCACCAAAACATACATCAAGTGGATCACATGATATCCCATTGTCACCACAGATAAGCACGGCAAGACATACATCAAGTGTTCTCAAATCCTTAAAGACTCAATCCGATAAGATAACTTCAAAGGGAAAACTCAATCCATTACAAGAGAGTAGAGGGGGAGAAACATCATAAGATCCAACTATAATAGCAAAGCTCGCGGTACATCAAGATCGTATCACCTCAAGAACATGAGAGAGAGAGAGATCAAACACATAGCTACTGGTACATACCCTTAGCCCCGAGGGTGAACTACTCCCTCCTCATCATGGAGAGCGCCGGGATGATGAAGATGGCCACCGTTGAGGGATCCCCCCTCCGGCAGGGTGCCGGAACAGGGTCCCAATTGGTTTTTGGTGGCTACAGAGGCTTGCGGCGGCGGAACTCCCGATCTATTCTGTTCCCCGATGGTTTTAGGGTATATTCGTATATAGAGGAGGAAGAAATACGTTAGGGGAGCCACAAGGGGCCCACGAGGGTGGAGGGCGCGCCCAGGGGGGTAGGCGCCCCCTGCCTCGTGCTCTCCTCGTTGATTCCCTGACATGCACTCCAAGTCTCCTGGATTGCTTCCGTTCCAAAAATAACTCTCCCAAAGGTTTCATTTCGTTTGGACTCCGTTTGATACTCCTTTTCTGCGAAACACTGAAACGAGGTAAAAAAACAGAAACTGGCACTGGGCTCTGGGTTAATAGGTTAGTCCCAAAAATCATATAAAAGTGTTTAATAAAGCCCATAAACATCCAAAACAGATAATATAATAGCATGGAACAATCAAAAATTATAGATACGTTGGAGACGTATCGAGCATCCCCAAGCTTAATTCCTGCTTGTCGAGTAGGTAAATGATAAAAATAGAATTTTTTATGTGGAATGCTACCTAACATATTTATCAATGTACTCTTATTTATTGTGGCATGAATGTTCAGATCCATAAGATTCAATATAAAAGTTTAATATTGACATGAAAACAATAATAATTCAAGCATACTAACAAAGCAATCACGTCTTCTCAAAATAACATGGCCAAAGCAAGAATCCCTACAAAATCATATAGTATGGCTATGCTCTATCTTCATCACACAAAACATTTAAATCATGCACAACCCCGATGACAAGCCAAGCAATTGTTTCATACTTTTGATGTTCTCAAACTTTTTCAATCTTCACGCAATACATGAGCGTGAGCCATGGACATAGCACTATAGGTGGAATAGAATGGTGGTTGTGGAGAAGACAAAAAGGAGAAGATAGTCTCACATCAACTAGGCGTATCAACGGGCTATGGAGATGCCCATCAATAGATATCAATGTGAGTGAGTAGGTATTGCCATGCAACGAATGCACTAGAGCTATAAGTGAATGAAAGCTCAAAAAGAAACTAAGTGGGTGTGCATCCAACTCGCTTGCTCACGAAGACCTAGGGCATTTTGAGGAAGCCAATCATTGGAATATACAAGCCAAGTTCTATAATGTAAAATTTCCCACTAGTATATGAAAGTGACAACATAAGCCCATCATGGTGCTACTTTGAAGCACAAGTGTGGTAAAAAGGATAGTAGCATTGTCCCTTCTCTCTTTTTCTCCCATTTTTTATGGCCTTTTTTTTATTTTTTATGGCCTTTCTCTTTTTTTCTCTTTTTTTTAGTCCAGAGTCTCATCCCGACTTGTGGGGGAATCATAGTCTCCATCATCCTTTCCTCACTTGGGACAATGCTCTAATAATGATGATCATCACACTTTTATTTACTTACAACTCAAGAATTACAACTCGATTCTTAGAACAAAATATGACTCTATATGAATGCCTCCAGCGGTGTACCGGGATGTGCAATGAATCAAGAGTGACATGTATGAAAGAATTATGAACGGTGGCTTTGCCACAAATACGATGTCAACTACATGATCATGCAAAGCAATATGACAATGATGAAGCGTGTCATAATAAACGGAACGGTGGTAAGTTGCATGGCAATATATCTCGGAATGGCTATGGAAATGCTATAATAGGTAGGTATGGTGGCTGTTTTGAGGAAGATATATGGTGGGTGTATGATACCGGCGAAAGGTGCGCGGTATTAGAGAGGCTAGCAATGGTGGAAGGGTGAGAGTGCGTATAATCCATGGACTCAACATTAGTCATAAAGAACTCACATACTTATTGCAAAAATCTATTAGTTATCGAAACAAACTACTACGCGCATGCTCCTAGGGGGATAGATTGGTAGGAAAAGACCATCGCTCGTCCCCGACCGCCACTCATAAGGAAGATAATCAATAAATAAATCATGCTCCGACTTCATCACATAACGGTTCACCATATGTGCATGCTACGGGAATCACAAACTTTAACACAAGTATTTCTCAAATTCACAACTACTCCACTAGCATGACTCTAATATCACCATCTTCATATCTCAAAACAATCATAAAGAATCAAACTTCTCATAGTATTCAATGCACTTATATGAAAGTTTTTATTATATCCCTCTTGGATGCCCATCATATTAAGACTAAATTCATAACCAAAGCAAATTACCATGCTGTTATAAAGACTCTCAAAATAATATAAGTGAAGCATGAGAGTTCATATATTTCTTCAAAATAAATCCACTGCCGTGCTCTAAAAGATATAAGTGAAGCACTAGAGCAAACAACAAACTACTCCGAAAGATATAAGTGAAGATCAATGAGTAGTCGAATAATTATGCAACTATGTGAAGACTCTCTAACTTTTAAGAATTTCAGATCTTGGGATTTTATTTAAACAGCAAGCAAAACAAAAGAAAATAAAATGACGCTCCAAGAAAAACACATACCATGTGGTGAATAAATATATAGCTCCAAGTAAAGTTACCGATGAACGAAGACGAAAGAGGGAATGCCATCCGGGGCATCCCCAAGCTTAGGCTCTTGGTTGTCCTTGAATATTACCTTGGGTGCCTTGGGCATCCCCAAGCTTAGGCTCTTGCCACTCCTTATTCCATAGTCCATCAAATCTTTACCCAAAACTTGAAAACATCACAACACAAAACTCAATAGAAAACTCGTAAGCTCCGTTAGTGTAAGAAAATAAATCACCACTTGGGTACTGTAATGAACTCATTCTAAATTCATCTTGGTGTAATATATACTGTATTCCAACTTATCTATGGTGCATACCCTCCGATACTACTCATATATTCATCAAAATAAGCAAACATCACATAGAAAAACAGAATCTGTCAAAAACAGAACAGTCTGTAGTAATCTGTATCAAACGTATACTTCTGGAACTCCAAATATTCTGAAATAAATTGGTGGACCTGAGGAATTTGTCTAGTAATCATCTTCAAAAATAATAAACTAAATATCACTCTCCAGTAAAAAAATTTAGCTAATCTCGTTAGCGCTAAAGTTTCTGCTTTTTACAGCATGATCATGAAGACTTCACCCAAGTCTTCCCAAAGGTTCTACTTGGCACAAACACTAATTAAAACATAAAACCACATCTAACTAGATTATAGATGATTTATTTATTACTAAACATGAACAAAAAGCAAGAAATAAAAATAAAATTGGGTTGCCTCCCAGCAAGCGCTAACGTTTAACGCCCCTAGTTAGGCATGATGATTTCAATAATGCTCACATAAAAGATAATAATTGAAACATAAAGAGTGAAGAATATGACTATCACATTTAAGTCTAACCCACTTCCTATGCATAGGGATTTTATGAGCAAACAACTTACTGGAACAAGAATCAACTTGCATAGGAAGGCAAAACAAGCATAACTTCAAAACTTTAAGCACATAGAGAGGAAACTTGATATTATTGCAATTCAAACTCAACAAAATAACTATTATGTGAAGCATAATCCAATTGAGAAATAAAATCATGATGACAAGTTTCATGGTTATCTTTATTCTTTATAGCATACGTTTCATCATAATAATCATCATAAATAGGAGGCATGCTTTCATCATAATGAATTTGGTCATCAAAACTTGGGGGACAAAAAATATCACCTTCATCAAACATAGCTTCCCCAAGCTTGTGGCTTTGCATATCATTAGCATCATGGATATTCAAGGAATTCATACTAAGAAACATTGCAATCATGCTCATCATTCAAATATTTAGTTCCAAACATTCTAATGCATTCTTCTTCTAGCACTTGAGCACAATTATCGGAATCCTTATTTTCACGAAAGACATTAAAAGGATGAAGCATATGAGGCACTCTTAATTCCATTTTTTTGTAGTTTTCTTGTATAAACTAAACTAGTGCTAAAACAAGAAACAAAAAGATTCAATTGCAAGATCTAAAGATATACCTTCAAGCACTAACCTCCCCGGCAACGGCGCCAGAAAATAGCTTGATGTCTACTACGCAACATTCTCCTTGTAGACGTTGTTGGGCCTCCGAGTGCAGAGGTTTGTAGGACGGTAGCAAATTTCCCTCAAGTGGATGACCTAAGGTTTATCATTCCGTGGGAGGTGTAGGATGAAGATGGTCTCTCTCAAACAACCCTGCAACCAAATAACAAAGAGTCTCTTGTGTCCCCAACACACCCAATACAATGGTAAATTGTATAGGTGCACTAGTTCGGCGAAGAGATGGTGATATAAGTGCAATATGGATGGTAGATATAGGTTTTTGTAATCTGAAAATATAAAAACAGCAAGGTAACTAATGATAAAAGTGAGCAAAAACGATATTGCAATGTGTTGAAACAAGGCCTAGGGTTCATACTTTCACTAGTGCAAGTTATCTCAACAATAATAACATAATTGGATCATATAACTATCCCTCAACATACGACAAAGAGTCACTCCAAAGTCACTAATAGCAGAGAACAAACGAAGAGATTATGGTAGGGTATGAAACCACCTCAAAGTTATTCTTTCGGGTCAATCTATTCAAGAGTTCGTACTATAATAACAACTTAAGACACATATCAACCAAAACCCTAATGTCACCTAGATACTCCAATGTCACCTCAAGTATCCGTGGGCATGATTATACGATATGCATCACACAATCTCATATTCATCTATTCAACCAACACAAAGTACTTCAAAGAGTGCCCCAAAGATTCTACCGGAGAGTCAAGACGAAAACGTGTGCCAACCCCTATGCATAGGTTCATGGGCGGAACCCGCAAGTTGATCACCAAAACATACATCAGGTGGATCACGTGATATCCCATTGTCACCACAGATAAGCACGGCAAGACATACATCAAGTGTTCTCAAATCCTTAAAGACTCAATCCGATAAGATAACATCAAAGGGAAAACTCAATCCATTACAAGAGAGTAGAGGGGGAGAAACATCATAAGATCCAACTATAATAGCAAAGCTCGCGATACATCAAGATCGTATCACCTCAAGAACATGAGAGAGAGAGATCGAACACATAGCTACTGGTACATACCCTCAGCCCCGAGGGTGAACTACTCCCTCCTCGTCATGGAGAGCGTCGGGATGATGGATGGCCACCGGTGAGGGATCCCTCCTCCGGCAGGGTGCCGGAACAGGGCCCCGATTGGTTTTTGGTGGCTACAGAGGCTTGCGGCGGCGGAACTCCCGATCTATTATGTTCCCCGATGGTTTTTGGGTATATTGGTATATATAGGAGGAAGAAATACGTCAGGGGAGCCACTAGGGGCCCACGAGGGTGGAGAGCGTGCCCCCTGCCTCGTGATCTCCTCGTTGATTCCCTGACGTGCACTCCAAGTCTCCTGCATTGCTTCCGTTCCAAAAATAACTCTCCCGAAGGTTTCATTCCGTTTGGACTCCGTTTGATATGCCTTTTCTGTGAAACACTGAAACAAGGGAAAAAGTGGCACTGGGCTCTGGGTTAATAGGTTAGTCCCAAAAATCATATAAAAGTGTTTAATAAAGCCCATAAACATCCAAAACAGATAATATAATAGCATGGAACAATAAAAAATTATAGATACGCTGGAGACGTATCAAACGTCTTCATGATCCAACCGACCAAAGTACCGAACGTACGGCACCTCCGTGTTCAGCACACGTTCAGCTCGATAACGTCCCTCGAACTCCTGATCCAGCAGAGGGTCGAGGGAGAGTTCCGTCAGCATGACGGTGTGGTGACGGTGATGGTGATGTGCTCCGCGCAGGACTTCGCCTAAGCACTACGACGCTATGACCGGAAGCGTAAACTGTGGAGGGGGGCACCGCAGACGGCTAAGAGAACTATTGATATGTCTTTGGGGTTCCCCCTGCCATCGTATATAAAGGAGGAGAGGAGGAGGTTGCCGGCCTAGAGGGGGCGGGCCAAGGGGGGAGTCCTTCTAGGACTCCACTCCTAGTAGGATTCGCCCCCCTTCCTTACAACGGAGAGGGGAAAGGGGAAAGAGGGGAGAGGGAGAAGGAAAGGGGGGGCCGCGCCCCCACCCCTTGTCCAATTCGGATTGGGCAGGGGGGAGGTGCGCACAACCTCATGTGGCCTTCCTCCCTCTCTCCAATATGGCCCATGAGGGCCATTAACTTTCCTGTGGGGGTCGGTAACCTCCCAGTACTCTGAAAAAT
Source organism: Aegilops longissima (assembly GCA_021605205.1). Taxonomy (NCBI): domain Eukaryota; kingdom Viridiplantae; phylum Streptophyta; class Magnoliopsida; order Poales; family Poaceae; genus Aegilops; species Aegilops longissima. Next base: position 581,312,568 of record CM038681.1, on the reverse strand, counting down.
CCCCGAACCTCTTCGGAACCATTCCGGTGTCTGTATATAACCTTCCAATATATGAATCTTTACCTCTCGACCATTTTGAGACTCCTCGGCATGTCCGTGATCTCATCCGGGACTCCAAACAAACTTTGGTCACCAAAACACATAACTCATAATACAAATCGTCATCGAACGTTAAGCGTGCGGACCCTACGGGTTCGAGAACTATGTAGACATGACCGAGACACATCTCTGGTCAATAACCAATAGCAGAACCAGGATGCTCATATTGGTTCCTACATATTCTACGAAGATCTTTATCGGTCAAACCGCATAACAACATACGTCATTCTCTTTGTCATCGGTATGTTACTTGCCCGAGATTCGATCGTCGGTATCCTCATACCTAGTTCAATCTCGTTACCGGAATGTCTCTTTACTCGTTCCGTAATGCATCATCCCGTAACTAACTCATTAGTCACATTGCTTGCAAGGCTTATAGTGATGTGCATTACCGAGAGGGCCCAGAGATACCTCTCTAATACACGGAGTGACAAATCCTAATCTTGATCTATGCCAACCCAACAAACACCTTCGGAGACACCTGTAGAGCATCTTTATAATCACCCAGTTACGTTGGGACATTTGATAGCACGCAAGGTGTTCCTCCGGTATTCGGGTGTTGCATAATCTCATAGTCAGAGCAATATGTATAAGTCATAAAGAAAGTAATAGCAATAAAACTTAACGATCATAATGCTAAGCTAATGGATGGGTCAACACATGTCCATGGTCAGGAAACTTAACCATCTTTGATTAACAAGCTAGTAAAGTAGAGGCATACTAGGGACACTTAGTTTTGTCTATGTATACACACATGTACTAAGTTTCCGGTTAATACAATTCTATCATGAATAATAAACATTTATCACGATATAAGGAAATATAAATAACAACTTTATTATTCCCTCTAGCGCATATTTCCTTCAGTCTCCCACTTGCACTAGAGTCAATAATCTAGATTACATAGTAATGATTCTAACACCCATGGAGTCTTGGTGCTGATCATGTTTTGCTCGTGGAAGAGGCTTAGTCAACGGGTCTGCAACATTCAGATCCATATGTATCTTGCAAATCTCTATGTCTCCCTCCTTGACTTGATCGCGGATGGAATTGAAGCGTCTTTTGATGTGTTTGGTTCTCTTGTGAAATCTGGATTCCTTCGCCAAGGCTATTGCTCCAATATTGTCACAAAAGATTTTTATTGGACCCGATGCACTAGGTATTACACCTAGATCAGATATGAACTCCTTCATCCATACTCCTTCATTTGCTGCTTCCGAAGCAGCTATATATGTACTTCGCTTCACATGTAGATCCCGCCACGACACTCTGCTTGGAACTTCACCAACTTACAGCCCCACCATTCAATATAAATACGTATCCGGTTTGTGACTTAGAGTCATCCGGATCAGTGTCAAAGCTTGCATCGACGTAACCATTTACGAAAAGCTCTTTGTCACCTCCATAATGAAGAAACATATCCTTAGTCCTTTTCAGGTATTTCAGGATGCTCTTGACCGCTGTCCAGTGATCCACTCCTGGATTACTTTGGTACCTCCCTGCTAAACTTATAGCAAGGCACACATCAGGTCTGGTACACAGCATTGCATACATGATAGAACCTATGGCTGAGGCATAGGGAATGACTTTCATTTTCTCTCTATCTTCTGCAGTGGTTGGGCATTGAGTCTGACTCAACTTCACACCTTGTAACACAGGAAAGAAACCTTTCTTTGACTTGTCCATTTTGAACTTCTTCAAAACTTTATCAAGGTATGTGCTTTGTGAAAGTCCAATTAAGCATCTTGATCTATCTCTATAGATCTTGATGCCTAATATATAAGCAGCTTCACTGAGGTATTTCATTGAAAAATTCTTATTCAAGTATCTTTTTATGCTATCCAGAAATTCTGTATCATTTCCAACCAACAATGTGTCATCTACATATAATATTAGAAATGCTACAGAGCACCCACTCACTTTCTTGTAAATACAGGCTTCTCCAAAAGTCTGTATAAAACCATATGCTTTGATCACACTATCAAAGCGTATATTCCAACTCCGAGATGCTTGCACCAGTCCATAAATGGATCGCTAGAGTTTGCACACTTTGTTAGCACCTTTCGGATCGACAAAACCTTCTGGTTGCATCATATACAACTCTTCTTTAAGAAATCCATTAAGAAATGCAGTTTTGACATCCATTTGCCAAATTTCATAATCATAAAATGCGGCAATTGCTAACATGATTCGGATAGACTTAAGGATTGCTACGGGTGAGAAGGTCTCATCGTAGTCAACTCCTTGAACTTGTCGAAAACCTTTCACAACAAGTCGAGCTTTGTAGACAGTAACATTACCGTCAGCGTCGATCTTCTTCTTGAAGATCCATTTATTTTCTATGGCTTGCTGATCATTGGGCAACTCCACCAAAGATCACACTTTGTTCTCATGCATGGATCCCATTTCAGATTTCATGGCCTCAAGCCATTTCATGGAATCTGGGCTCATCATCGCTTCCTCATAGTTTGTAGGTTCGTCATGGTCAAGTAACATGACTTCCAGAAAAGGATTACCATACCACTCTGGTGCGGACCGTACTCTGGTTGACCTACGAGGTTCGGTAGTAACTTGATCTGAAGTTTCATGATCATCATCATTAGCTTCCTCACTAATTGGTGTAGGAATCACTGGAACTTATTTCTGTGATGAACTACTTTCCAATTCGGGAGAAGGTACAATTACCTCATCAAGTTCTACTTTCCTCTCACTCACTTCTTTCGAGAGAAACTCCTTCTCTAGAAAGGATCCATTCTTAGCAACGAATATCTTGCCTTCGGATTTGTGATGGAAGGTGTACACAACAGTCTCCTTTGGGTATCCTATGAAGATGCATTTCTCCGGTTTGGGTTCGAGCTTATCAGGTTGAAGCTTTTTCACATAAGCATCGTAGCCCCAAACTTTAAGAAACGACAGGTTAGGTTTCTTGCCAAACCACAGTTCATATGGTGTCGTCTCAACGGATTTAGATGGTGCCCTATTTAATGTGAATGCAGCCGTCTCTAAAGCATAACCCCAAAACGATAGCGGTAAATCAGTAAGAGACATCATAGATCGCACCATATCTAATAAAGTACGGTTATGACGTTCGGACACACCATTACGTTGTGGTGTTCCAGGTGGCGTGAGTTGAAACTATTCCACATTGTTTCAAATGAAGACCAAACTCGTAACTCAAATATTCTCCTTCACGATCAGATCGTAGAAACTTTATTCTCTTGTTACGATGATTTTCCACTTCACTCTGAAATTCTTTGAACTTTTCAAATGTTTCAGACTTATGTTTCATTAAGTAGATATACCCATATCTGTTTAAATCATCTGTGAAGGTCAGAAAATAACGATACCCGCTGTGAGCCTCAACACTCATCAGACCGCATACATCGGTATGTATTATTTCCAATAAGTCAGTGGCTCGCTCCATTGTTCTGGAGAACGGAGTCTTAGTCATCTTGCCCATGAGGCATGGTTCGTAAGCATCAAGTGATTTGTAATCAAGTGATTCCAAAAGCACATCAGCATGGAGTTTCTTCATGCGCTTTACACCAATATGACCTAAACGGCAGTGCCACAAATAAGTTGCACTATCATTATTAACTTTGCATCTTTTGGCTTCAATATTATGAATATGTGTATCACTACAATCGAGATTCAACAAAAATAGACCACTCATCAAGGGTGCATGACCATACAAGATATTACTCATATAAATAGAACAACCATTATTCTCCGATTTAAATGAATAACCGTCTCGCATCAAACAAGATCCAGATATAATGTTCATGCTCAACGCTGGTACCAAATAACAATTATTCAGGTCTAAAACTAATCATGAAGGTAGATGTAGAGGTAGCGTGCCGACGGCGATCACATCGTCCTTGGAACCATTTCCGACGCGCATCGTCACCTCGTCCTTAGCCAATCTTCGTTTAATCCATAGCCCCTGTTTCGAGTTGCAAATATGAGCAACAGAACCAGTATCAAATACCTAGGCGCTAATACGAGCATTAGTAAGGTACACATCAATAACATGTATATCAAATATACCTTTCACTTTGCCATCCTTCTTATCCGCCAAATACTTGGGGCAGTTCCGCTTCCAGTGACCAGGCCCTTTGCAATAGAAGCACTCAGTTTCAGGCTTAGGTCCAGACTTGGGCTTCTTCCCGCGAGCAGCAACTTGCTTTCTATTATTCTTGAAGTTCCCCTTCTTTCCCTTTCCATTTTTCTTGAAACTAGTGGTCTTGTTAACCATCAACACTTGATGCTCCTTCTTGATTTCTACCTCCGTGGCCTTAAGCATCGTGAAGAGCTCATGAATCGTTTTATTCATCCCTTGCCTATTATAGTTCATCACGAAGCCTTTATAGCTTGGTGGCAGTGATTGAAGAACTCTGTCAATGACACTATCATCAGGAAGATTAACTCCCAGCTGAGTCAAGTGGTTATGGTACCGAGACATTCTGAGTATGTGTTCACTGACAGAACTATTCTCTTCCATCTTGCAGCTATAGAACTTGTTGGAGACTACATATCTCTCAACTCAGGCATTTGCTTGAAATATTAACTTCAACTCCTGGAACATCTCATATGCTCCATGATGTTCAAAACATCTTTGGAGTCCCGATTCTAAGCCGTAAAGCATGGCACACTGAACTATCAAGTAGTCAGCAGCTTTAGTCTGCCAAACGTTCATAACGTCCGGAGTTGCTCCTGCAGCGGGCCTTGCACCTGGCAGTGCTTCCAGGACGTAATTCTTCTGTGCAGCAATGAGGATAATCCTCAAGTTACGTACCCAGTCCGTGTAGTTGCTGCCATCATCTTTCAACTTAGCTTTCTAGTGGAACGCATTAAAATTCAAGGGAACGGTAGCATGGCCCATCGATCTACAACAACATAGATATGCAAAAACTATCAGGACTAAGTTCATGATAAATTAAAGTTCAATTTATCATATTACTAAAGAACTCCCACTTAGATAGACATCCCTCTACTCATCTAAATGATCACGTGATCCATATCAACTAAACCATGTCCGATCATCATGTGAGATGGAGTAGTTTTCAATGGTGAACATCTCTATGTTGATCATATCTACTATATGATTCACATTCGAGCTTTCGGTCTTAGTGTTCCGAGGCCATATATGCATATGCTAGGCTCGTCAAGTTTAACCCGAGTATTCTGCGCGTGCAAAACTGGCTTGCACCCGTTGTATGTGAATGTAGAGCTTATCACACCCGATCATCACGTGGTGTCTCGGCACGACGAACTGTAGCAACGGTGCATACTGAGGGAGAACACTTATACCTTGAAATTTAGTAAGGGATCTTCTTATAATGCTACCGCCGTACTAAGCAAAATAAGATGCATAAAAGATAAACATCCCATGCAATCAAAATATGTGACATGTTATGGCCATCATCATCTTGTGCCTTTGATCTCCATCTCCAAAGCACCGTCATGATCTCCATCATCACCGGCTTCACACCTTGATCTTCATCATAGCGTCGTTGTCGTCTTGCCAACTATTGCTTCTACGACTATCGCTACCCCTTAGAGTTAAAATAAAGCAATTACATGGCGATTGCATTTCATACAATAAAGCGACAAACATAAGGCTCCTGCCAGTTGCCGATAACTTTTACAAAACATGATCATCTCGTACAACAATTTATATCTCATCACATCTTGACCATATCACATCACAACATGCCCTCCAAAAACAAGTTAGATGTCCTCTACCTTGTTGTTGCAAGTTTTACGTGGCTGCTACGGGCTTCTAGCAAGAAACGTTCTTACCTACGCATCAAAACCACAACGATTTTTCGTCAAGTGTGCTGTTTAAACCTTCAACAAGGACCGACCGTAGTCAAACTCGATTTAACTAAAGTTGGAGAAACAGACACCAGCCAGCCACCTGTGTGCAAAGCATGTCGGTATAACCGGTCTCATGAACGTGGTCATGTAATGTTGGTCCGGGCCGCTTCATCCAACAATACCGCCGAATCAAAGTAAGACGTTGGTGGTAAGCAGTATGACTATTATCGCTCACAACTCTTTGTGTTCTACTCGTGCATATCATCTACGCATAGACTTGGCTCGGATGCCACTGTTGGGGAACGTAGCATGTAATTTCAAAAAAATTCCTACGGTCACACAAGATCTATCTAGGAGATGCATAGCAACGAGAGGGGGAGAGTGAGTCCACGTACCCTCGTAGACCGAAAGCGGAAGCGTTAGGTTAACGCAGTTGATGTAGTCAAACGTCTTCACGATCCAATCGATCCAAGAACTGAACGTACGGCACCTCCGTGTTCAGCACACGTTCAGCTCGATGACGTCCCTCGAACACTTGATCCAGCAGAGGGTCAAGGGAGAGTTCCGTCAGCACGATGATGTGGTGACGGTGATGGTGATGTGATCCGCGCAGGGCTTAGCCTAAGCACTACGACGCTATGAGCGGAGGCGTAAACTGTGGAGGGGTCACCGCACAGGCTAAGAGAACAATTAATATGTCTTTGGGGTGTCCCCCGCCTCCGTATACAAAGGAGGGGAGGAGGAGGCGGCCAGCCTAGAGGGGGCGTGCCAAGGGGGGGATGTTGGGGAACGCAGTAATTTCAAAAAAAATCCTACGATCACGCAAGATCTATCTAGGAGATGCATAGCAACGAAAGGGGAGAGTGTGTCCACGTACCCTCGTAGACCGAAAGTAGAAGCGTTTTATCGACGCGGTTGATGTAGTCCTACGTCTTCACGATCCGACCCATCCTAACACGGAACGTACGGCACCTCCGTGTTCAGCACACATTCAGCTCGATGACGTCCCTCGTACTCTTGATCCAGTTGAGGCCGAGGGAGAGTTTCGTCAGCACGACAGCGTGGCGACGGTGATGATGAAGTTACCGGCGCAGGGCTTCGCCTAAGCACTACAATGATATGACCGAGGTGTGTAACTGTGGAGGAGGGCACCGCACACGGCTAAAAGATCAACTTGTGTGTCCTAGGGTGCCCCCTCCCCACGTATATAAAGGAGGGGGAGGAGGAGGCCGGCCAAGGGGGAGGCGTGACATGGGGGGGAGTCCTACTAGGACTCCAAACCTAGTAGGATTCGCCCCCCCCCCCCTTCCTATTCCAAGTGGGAGAAGGGGGAAGGAGGAGGAGGAGAGAAGGAAGGAGGGGGGCGCCGCCCCCTCCCCTTGTCCAATTCGGATTGGGGAAAGGGGGCGCGCACCACCTCCTGGCCAGCCCTCTCTCTTCTCCATTAAGGCCCATGGTGGCCCATTAACTTCCCGGGGGGTGGTTCCGATAACCCCCGTACTCCGAAACTTATCTGAAACGACCCGAACCATTCCGGTGTCCGAATGTCACCTTCCAATATATGAAACTTTATGTCTCGACCATTTCGAGACTCCTCGTCATGTCCGTGATCTTATCCGGGACTCCGAACAAACTTCGGTCATCAAAACACATAACTCATAATACAAATCGTCATCGAACGTTAAGCGTGCGGACCATACGGGTTCGAGAACTATGTAGACTCATATTGGCTCCTACATGTTCTACCAAGATCTTTATCGGTCAAACTGCATAACAACATACGTTGTTCCCTTTGTCATCGGTATGTTACTTGCTCGAGATTCGATCGTCAGTATCATCATACCTAGTTCAATCTCGTTATCGGCAAGTCTCTTTACTCGTTCCGTAATGCATCATCCCGTAACTAACTCATTAGTCACATTGCTTGCAAGGCTTATAGTGATGAGCATTACCGAGAGGGCCCAGAGATACCTCTCCGATACACGGAGTGACAAATCCTAATCTTGATCTATGCCAACCCAACAAGCACCTTCGGAGGCACCTGTAGAGCATCTTTATAATCACCCAGTTATGTTGTGACGTTCGATAGCACACAAGGTGTTCCTCCGGTATTCAGGAGTTGCATAATCTCATACTCAGAGGAACATGTATAAGTCATGAAGAAAGCAATAGCAATAAAACTAAATGATCATTATGCTAAGCTAACGGATGGGTCTTGTCCATCACATCATTCTCTAATGATGTGATCCCGTTCATAAAATGACAACACATGTCTATGGCTAGGAAACTTAACCATCTTTGATTAACGAGCTAGTCAAGTAGAGGCATACTAGGCACACTCTGTTTGTCTATGTATTCACACATGCACTAAGTTTCCGGTTAATACAATTCTAGCATGAATAATAAAAATTTATCATGATATAAGGAAATATAAATAACAACTTTATTATTGCCTCTAGGGCATATTTCCCTCATGCCAATCTTCACTTGATCCGTAGCCCCTGTTTCGAGTTGCAAATATGAGCAACAGAACCAGTATCAAATACCCAGGCGCTACTACGAGCATTAGTAAGGTACACATCAATAATATGTATACCAAATATACCTTTCACTTTGTCATCCTTCTTATCCGCCAAATACTTGGGGCAGTTCCGCTCCAAAGGACCAGTCCTTTGCAGTAGAAGCACTCGGCCTCGTGCATAGGTCCGACTTGGGCTTCTTCACTTGAGCAGCAACTTGCTTGTCGCTCTTCTTGAAGCCCCTTCTTACCTTTACCCTTTTCTTCAAACTAGTGGTCTTGTTAACCATCAACACTTGATGCTCCTTCTTGATTTCTACCTCCGCAGCTTTTAGCATCGCGAAGAGCTCGGGAATTGTCTTATCCATCCCTTGCATATTATAGTCCATCACAAAGCTTTTATAGCTTGGTGGCGTGATTGAAGAACTCATCAATGACACTATCATCGTGAAGATTAACTCCCGCTTGAGTCAAGTGGTTGTGGTACCCAGACATTCTGAGTATATGTTCACTGACAGAACTATTCTCCTACATCTTGCAGCTATAGAACTTATTGGAGACTTCATATCTCTCAATCCAGGCATTTGCTTGAAATATTAACTTCAACCCCTGGAACATCTCATATGCTCCATGGCATTCAAAACGTCGTTGAAGTCCCGGTTCTAAGCCGTAAAGCATGGCACATTGAACTATCGAGTAGTCGTCAGCTTTGCTCTGCCAGACGTTCATAACGTCCGGAGTTGCTCCTGCAGCGGGTCTTGCACCTAGCGGTGCTTCCAGGACGTAATTCTTCTGTGCAGCAATGAGGATAATCCTCAAATTATGGACCCAGTCCATGTAGTTGCTACCATCATCTTTCAACTTAGCTTTCTCTAGGAACGCATTAGAATTCAAAGGAACAGTAGCACGGGCCATTGATCTACAACAACATAGACATGCAAAATACTATCAGGTACTAAGTTCATGATAAATTAAAGTTCAATTAATCATATTACTTAAGAACTCCCACTTAGATAGACATCTCCCTAGTCATCTAAATGATCATGTGATCCATATCAACTAAACTATGTCTGATCATCACGTGAGATGGAGTAGCTTTCAATGGTGAACATCACTATGTTGATCATATCTACTATATGATTCATGCTCGACCTTTCGGTCTCAATGTTCCGAGGCCATATCTGCATATGCTAGGCTCATCAAGTCTAACCCAAGTATTATGCGTGTGCAAAACTGGCTTGCACCCGTTGTATGTGAACGTAGAGCTTATCACACCCGTTCATCACGTGGTGTCTCGTCACGACGAACTGTAGCAACGGTGCATACTCAGGGAGAACACTTGTACCTTGAAATTTAGTGAGAGATCATCTTATAATGCTACCGCCGTACTAAACAAAATAAGATGCATAAAGGATAAACATCACATGCAATCAATATAAGTGATATGACGTGGCCATCATCATCTTGTGTTGTTGATCTCCATCTCCAAAGCACTGTCATGATCACCATCGTCACCGGCTTGACACCTTGATCTCCATCGTAGCATGGTTGTCGTCTCGCCAACTATTGCTTCTACGACTATCGCTACCGCTTAGTGATAAAGTAAAGCAATTACATGGCGATTGTATTTCATACAATAAAGCGACAACCATAAGGCTCCTGCTAGTTACCGATAACTTTTACAAAACATGATCATCTCATACAACAAATTATATATCATCACGTCTTGACCATATCACATCACAACATGCCCTGCAAAAATAAGTTAGACGTCCTCTGCATTGTTGTTGCAAGTTTTACGTGGCTCCTACGGGCTTAGCAAGAACCGTTCTTACCTACGCATCAAAACCACAACGATTTTTCGTCATGTCTGTTGTTTCAACCTTCAACAAGGACCAGGCGTAGTCACACCCGGTTCAACTAAAGTTGGAGAAACAGACACCCACTAGCCACCTGTGTGCGAAGCACATCGGTAGAACCAGTCTCATGAACGCGGTCATGTAATGTCGGTCTGGGCCGCTTCATCAACAATACTGCCGAATCAAAGTATGACATGCTGGTAAGCAGTATGACTACTATCGCCCACAACTCTTTGTGTTCTACTCGTTCATATAACATCTACGCATAGACCTGGCTCTAATACCACTGTTCGGGAATGTAGTAATTTCGAAAAAAATCCTACGATCACGCAAGATCTATCTAGGAGATGCATAACAACGAGAGGGGGGAGTGTGTCTACGTACTCTCGTAGACCGAAAGCGGAAGCTTTTTATCAACGCGGTTGATGTAGTCGTATGTCTTCACGATCTGACTGATCCTAGCACCTTACGTACAACACCTCCATGTTCAGCACACGTTCAGCTCGATGACGTCCCTCGTACTCTTGATCCAGTTGAGGTCGAGGGAGATTTTCGTCAGCATGACGGCGTGGTGACGGTGATGATGGAGTTACCGGCGCAGGGCTTCGCCTAAGTACTACAACGATATGACCGATGTGTGTAACTGTGGAGGGAGCACCGCACACGGCTAAAAGATCAACTTGTGTGTCCTAGAGTGCCCCCCTCCCCACGTATATAAAGGAGGGGGTGCCGGTGTCAAAACCGGCGGATCTCGGGTAGGGGGTCCCGAACTGTGCGTCTAGGATCGATGGTAACAGGAGACGGGGGACACGATGTTTACCCAGGTTCGGGCCCTCTCTATGGAGGTAATACCCTACTTCCTGCTTGATTGATCTTGAAGAATATGAGTGTTACAAGAGTTGATCTACCACGAGATCGTAATGGCTAAACCCTAGAAGTCTAGCCTATGTAAATATGGTAATGAATATGTCCTATCCGGACTGTGCTCTCCGGTTTATATAGACACCGGAGAGGTCTAGGGTTACATGAGGTCGGTTACATAGGAGGAAATCTTCATAACAGGTCGCCTAGCTTGCCTTCCACGCCAAGTAGAGTCCACTCCGGACACGGGTTCAATCTTCGGTCTTCATGTCTTCACAGCCCATCAGTCCGGCCCACGGATAACAGACCGGACGCCCGAGGACCCCTTAGTCCAGGACTCCCTCGGGGGGGAGGAGGCCGACCAAGGGGGAGGCGCGCCATGGGGGGAGTCCTACTAGGACTCCAAACCTAGTAGGATTCGCCCCCCCCCCCTTTCATATTCCAAGTGGGAGAAGGGGGCAAGGAGGAGGAGGAGAGAAGGAAGGAGGGGGGCGCCGCCCCCTCCCCTTGTCCAATTTGGATTGGGGCAAGGGGGCGCGCGCCACCTCCTGACCAGCCCTCTCTCTTCTCCATTAAGGCCCATGGTGGCCCATTAACTTCCCGGGGGGGTTCCGATAACCCCCGGTACTCCGAAACTTATCCAAAACGACCCAAACCATTCCGGTGTCCGAATGTAACCTTCCAATATATGAATACTTATGTATCAAATATTTCGAGACTCCTCGTCATGTCCGTGATCTCATCTGGTACTCCGAACAAACTTCGGTCATCAAAACACATAACTCATAATACAAATCATCATTGAACATTAAGCGTGCGGACCCTACGGGTTCGAGAACTATGTAGACATGACCGAGACACATCTCCGTCAATAACCAATAGCGGAACCTGGATGCTCATATTGGCTCCAACATATTCTACGAAGATCTTTATCGGTCAAACCGCATAATAGCATACGTTATTCCCTTTGTCATCTGTATGTTACTTGCTCGAGATTCGTTCATCGGTATCATCATACCTAGTTCAATCTCGTTATCGGCAAGTCTCTTTACTTGTCCGTAATGCATCATCCCGTAACTAACTCATTAGTCACATTGCTTGCAAGGCTTATAGTGATGAGCATTACCGAGAGGGCCCAGAGATACCTTTCCGATACACAGAGTGACAAATCCTAATCTTGATATATACCAACCCAACAAGCACCTTCGGAGACACCTGTAGAGCATCTTTATAATCACCCAGTTACGTTGTGACGTTTGATAGCAGACAAGGTGTTCCTCCGGTATTCGGGAGTTGCATAATCTCATAGTCAGAGGAATATGTATAAGTCATGAAGAAAGCAATAGCAATAAAACTTAACGATCCTAATGCTAAGCTAACGGATGGGTCTTGTCCATCACATCATTCTCTAATGATGTGATCCCGTTCATCAAATGACAACACATGTCCATGGTCAGGAAACTTAACCATCTTTGATTAACGAGCTAGTCAAGTAGAGGCATACTAGGGACACTTAGTTTTGTCTATGTATTCACACATGTACTAAGTTTCCGGTTAATACAATTCTAGCATGAATAATAAACATTTATCATGATATAAGGAAATATACATAACAACTTTATTATTGCCTCTAGGGCATATTTCCTTCATGCCCCAGACCCGGCAAGTGGCTAGGTTGGGGCCTCGGGTCTTAGATGTTAGGCTTGGCTGCGAGGTATGTGGTATTAGGCCCGGATTATCAGCATATCCCTTCATCAACTAGATATGAGTAGCGAGAGATGTTGCCTAGACGGTGGCTTCAGAATTATTGTTGTATTTTTTGTAAGGTCTTTTGTGAATGATTAATAAAGTGGTTGCATGTATCACCCGGATGCCGAGGCCGGGGGTCTTCCTCCTTTTCTAAATAAAACTCTTTCTTGGTGGCCCCATGGCAAAAAAAAATATGGCGGTCTGTTCACATAGCGTTTAATATTACTCCTCCGACTACCATCCACACATTATTTGGGACGTGACTAGATGGAGTTGAGTCAGAAACATCGAAACATATCCGTGTAGGAGTATGTGCTTTATTATGGGCCTTATGGAACTGCAGGAACGATTTGGTTTTTAACAAAACAACACATATTCATTTCTTGCAGGTTATTTTTCGGGCCACTACACTGATCCGTATGTGGTTGCTACTCACTCTGACGGATGCCAGGGAGCTTATGGTTACTGGATCTATCCGGTGGGAGACGATAGCGCGGGCTATCTTCAATTGGTTTGGATGGCGGTCATGTAATAGGATAGGTGTCTAGTTGCCTATCTATCTTTATTCCGCCGGTTGTTGCTATCCTTTTTCATGTTTTTTTGCTCTTTGGGAGCTTTTTTGCTTTTTTGCTATCTAGTTGCCGGTTGTTGCTATCCTATAGTAAGTGATTCACTCGAGGTCCTTTTTAGCACGAGCGCTCGCTGACCTCTCGTATGGCGCGTTGACTCATGTCATGTCAACAGAGGCACTACTGAGAAAAGACTTATATGTGGCCTTAAATTAGTGGCGGGTGTGGCAAGTTACCCGTCATAGCTATTTTGAAAGAGTAGCAGTGGCCGGTAACAAAAGGTACCCGCCACTGGTATCAGCATAGCAGTGGCGGGCAGAAACACATGCCCGCCACACATAAACCCTTCAAAATTTGCCCGCTTGAAGAAATCTACCAGTGGCGGGCGTCTACTAACACCCGCTACTGGTTGAATGCTCAATAGTGGCGGTCAAAACTTATGCCCGCCACAGATAAATTGTTGTAACCAATGAAAAAAATGAATTATAGATATCCAAAAGTTAGTTGTGGTGGGTGCTGATATCTGCCCACCACGCATAAGTTAGCGAGTGCTGACCTCCGTGGGGATATACCCCGCGTTGCGCAGCTTCAAGATGGTGCCCTCCGTGACAAAGGAGCCGGCCAGTGCCCCTTGAGGGTGGCGTCTGCCATTGCTGGGGATGGAGGTGGAGAAGCACTGCGGGAGCAAAGTGAGTTTGGGATTGGATCTGGGCGCTAGTGCTTGAGAGGCAGCAGACAGGAAGGAATGGGAGTGTGCGTTTTCTGTCGCTATCCCTTTATACCATTTTATGTTACCAGATTTATGTTAGAACAAGGACCGATTACACAACATCATTTCAGATAACATCATTTAGCAAACAATTTTTTTACCCTTTTAGGATATTCAGAGTTTATTCTTAATGAAAAAAGCACATATGCTACTCCGTTTCAGTTTCTACCATGAACCGCAAACATTAAAAATAGCATATTTGGCAAATAACCTTGCAAAGGCATGTTCTATTGTAATTACATATACAGGTAGAGGCAACAAAATCTAGGTCGATCCTCCCATCCCGATGGGCCAGTGGTGACTAGATACCTACCCCAATTTCGTTAGGAAGCTGATCCAAAAGACCTTGGCCTTGAAAGTTTTGGGCCGTGCATTGTCCAATGGATATCGCCAGCCCATTCCCATTGTTACCTCCACTCCACTAAGTGTTGCTCTAGGTGATGGGCCATGGTAGCGACTGCTTTTTCAAGCACCACGAGAGTATTTTCAGTTGTGGACGGACCCACTATCCGTCGTTGTAAACATTGTGATGAATTAATAAAGCTTCGCGACATTGTCTAAAAGAAAGTTATGGACGGACCCTATTGACGAGCGTTCAATATACAAGGCCACGGGGTGACATTTATGCCTTGTCCATTCTCCTGGGATGGTGAACCTCCTGTGATCCTTTGGCTTGTTTAATGGACATGTTGATGGCCCAAAAATAAAATTATGGATGAGATCATCACCCTCCACGTTAACGTCCAGCATTTATACCCACTTTTAGAATGGACCCCAATATCCAGTGAACAGTCTCCGGGAAGATGGCATTTGCGAACGCTTTACGTGTCGTCTTTTTAGAAACACATGGCATATTTCTTAGAGGCACATGGCAGTTTTTATTAGGAAAGAAAAAATGCACACGGTCAGCCAGAAACTGCCATCAAAATACAATCGCTATGACCTAAAATTGCAGGGCAAACCCATTCGCTTGCCATCCAGCCCCAGCGACCAGCCGCCAGTTAGCTTTCCTGTTCAGAATTTAATAAATACCCTTGTTCATCTAGGGCATCTCCAACGATGACTCTCAAATAATCCCTATATGCTTTGCGGGAGTACATACACTTTTGTCATCCAATATTATCCCCCAAGCATCTGAAAATGTGTTCGGACATCCAAACTCTTTCAAACTAGAAGCAATTTGGGGGGGTTGGGGAGTCCCGACATCCGTCTAGCAAACTAAAATCCACCACGTCGTACATCCGGACATCTCCTCTCTTTCCTCAACCACGACATGCACATGCATAGAAGGACATTAAGGCGACATGGTTGGATGCCATCTCTCACACCAGCATCCAGAGACAGGTCCTCATCGGTCCATGGACAAATATTATGTTCGTTTTAACGGTCGGCGTTGGAGATGCCCCGTGCTTCTCTGCTCAACTTAGTAGTGACCAGAGCATCCGGTATAACCATCACAAGAAATGCTATAACCAGCACTTGCTCACTCTCACATAGCCACATGATAAGATCGTAGCTAGGGAGAAGCTGACAAGAAGAAAGTAGAGAGAGAAAAATCATCTCCATGCATGATTGATCGATGCACTATGCAGTACAAGGGAAAAGCTAGATGAACAACTAGAGTACGTATAACACGATCCCTTGGCTAGTAGTGCCCATTGGTCGTGGGCGTCTCGACGTCGACATGGCCGCCGTTGCCGTTGCCGAGGCCTCACTGCTTGCCGTGGCCGTGGCCGTTGGTGACCGAGGTTAAGGGCAGTTCACCGGCTCCCTTGACGCTGACGTCGGAGACTTGACTGGGGCTGATGTCGTCCTTGCTCTTGCCCCAGATGAGAAAGTACAGGCCTAACACGATGATCACTGCCCCAATAACACTGAAAGCACAAAGGAAATGGTATCATTAGTATGGAACGTCCCACTGCTTCATGTCCTCGTCCATTTTGCTATGGTGGCAGGCAGCACTAATGTAGTACGTACCTCCCGAGAGTGATCTCCTCCTTGAGAACGATGGAGCCCATGACGGCGGTTATGACCATGCTGAGCGGGCTGAAGGCCGTCACGAACACCGGGCCCCTTTGCCTCGACACGACGCCCTGCAAGTAGTACGCCACGCCGGAGCACACTATGCCGCCGTAGACTACGGTGAAGAGGCGGTTATCGAAGCCGATAACCCAGACCTGGGTGTTGGCGCGCTCAGCGACGAGGGCGACGGCGCCGCTCATCAGCGAGCCCATGCCGCAGATGAGCGCCGTGAGAGACAGCTCCGCCGGGTAGCTCCGGAGCGTGTTGGCCTGGAGGATGAAGAAGCCCGGCCAGATCATGCAGGAGGCGATGAGCATTATGGTCCCGACCAGCCAGTCCCGCGCGGCGGCGCCCTGGCCGCCGATGGTGGCGTGGTGATGGTCCTTAGTCCACGGGAACCGCAGGGCAGGGCCGTGGTACAGGACCATCAGCACGGCGCCGGCCACCGTGAGGACCGTGCCAGCGATCTTGGCCTGGCTGTGTAGGCTCCGCAGCCGCACCTTCTCCATGCGCAGGATGAGGGCCAGCACGAAGGTGACAGCCGGGAGGGTGTTGAGGAGCGCCGTCGAGAACCCAGCCGAGGTCAGCTTCGCGCCCATGAAGTACACGTTCTGGTCGAGCACCGGCCTGAGAGACAATGGGCACCTACGTGTCAGTCGGTAATCAAGAAAGAGTTCTGTGTAATTAATCATACGGACGTACTCGAGAAATGCGAGCCACATAATCTTTATGAAGATGGTGGTTGTCATCTTTGGCCTCCGTTCCCTGCACATGTTACGTTTTATCATGAAATGATGATCTAGTAGCTAGGTAAAAATGAACTGAAAGGAAAACTCATACCTATAAATAAAATTAATTGTACGAGTTGATGGAATGCATGCTTCCAGCTGACATGTGGCGGGTTACATGCATGGTAGGCCTCCACCAGTGGCCAATCAGGGCACACTGCCTTAGTGGAGGTCGTCAAGTGCGTTTACACGTACGTAAGCACACATACCGCAGACAGACCGGATAGCTAGCTACATATACCTGCTTATGTGTCATTTTCTACTGCTGCTAATTAATGCACTCTGATTTTCTTTTTTCTTGACAGAAGACGTTTTTATTGATTCATAATAAAGCTGAAGGGAGATACAAACACAATGAGCACATACCTGATCTCTGCAGGACTATGATGCACATAGTCCAACACAAATGCACACACCTATGAAATCAGCTGGGAAAGAACAAATTCATACAAGACCGAAACTATGCACGAGCGAAAAAACCGAGAAGAAAACCCTAAAGCGATCGAAAGAATGATCGAAGAAATCACGACCATCGGCACCAACTATATCATAACAACATAATGACTATGAGTAAGGTTCTTCAAAGGATGCCCTCAGAATCGAAATGACCATCAACTGTCAGTTCGTTGATTTTCAACCTGAAGATAGTACTTGAACAAACTCGAAGCAAAGCTTTCAGTAAGGTAATAACCCAAAGCGCCGCCATTGCCAAATATGACCAACTAAGGTCTGGCCTATGATTTTCTCCCAATAATTTTTGATCGGGTACTCAAGAAGTACCACCAAATCGAAGCTTTTATCTGATGGCGCCTTCACTTTCCACGATCCTACATCTACATACGCGCATGGTTATGACATGAGATTCCACCCAAATGATGACCATGCCCGCACAAGCACCAACGAGAGTTGCTTGCCACACAAAACGTCGAACAAAGAAATATCAATGTCACACACATGACGATGTCATTAATGAGAGGGAAGATTACCAACAGGATAATCCCCAAGGCGGGACGCTTGGTCAGTCTCATGCCATCCCCCCAGGTGGTAGACGGTGTCAAATCTATATTAGACAACACCACCACATGATGCCTATTGCTCGACCGTCCTCGCCCGTGGTAGTAAATCACTGTCCGACCATCAAAAGAATGATGATGAATATATGGTATGGTTGAACGATGCCTCGTTAGCTATTCTTGACATCGTCATTGTTTCACAGCCTTCATCACTGCCACAAGTCACCGAACACATACATTGACTCACGCCGTCGTGTGCTGACAATGGGGGATCTTGTTGTGCAGCAGACATGACAAAGCTTGAGGGAGGCATCCGCAACCGCAGATTTGAAGCACACCGAGGATGACATCGCCACATGACGATGGAGTAGCACAATGTGTGAGTCTGTGGCACATATTATAGATCGATGACGGGGGTTTGAGGCCGCCAGGAGTTTGGGATTGGAGGGAAGGGAGAAGAGGGGAGCATGGTTACCTTCTGCCGCCGACCCCACCTTCAGGTGGCAGCAACGGGGTCGCCAGGAGCAACCGTAAGGCAGGTCCATGGTTGCGTGTACTCGTGCACTCTAATTTTCTACATGTCCATATGTTCATGCTACTAGATGTGGTACGTACATCTACACATATTTGATTTAACTCATGATAAAGAAAGTCCTAACAGTGCTTCGAGCGTCGTCGAAGGGAGTGTGATGGTTTGTCTCCGGCTAGGATTCGATCGGCGTTTGTCTTCGGTGGGTCCATGCAGATCCAGTCTTCGTTCATGTGTGTTTGTGTGTGTACAGGTTGGATCCTTCTGATCTATGGCTGGTTGCACTGGTCCTATATGACCTTAGCATGACAACTTCCCAACTGTCTACTACAGCAAGTTTTGCCCGGCTTCAGTGAGAGACGCGCGATGACGGCAACGTGTCTTTGGCTCGCTCCAGTGCTTGTAGACATCGCTATGTGGTCTACATACCTTTTTTACTTTTGGTGTTCTCTATTACCTTAACAGTTGATGAATACGAAAGTTTTGTTGCAAAAAAAATGCTGGTACAAAATGGAAGGTATATCAAGATGTGCATCTACACGTTTCTGGATTAGGTTCCAAGAGTGGTGGTCGTGTAGCTTGCTGCACTATCTAAATATGACAAAAAATGAGAATGGACTGAGCAAATTATACGTGTTTGTTTGCTCGAGATCGTGGAGGTGCACGTTTGGCAAGTTGGCTTTTTTAATTTTCCGAATCTTCCTTTACACAATCTATCTGTTTGTTCACTTATCCCTAGATCCTCGAAAGTTGGTCTAAAAATACTGAACTTTTTTAGAGCGGATGTACTTGCCCGGGCTTAAACTAAAGCCTTTACAAGTTCAAACAAATACGTTTGAGAGATCGAAAAGTCGGAAAAGGTGTGATACATGGCCAGAACTAGGCCAACATAGCGACGCACCGCCAAGATAGGCTGCTATATAACTGGACTGAATCATAGGCTGCTACCTGGACTGAAACAAATCGATCGAATCGTTTCGGGCTTCCGCTACTCATCCATGCTTGCATGCATGTGTAAGTGGTGCTGTAAATTTTTGCAAGTTGTGGTTTAACTTTATGGTAAAACATGTGGAACCATCTACTCTAGTTAACAGCCGAGAGCCCTTGCTTGGATATATGATGGTATATGAGAGAGTAGTCAGTCCATCTGTCGATGCATTGATGGATGGAATTAGCTAGTTACCTCTCGAAGTAGAGGGCGAAGGGCGCCATGAAGGCGGTGGCGACGATGTTACGGTAGACGACGAGGACGAAGTGGCTCATCCCGCCCTTGAGGGACGACACGGCAACGATGTTCATCCCGGCGAACCCCACCTGCAGCAGTACCATCGCTAGGTACGGCTTCACATCGTTCAGAACTCTCCATCCCATACCCATCTCTCTCTCTCTCTCCCCCTCTGTCTGGCTAGCTAGCTAGCTACTCTCACTCGGTAGCTTGAGCTCGATGTGACTCACGGAAGCAATGGCTGTGACTAACGAGGCGATGAGCTCACACGGAAACCGTCTCCTTTATATAGACGCGCTCTGTCAAGTGTCAACAATGTGCGGCCAACAGGACATGTAGTATGGTTCAGGAGCTGGACGCCAAGCGTAGTGTAGTCCATGGGTGGATACGAGTCATGGATGCGCCTGCCTCAGCATGCCCTTGTGTCCCAGTGCGAGCTTAGCTGACAAGATGTAGCAGCAATACTTGTTAATTCCGGCAAAACTTGTTTCAACAAGTCCAACCAAGCTATCAATCAAAGGTGAGAGAAAAAGCACATTTCTCGTGGTCACGCGTCTCCCACGCACATTCCTCCTCTTCCGTTTCTCACCAAGAAGACACGATGCGATGGATTAGTGCCGAGAGTGTGCATGAATATTACGACCAGGGTGCTGGCTTTCCTTTTCTGCACAGACGCGGCATGAGAGGGGCGTCCACCTGCACGCAAATGGACGCAATTATGCAGGACGCAGCGTGTCGCAGTACGATCGGCGATCGACGACGTCCGGCGCCCAGTTGCCATGCCACGCCTAATGCTAGCTAGTGAGCCATGGTGCGCTCCTGTTAGGATTCACAATCCCCTGCGTCCATCCATCCATGGACGCGCCTCCGTCGAGTCGAGAGATTGATCACTTTGCCTTTCGTTGAAGCCTCAATTCGACCCTTCCAACGCATGCATCCATTGAAGGTTTAGAGCTTCTCCAACAACTGCACAAAAGTTTCGCACCCTAAAATAGTTTTGACGCGTCACTGTAGCACTTTTAGGGCGCCGGACCTAACATTGCTTAAGCAAATGCACAAAAACGCGCGTCCAAAAGAACACGCAGTGTAAATTATGGGGCGGCATAATCTGGCGCCTTAAATTTGCAGCATGCGATATCATTTTTCAGAGCGCGCCCAACCTTTTTTGGGCGCATATTATTTTACAGCTTTTGCTAGAGCTGTCTAGAGCCCAAAAAATTCCGAATTTAAGCGCACGGAGCAGTTTTTTGGCGGCTGTTGGAGATGCTCTTAGAGAAGGTTTATGCAACCCGGTTGCATGCATGCAGGCACGGTCGTACCAGCTGGATGACGGCCTCCGATCCGGTGGTACTGATGACCGGGATTATCATAACATCTTCCATAGATAGTGTAGATGCAAAACAAAAAAAAAACACATCTCCGCCTCGAGGAGATATAAATAAAACACGTAAAGATACTAATTTATCTCAACCTTCAGGAGATGTAAAATAGTCGGTCACGCGTCAACTGCCCAACCGCTTTCATTTTCATTCCGCCTGCCCGCCAGCCTCCCGCCTGCCAACCGCCACCCCGGCCATGGCCGTCTTCGACGACCCCGCCGCCACCTTCGTCGCAGCCGCCGCTGGTCTGACCTACCTTGTTGCGGCTGCCGCCGGCGCGACCACCTTCCCCAATCCCGCCTCCGCCTTCATGCCGCCGCCTCGGCTTTGCCCCATCCCGGCCAGTTGCGGCTGCGCCGCCTGCGAAGAAGAAGCGGCCCGCCAATCCCCACTATGGAGGTGTGCAGCGGCCGGCAGAGCGCAACCCTCCGACAAAACCATCTCGAGCGGTCAAAAAATTGAAGGCAGTCGCGGCTGCGTCAGCCGATTCGTTGCTGCCAGCGGCCGTGGTGTCCACATCCGGCCAAGGAACTGCTACTCCACCTCCGCCGCTGCCAAAGGCGGCCATGAAGGAAGACGTGGTCACGCCCACGGCCACCACATCCAACTTGTTCGACGAAATGTCGCGTGGCCGTCGGCCGTTTTTACATCTTCACTTTGCATCATCTATTAGATTTGCACTTTTACATCACCAATATGCATGAGCAGTTGGAATTGCCTTTTTTTTTAATGTAACTTACACCTTTTGGTGATGTAAATTATACAACACCTAGTTTTACATCTCCAAATTTACATCATCTATTGAGATGCTCTTAGAGCAACTCCAACGCATGTACCCATTTCGTCCGTCTCCATCCATTTCGGTCGTCGCAGACAAAAGTGTTGGCCCAACGCGCCAACTCATTCCCAGAACGCGTTCGTCCGGACCCATTTGCGACCCAAGTTTGCGGCTAAAATGTGTCTGCGCGGGCGCGCCGCGTCGCCACCTGGCGGCCGCCCAACTACCGTGGTCGGCTTTATTAATGACGACCGCCCACTACGGGCCCATGCGTCAGCGATAGCGGGTGGTCTTTTTTAATCCGAGCGTGCGGTGGGGGTCCGTCCTCATCCGCTTCTAGACGCCCCCATCCCCATCTCGCCACCCCACTGTGCTTCCCCGTCGGTGAAAAACCCTAGCCATGGGATTCTTCTCTAGCAAGGGCAAGGGCAATGCCCCCGCCGGCCCTTCTCGCACGCTCTCCCGCCTCCGCCAGCGTCTTCCCGCCGGCCTCGGTAGCGCATCAGCGTCCCAGTGCACCAGGCGAAGTGGCACTTGGAGCATCGTGTCCCCCTCTCATATCCCGACGTGACGCTGCCACATGACTGGCACTTGGATCCGGAGAGGATCTCAGTGCTGGCGGCGCCGCGATCGGCAGGCGCACGCAGAGGAGGTGCGGCGCCGGCGGCAGCTACTGACGCTGGAGCAGGCCGCGACCCCACCAACGCATCCGACTCTCCTGATTGGGAGTAGTGGTTCGCGTTCGAGCACGAGAAGGCCAGGAGGCGCGGCATCCGCGACGAGCAGCATGGCTCCCCGCGGGCGGTCCTTGTCATGCACGACGTGGACCAGGAGGTAGAGGCTGCCTACGAGGCGGCGCTGGTGGTAGTCCCCCGTGAAAGTGAGGAGGAGGAGCGGCGTAAGGAGGAGGAGGAGGCATACCAGGCGCACATGGCGGAGGCCATGTCCCTCTCCACTGCCGGCGACTGCGTCGTGCCGCCGTTAAGGCCGTCGTCCCCCGTCCAGGCCGAGCCGGCGCCGACCCCCATCGAGCGCTACTCATGGACCGGTGAGGTGCGCGAGTGGGTTAGCGCGCCACCGGTTTGATTGGGGGCGACGTCGGCGCAGGAGCAGGCATACCTCGAGCAATGGCAGCAGCGAAGGCTGGCCGAGGAGTGCCCGAGGGCAAGTACCTCGAGCAGCTGGAGCATGACGCGGAGAAGGAGCGCCACGAGGCAAAGGAGGAGGAGCGCCTTGCCTGCGTTGGGCCAGCCCAGCCGGCGGCGGTACAGCCCACGGCGGACAACGTCGCTAGACCTGGTTGATGACCTTCCCTTGGGGCTGGCCCGGAGCCGACGCTCGTTCACCTCACCGGCCCGACGACGACGAGGACAGGAAGCGGGCCTCCTAGTTTTTAATTTTATTTAATATTTTAGTTAATATAAAAGTGGACCCGTGCCTCGCGGGCCTTTGTGGCCAGCATTAATGTTTAATTGACGTTTTTATTTTTCAAAATGTTTGCGGCAATGTTATTTTTCGCGCGACCTCAAAAAGGGGTCGGTCCAGCATTGGGCTAAGCGTCGACCCAAACATGAAAGCGGACATGCGTGTTTGCCGGGCCGACTCAAACGGATAAAAAATGGACAAAATCACCGTCGTTTGGGTTGTCACGTTAAAGTTGTGCCTTGTACAACGCATGTGGCTGTGCACCGGTGCTAGATGTGCTGCCTCTCAGAAATTTCGCTGCTTCTCAACTAACAACAGTTAAACTTCATTACTTAATGGCACAGTGCTTTGTATACCGCTTGAAATAAGCAGTTAGCTATCTCAAAACAATCAACAACTAAAAACAGTGCTTTGTATTGAGTGCTACGTGGGCTCTTCTTTTCTATCTTTTTTTCCTTTCTTTTTTTGCCAATGATGGCACTGGTTGAAGCGTTCGTGGCTTGGAGCGGCTATTTCTCCCAGGCATAGACATCGGCTAGCACAGGAAGCAAACCTTTGCATCTGCCTGCCTTCCGAAACACCTGTGCAATCAAATCTTTAGACAAAAATGAATTTATTTTTCTTCAGGCACATGTGTAAGCACCTGCCATTGCGGAGGGCCTTAGATGCGCTATCGGATCGCTTTAATAAAAACATTTCTAATCGTTTCGTTATGAAGTAATTTAGAGGAATAACGACCGGGTATCTTTTAAAGAAGTAAAAAAAATGTGGTTAAAGAAGTATATTTGCTTTTAAAAAAATGTGATTTCTAACTAGTCTAATTTAACTCCTAATAAAAGAATTAACACAAATTTGTTTATCTTTAGACCATCGGGTTAAACTTCATTACTTAATTATTTTATTAAACTTCCTGATCACTTATTTCATGTGTTCTTTGCTAAGAGAATCTATCTAAGAAAACTACAAAATAATTACACACTTCAATGAAACATCACTTCCTTAACTACACCTAGTAGTCCGATCAATACGTTCGTAATCTCTTCATTTCTATATTGTTACTTTTCTATGTAGGCCTCTCTAAATTGCACACTTCTTTATTATCTGTCTCCTCAAATTTAGACATTGCATTCTCTTTAGCCTCATCTCTAGCAAATAGTGTAGGAACATCTAGCAGATTACTCATTAATTAGAGCATCTCCAATAGATGATATAGATGTAAAAATAACTAACTTTTGCATCTCCGATGCCCAAAACCCTCTCTCTAACAGATGATGTAGATGCAAAAAAAACATATCCGCCTCCCGGAGCTGTATAATACAACACCTCGCGGTGCAAATTTGCATCTCCACCTACAGGAGATGTAAAAATGGCAGTCGCGCGCCAACCGCCCAACTGCCTTCATTTGGCTTCCATGCGACCGCCGCCCGTCCGCCCGATGACCGGCCACTGCCCGCCACCGCCATGGCCGATGCCGATGTCCCAGCCGCGTTCTCCGCCGCCGCTGGTCTAACCCACCGTGTAGTGATGTCTACTACACGACCTTCTTCTTGTAGACGTTGTTGGGCTTCCAAGTGCAGAGGTTTGTAGGACAGTAGCAAATTTCCTCAAGTGGATGACCTAACGTTTATCAATTCGTGGGAGGCATAGGATGAAGATGGTTTCTCTCAAACAACCCTGCAACCAAATAACAAAGAGTCTCTTGTGTCCCCAACACACCCAATACAATGGTAAATTGTATAGGTGCACTAGTTCGGTGAAGAGATGGTGATACAAGTGCAATATGGATGGTAGATATAGATTTTTGTAATCTGAAAATATAAAAACAGCAAGGTAACAATTGGTAAAAGTGAGCGTAAACAGTATTACAATGCTTCAAAACAAGGCCTAGGGTTCATACTTTCACTAGTGCATGTTCTCTCAACAATAATCACATAACTGGATCATATAACTATCCCTCAACATGCAACAAAGAGTCACTCCAAAGTCACTAATAGCGGAGAACAAACGAAGAGATTATTGTAGGGTACGAAACCACCTCAAAGTTATCCTTTCTGACCGATCTATTCAAGAGTCCGTAGTAAAATAACACGAAGCTATTATTTCCATTCGATCTATCCTAGAGTTCGTACTAGAATAACACATTAAGACACAAATCAACCAAAATCCTAATGTCACCTAGATACTCCAATGTCACCTCAAGTATCCGTGCGTATGATTATACGATATGCATCACATAATCTCAGATTCATCTATTCAACCAACACAAAGAACTTCAAAGAGTGCCCCAAAGTTTTTACCAGAGAGTCAAGACGAAAATGTGTGACAACCCCTATGCATAAGTTCACAAGGTCACAGAACCTGCAAGTTGATCACCAAAACATACATCAAGTAGATCACGTGAATATCCCATTGTCACCACAGATAAGCACATGCAAGACATATATCAAGTGTTCTCAAATACTTAAAGACTCAATCTGATAAGATAACTTCAAAGGGAAAACTCAATTCATTACAAGAGAGTAGAGGGGGAGAAACATCATAAGATCCAACTATAATAGCAAAGCTCGCGATACATCAAGATCGTGCCGAATCAAGAACACAAGAGAGAGAGAGAGAGAGAGAGAGAGAGAGAGAGAGAGAGAGAGAGAGAGATCAAACACATAGCTACTGGTACATACCCTCGGCCCCGAGGGTGAACTACTCCCTCCTCGTCATGGAGAGCGTCGGGATGATGAAGATGGCCCCCCTCCGGCAGGGTGCCGGAACAGGGTCCCGATTGGTTTTTGGTGGCTACAGAGGCTTGCGGCTGTGGAACTCCCGATCTCGGTTATTTTCTGGGGGTTTCTGTATTTATAGGAATTTTTGGCGTCGGAAACAAGTCAGGGGGGCCTCTGAGTCGTGCACAGGATAGGGGGGCGCGCCCAGGGGGTAGGGCGCGCCCTCCACCCTCGTGGATGGCTCGGGACTCTTCTGGTCCATCTCTGATGCTCCGTGGGCTTCTTCTGGTCCATAAAAGATCATCAAAAATTGGCACGTCAATTGGACTCCGTTTGGTATTCTTTTTCTGTAAAACTCAAAAACAAGAAAAAAAACAGAAACTGGCACTGGGCTCTAGGTTAATAGGTTAGTCCCAAAAATCATATAAAATAGCATATAAATACATATAAAACATCCAAGATGGATTATATAATAGCATGGAACAATAAAAAATTATAGATACGTTGGAGACGTATCAAGCATCCCTAAGCTTAATTCCTACTCGTCTTCTAGTAGGTAAATGATAAAAACAGAATTTTTGATGTGGAATGCTACCTAACATATTTATCAATGTAATATTCTTTATTGTGGCAAGAATATTCAGATCCATAAGATTCAAGACAAAAGTTTAATATTGACATAAAAATAATAATACTCGAAGCATACTAACAAAGCAATTATGTCTTCTCAAAATAACATGGCCAAAGAAAGCTATCCCTACAAAATCATATAGCCCGGCTATGCTCTATCTTCATCACACAAAATATTTAAATCATGCACAACCCCGGTTTCAGCCAAGCAATTGTTTCATACTTTTGATGTTCTCAAACTTTTTCAATCTTCACACAATACATGAGCGTGAGCCATGGACATAGCACTATAGGTGGAATAGAGTATGGTGGTTGTGGAGAAGACAAAAAGGAGAAGATAGTCTCACATTAACTAGGCGTATCAACGCGCTATGGAGATGCCCATCAATAGATATTGTGAGTGAGTAGGGATTGTCATGCAACGTATGCACTAGAGCTATAAGTGTATGAAAGCTCAAAAAGAAACTAAGTGGGTGTGCATCCAACTCGCTTGCTCACGAAGACCTATGGCAATTTGCGGAAGCCCATCATTGGAATATACAAGCCAAGTTCTATAATGAAAAATTCCCACTAATATATGAAAGGGAAAACATAAGAGACTCTCTATCATGAAGATCATGGTGCTACTTTCAAGCACAAGTGTGGAAAAAGGATAGTAACATTGTCCCTTCTCTCTTTTCCTCTCATCTTTTGGTGGGCTTCTTTGGCCTCTTTTTTTTATTTGGGCTTCTTTGGCCTCTCTTTTTTATTTGGGCTTCTTTGGCCTCTTTTATTTTTCATAAAGTCCGGAGTCTCATCCCGACTTGTGGGGGAATCATAGTCCCAATCATCCTTTCCTCACATGGGACAATGCTCTAATAATGAAGATCATCACACTTTTATTTACTTACAACTCATGAATTACAACTCGATACTTAGAACAAAATATGACTCTATGTGAATGCCTCCGGCGGTGTACCGGGATGTGCAATGATTCAAGAGTTACATGTATGAAAAAATTATGAATGGTGGCTTTGCCACAAATACGATGTCAACTACATGATCATGCAAAGCAATATGACAATGAATGAGCTTGTCATAATAAACGGAACGGTGGAAAGTTGCATGGCAATATATCTCAGAATGGCTATGAAAATGCCATAATAGGTAGGTATGGTGGCTGTTTTGAGGAAGGTGTATGGTGGGTTTATGGTACCAGCGAGAGTTGCGCGGCACAAGAGAGGCTAGCAATGATGGAAGGGTGAGAGTGCGTATAATCCATGGACTCAACATTAGTCATAAAGAACTCACATACTTATTTCAAAAATTTACAAGTCATCAAAACAAAGTACTACACGCATGCTCCTAGGGAAAGGGTTGGTAGGAGTTAACCATCGCGCGATCCCGACCTCCACACATAAGGAAGACAATCAATAAATAAACCACGCTCCAACTTCATCACATAACGGTTCACCATACGTGCATGCTACGGTAATCACAAACTTTAACACAAGTATATCTCAAATTCACAAATACTCCATTAGCATGACTCTAATATCACCATCCTCATATCTCAAAACAATCATCAAGTATCTAACTTCTCATAGTATTCAACGCACTTTATATGAAAGTTTTTATTATATCCCTCTTGGATGCCCACCATATTAGGACTAAATTCATAACCTAAGCAAATTACCATGCTGTTCTAAAAGACTCTAAAAATAATATAGGTGAAGCATGAGAGTTCATCTATTTCTTGAAGTTACCACCGCCGTGCTCTAAAAAGATATAAGCGAAGCACTAGAGTAAACGACAAACTACTCCAAAAGATATAAGTGAAGATCAATGAGTAGTTGAATAATTATGTAACTATGTGAAGACTCTCTAACATTTAAGAATTTAAGATCTTGGAATATTATTCAAACAGCAAGCAAAACAAAAAAATAAAATGACGCTCCAAGAAAAACACATATCATGTGGTGAATAAAAATATAGCTCCAAGTAAAGTTATCGATGAACGAAGACGAAAGAGGGGATGCCATCCGGTGCATCCCCAAGCTTAGGCTATTGGTTGTCCTTGAAAATTACCTTCGGGTACCTTGGGCATCCCCAAGCTTAGGCTCTTGCCACTCCTTATTCCATAGTCCATCGAATCTTTACCCAAAACTTGAAAATTTCACAACACAAAACTCAACGGAAAATCTCATAAGCTCCGTTAGTATAAGAAAATAAATCACCACTTTTGGTAATGTTGTGAACTCATTATTTATTTATATTGGTGTAATATCTAATTTATTCCAACTTCTCTATGGCTCGTACTCTCCGATACTATTCATAGATTCATCAAAATAAGCAAACAACACATAAAAAACTGAATCTGTCAAAAACAGAACAGTCTGTAGTAACCTGTAACTCTCGAATACTTCTGTAACTCCAAAATTTCTGAAATAAATTTATGGACGTGAGGAATTTGTCTATTAATCTTCTTCAAAAAGAATCAACTTAAAATCACTCTTCTGTAAAAAATAATAGCTAATCTCGTGAGCGCAAAGTTTCTGTTTTTTACAGCAAGATCACATTAACTTTCACCCAAGTCTTCCCAAAGGTTCTACTTGGCACTTTATTGAAACAAAAGCTATAAAACATGATTACTACAGTAGATTAATCATGTGAACACACAAAAACAGTATGGGTAAATATTGGGTTGTCTCCCAACAAGCGCTTTTCTTTAATGCCATTTTAGCTAGGCATGATGATTTCAATGATAATCACATAAAAGATAACAATTGAAACATAACGGGAGCATCATGAAGAATATGACTAGCACATTTAAATCTAACCCACTTCCTATGCATAGGGATTTTGTGATCAATCAATTTATGGGAACAAGAATCAACTAGCATAGGAAAGCAAAACAAGCATAACTTCAAGATTTTAAGCACATAGAGAGGAAACTTGATATTATTGCAATTCCTACAAGCATATATTCCTCCCTCATAATAATTTTAAGTAGCATCATGAATGAATTCAACAATATAGCCATCACATAAAGCATTATTCACATGATGCACAAGCATAAAAATTTTACTACTCACCACATAATCAAAATTCTTCTCATTCATAGTAGTGGGAGCAAACTCAACCAAATAACTATCATGTGAGGCATAACCCAATTGAAAATTAAAATCATGATGACAAGTTTCACGGTTATCATTATTCTTTATAGCATACATGTCATCACAATAATAATCATAAATAGCAACTTTTTTCTCATAATCAATTGGAACCTCTTCCGAAATAGTGGATTCATCACTAAATAAAGTCATGACCTCTCCAAATCCACTTTCATCAACATAATCATCATAAATAGGAGGCATGCTATCATCATAATAAATTTTCTCAGCAAAACTTGGGGGACAAAAAATATCATCTTCATCAAACATAGCATCCCCAAGCTTGTGGCTTTGCATATCATTAGCATCATGGATATTCAAAGGATTCATACTAACAACATTGCAATCATGCTCATCATTCAAATATTTAGAGCCAAACATTTTAATGCATTCTTCTTCTAACACTTTGGCACAATTATCGGAATCCTTATTTTCACGAAAGACGTTAAAAAGATGAAGCATATGAGGCACCCTCAATTCCAATTTTTTTTGTAATTTTCTTTTATAGACTAAACTAGTGATAAAACAAGAAACAAAAAGATTCGATTGCAACATCTAAAGATATACCTTCAAGCACTAACCTCCCCGGCAACGGCGCCAGAAAAGAGCTTAGTTGACGGTGTGTTTAGTGCCGCTTACCTCGCCTCCCCGGCAACAGCGCCAGAAAAGAGCTTGATGTCTACTACACAACCTTCTTCTTGTAGACGTTGTTGGGCCTCAAAGTGCAGAGGTTTGTAGGACAGTAGCAAATTTCCCTCAAGTGGATGACCTAAGGTTTATCAATCCGCGGGAGGCGTAGGATGAAGATGTTCTCTCTCAAACAACCCTGCAACCAAATAACAAAGAATCTCTTGTGTCCCCAACACCCAACACAATGGTAAATTGTATAGGTGCACTAGTTCAGCGAAGAGATGGTGATACAAATGCAATATGGATGGTAGATATAGGTTTTTGTAATCTGAAAATATAAAAACAGCAAGGTAACAAGTGGTAAAAGTGAGCGTAAACAGTATTGCAATGCTTCGAAACAAGGCCTCGGGTTCATACTTTCATTAGTGCAAGTTCTCTCAACAATAATAACATAACTGAATCATATAACTATCCCTCAACATGCAACAAAGAGTCACTCCAAAGTCAATAATAGCGGAGAACAAACGAAGAGATTATTGTAGGGTACGAAACCACCTCAAAGTTATCCTTTCTAATCGATCTATTCAAGAGTCCGTAGTAAAATAACACGAAGCTATTCTTTCCGTTCGATCTATCCTAGAGTTCGTACTAGAATAACACCTTAAGACACAAACCAACCAAAACCCTAATGTCACCTAGATACTCCAATGTCACCTCAAGTATCCGTGGGTACGATTATATGACATGCATCACACAATCTCAGATTCATATATTCAACCAACACAAAGAACTTCAAAGAGTTCCCCAAAGTTTCTACCGGAGAGTCAAGACGAAAACGTGTGCCAACCCCTATGCATAAGTTCACAAGGTCATAGAACCTGCAAGTTGATCACCAAAACATACATCAAGTAGATCATGTGAATATCCCATTGTCACCATAGATAAGCACATGCAAGACATACATCAAGTGTTCTCAAATCCTTAAAGACTCAATCCGATAAGATAACTTCAAAGGGAAAACTCAATCCATTACAAGAGAGTAGAGGGGGAGAAACATCATAAGATCCAACTATAATAGCAAAGCTCGCGATACATCAAGATCGTGCCAAATTAAGAACACGAGAGAGAGAGAGAGAGAGAGAGAGAGAGAGAGAGAGAGAGAGAGAGATCAAACACATAGCTACTGGTACATAGTCTCAGCCCCGAGGGTGAACTACTCCCTCCTCGCCATGGAGAGCATCGGGATGATGAAGATGGCCACCGGTGATGGATCCCCCCCTCCGTTAGGGTGCCGGTACAGGGTCCCGATTGGTTTTTGGTGGCTATAGAGGCTTGCGGCGGCGGAACTCCTGATCTAGGTTATTTTCTGGGGGTTTCTGAATTTATAGGAATTTTTGGCGTCGGGAAAAAGTTAGGGGGGGTCTCCAATCGTCCACGAGATAGGGGGCCGCGCCCAGTGGGGTAGGGCGCGCCCTCCACCCTCGTGGATGGTGATACGTCTCCAACGTATCTATAATTTTTGATTGCTCCATGCTATATTATCTACAGTTTTGGACATTATTGGGCTTTATTTTCCACTTTTATATTATTTTAGGGACTAACCTATTAACCGGAGGCCCAGCCCAGAATTGCTAAATTTTTTTTTGCCTATTTCAGAGTTTCGAAGAAACGGAATATCAAACGGAGTCCAAACGGAATGAAACCTTCGGGAACGTGATTTTCTCACCGAACATGATCCAGGAGACTTGGACCCTACGCCAAGGAAGCTTCGAGGAGGGCACGAGGTAGGGGGCCCGCCCACCCACCCAGGGCGCGCCCTCCGCCCTCGTTGGCCCCACGATGCTCCATCGACGTACTTCTTCCTCCTATATATACCTACGTACCCCAAACGATCAGATACGGAGCCAAAAACCTAATTCCACCGCCGCAACCTTCTGTACCCACGAGATCCCATCTTGGGGCCTGTTCCGGAGCTCCGCCGGAGGGGGCATCCACCACGGAGGGCTTCTACATCATCACCATAGCCCCTCCAATGAAGTGTGAGTAGTTTACCTCAGACCTTCGGGTCCATAGTTAGTAGCTAGATGGCTTCTTCTCTCTTTTTGGATCTCAATACAATGTTCTCCCCCTCTCTCATGGAGATCTATTCGATGTAATCTTCTTTTTGCGATGTGTTTGTTGAGACCGATGAATTGTGGGTTTATGATCAAGATTATCTATGAACAATATTTGAATCTTCTCTGAATTCTTTTATGTATGATTGGTTATCTTTGCAAGTCTCTTCGAATTATCAGTTTGGTTTGGCCTACTAGATTGGTTTTTCTTGCAATGGGAGAAGTTCTTAGCTTTGGGTTCAATCTTGCGGTGTCCTTTCCCGGTGGATGAGGGGCAGCAAGGCACGTATAGTATTGTTGCCATCGAGGATAACAAGATGGGGTTTTTATCATATTGAATGAATTTATCCCTCTACATCATGTCATCTTGCTTAAGGCGTTACTCTATTTTCATGAACTTAATACTCTAGATGCATGCTGGATAGCGGTCGATGAGTGGAGTAATAGTAGTAGATGCAGGCAGGAGTCGGTCTACTTGTGTCGGACGTGATGCCTATATACATGATCATACCTAGATATTCTCATAACTATGCTCAATTCTGTTAATTGCTCAACAGTAATTCGTTCATCCACCGTAAAATACTTATGCTCTTGAGAGAAGCCACTAGTGAAATCTATGGCCACTGGGTCTATCTTCATCATATTAATCTTCCATCACTTTATTATTGCCTTTGCTTTTTTACTTTGCTTTTTATTTTACTTTGCATCTTTATCACAAAAATACAAAAAATATTATCTATCATCTCTATCAGACCTCACTCTCGTAAGTGACTGTGAAGGGATTGACAACCCCTTATCGTGTTGGTTGCGAGGAGTTATTTGCTTTTTGCAGGTACGAGGGACTCACGCGTAGCCTCCTATTGGATTGATACCTTGGTTCTCAAAAACTAAGGGAAATACTTCGCTACTTTGCTGCATCATCCTTTCCTCTTCAAGGAAATCCAACGCAGTGCTCAAGAGGTAGCAAGAAGAATTTCTGGCGCCGTTCTTTGGGGAGTCTACATAAAAGTCAACATACCAAGTACCCATCACAAATCCCTTATCTCCCGCATTACATTATTTGCCATTTGCCTCTCGTTTTCCTCTCCCCCACTTCACCCTTGCCGTTTTATTCACCCTCTCTTTTCCGTTCGTCTTTTCGTTTGCCTTGATGTCTTATTTGGCTCGTTTGCTCGTTTGGTTGAAATAGTTGAGTATTTATTCCTAAACAGAGAAGCTAATATCTATGGATCCTCATCCGCTTGCCAATCTTTTTAAGAGATCCAATTATGATGAACCAATTCCTAGTGATTTGGATGCACTAGATTATCTTTATAAGAGCATCTCCAACAGGCGCCGAAGGGGGCGCGCGCAAAAAACAGCTTTAGCGCGCGCCCATTGCCTGGTCTGGTGCGGCGCGCTGCGCCCGCTCCAGCAGTCGCGCTAAAATGTAGCGCGCAAAAAATGCAGCGCACACACAACATTTTTTTTATTTTTGAAAGCATAGATAATAAAAACTAGATAGATTGCATAAATAAAAAACGATACAAAGGTATTTTACATCGGTGCAACTAGATAGATAGTTCGAAAGCATAGATAAAACTACGACGCAACTAGATAGAAACTACTCCAAGTCGGTATCATCATCACCATTATCATCCTCGGCGGTGTCGTCCGAGGTGTCTAGCCAGATGTCCAGACACCGATCATTGTCCGGCGTGAAGAACGACTGCCCACCTGCTGCAACGATGTCGGATTGCGCGATTAAATCAACGCCTTCGGCGGCGCCTTTCCAACAGCGTCTCGCGGCGCCGCCGCTCCTCCTCGCGGCGCCTTGCCCGAAGAGGGCCTGCTCGTGGCGGCGTCCTCCGGTGGCGCTGGCGCCACTCCGCCATGACCCGCTTCGTCCTCTGGCGGCGAGGAGGCGGCGTTGCCGCTTCGGCGTGCTCCGCACGGTCTTCCGCCGTGTTGAGCGAGCGGCGGTGCGGCGTTGGCGCTTCACGGAGCATGTAGACATCTTGGAAGTTCATCGGCGCGCGGCGGCCTAAGCGCCACGCCGCCGTGTCGTCTGCTGGCGGCCTCGTCGCGCCGTCCCGTCGTGCGAGGCGAGCCGGAGATCACCGGGGCGTATCTCCACCGAGTAGCTGCCGTTAGGCGCGGCGACGCCGCGGTAGCGGACGCTCCTCGGTGGCGCGGCGGCATGGCGGCGCGTCGGTGGCGGGGCGCTGGAGCGGCGCGTGGCAGAGAGGGAGAGGAAGAGGAGAAGAGGAAGCGTGGAGAAGGCGCGTGGCACGTGCCGCACTTTTATAGGCGTGCCGGAAGCGGCGCGCTAAAAATGGCGCGTGAGTTGGCGCCTTTTAAGCAAGCGCAGCATAATCGGTTTCAGCGAGTTTCCATGACTGTTGAGCGCAAAACGCAAACGCCCGCGCGCTAAAAGCTGGGTTTACCGCGCGCGTGCGTCGTTTGGCGCGGCCGTTGGAGATGCTCTAAGGTTTTGCCTGAAATCCGTAAATCTGAAAATTGTGATGAAGTACTTTATGAAGAGATTCACGATAGCTCCTTGAATAAAAAGCATGACAATGATTTTATTATAAATTCTCTTGATGTCAATTATGCTAATAATATGCAAAACCCTACGCTTGGGGATGCTAGTTTTGCTATGTCTACTACTTGTTGCAATAATCATGATTGGGGAGATTCTTCTTATGATCTTGAAAAATTATTTAAGCCCCGTGATGAATATAAGATTGATAATAGTGTTTGCAATAATATTGAAAGTGGGTTTGGAAGAGTGTCAACTTTAGATCCCACATATTTGGATAATATTCAATCTTATGAATTTTTTGATAAAAGTAGGCTTGGAGAAATCATGACTTTAGTTAATGATAATCCCACTATTTTGGAAGAGTGTCAACTTTGCATGCATGTGGATCGTGTTGAAAATATTTTATGTGATAGCTATTTTGTTGAATTTTCTTATTATCCCACATGTAATTATTATGAGAGAGAAAAATATGGTCGTAGAAATTTTCATGATAAAAAATTACCTCTCGTTATGTTGAGATTGCTATTGTTTCTTTCCGCTTCCTTGCATATGCTAGTTTTTGCTTGCTATGATAATTTGTTTGCCTATAAGATGCCTATGCATAGGAAGTATGTTAGACTTAGATGTGTTTTCCACGTGTTTCATGATGCTCTCTTTGCGCTTCAATTCTTGTCTTTCATGTGAGCATCATCGAATTTCAATGCCTAGCTAGGGGCGTTAAACGATAGCGCTTGTTGGGAGGCAACCCAATTTTATTTTTAGTTTTTTCTTTAGGAATAAATCTTTGATCTAGCCTCTGGTTAGATGTGTTTTTATGTTTTAATTAGTGTTTGTGCCAAGTTAAGCCTATGGGATCTTCTTGGATGATAGTTATTTGATCTTGCTGTAATTTCCGGAAACTTTCTGTTCACGAAAACAATAGTTAAAAATCACCAGAACGTGATAAAATAGTGATTCAAATTTCTGCTGATCAATAAACAAATTTCCTAGGTAGTCCTATTTTTGCTGATTTTTTGGAGTTCCATAAGTTTGCGTTAGTTACAGATTACTATAGACTATTCTGTTTTTGACAGATTCTGTTTTTCGTGTGTTGTTTGCATATTTTGATGACTCTATGGCTAGTAAAATAGTTTATAGACCATAGAGAAGTTGGAATACAGTAGGTTTTACACCAAAATAAATAAAGAATGAGTTCATTACAGTACCTTGAAGTGGTCTTTTATTTTCTTTCGCTAACGGAGCTCACGAGATTTCTGTTGAGTTTTGTGTTGTGAAGTTTTCAAGTTTTGGGTGAAATCTTTTGATGGATTATGGAACAAGGAGTGGCAAGATCCTAAGCTTGGGGATGCCCATGGAACCCCCAAGATAATCTAAGGACACCAAAAATTCAAAGCTTGGGGATGCCCCGGAAGGCATCCCCTCTTTCGTCTACTTCCATCGGTAACTTTACTTGAAGCTATATTTTTATTCACCACATGATATGTGTTTTGCTTGGAGCGTATTGTATGATTTGAGTCTTTGCTTTTTATTTTACCACAATAATCCTTGCTGTACACACCTTTTGAGAGAGCCATACATGATTTGGAAATTATTAGAATACTCTTTGTGTTTCACTTATATCTTTTGAGTTATATAGTTTTGATCTAGTACTTCACTTATATCTTTTAGAGCACGGTGGTGGATTTGTTTTAAAGAAACTATTGATCTCTCATGCTTCACTTATATTATTTTGAGAGTCTTAAATCGCATGGTAATTTTCTTAAATGATCTTAATATGCTAGGTATTTAAAATAGTAAAAACTTTCTTTTGAGTGTGTTGGATACTAAGAAAAGTTTTATGCTTGATGATTGTTTTGAGATATGGAGGTAATAATATCAAAGTCGTGCTAGTTGAGTAGTTGTGTGTAACGCCCGGATGGTTTTGCAACAGTAAAACCCCCCCGGTTCTGTTAATTAACAAATCGTTGTTCGAATCTGTCAAAAAAAAATAATAAATAAATAAATCTGGGAGGGGGATAAACCCCCCACCGCCCGACCAGTGCCCCTCCCCACTCCCCTTGGCCCATCTCCTCTCCCCACAGGCGCCCACGGCCCGGCCGCCCCACTAGAACCCCCCAGCGGTGGCTAACCCTAGCCACCGCCCCTTCCCCCCTCCTCTCGCGCCTCCCTCGCCTCCCCGACCCGATCTGGATCGGGCAGGCGCCACCGACCGCCTCCCCATGGCGATCCCCCCGCCAGATCCCCCCCCCCGGCCCCGCCGCCACGATCCTCCCTCCTCCTCCACGCCGCCGGGAACCCTCCTCCCCTCAGTGCGCCTCACCGAGCCAGCGCCATGACCCATGGTCCGGCTCGGCCTCCTCCCCGGCGTGCCTCCCGGCCCCCCTCCCTGGGCCTGCCCGACCTCCTCGAGCAACTGGTCGTGGCCTGCCCCCCCGCTGTGAGGCCTTCCCTCTCCTCCTCTTCCCCCCGTCGGCGTCCGGCTCCGGCCGCCCGCAGAACGCGCCCCCCCCCCCGGCCCTCCTCGGCTTCCCCGGGCTCCGGCCGCCCAGCCCAGGCCCTCTCCCGACCCCTCGACCCTCTCCCTGCGGTTCGGCCCAGTGGCCTCGGCCCGGCTCGCCCGGCCACCGTCGCCCGACTCCCCTTCCTCTCCCCCGTCGGCGACGCTGAGCCGCCTGAGCCCCGAGCCCCAAGCCCCTCCTCCCGTTCGGCGCCCTCCTCGCCCTTGACCGAGCCCCGATCCCCCTTCTCCCGAGCCCATAAGCGGCCGCCGTCGCCCCCCCCTCACCGGCGTCGCTCGCCGGCCTGGGCGCTGTGGCCCGCCACACTTGCCGCCCAGCCCGATCCGCCCGGTGGTCGCCGCCCGACCGGGCGGGTCGTGCCGGATCGGGCGGCACAAGACCTCTCAGGGCGCAAGCACCGTTAGGCCGTGTGCCAGCGACAGGGGCCCCACCCCAAAATAAAACAAAAAAAAAAGAATGTTTTAATTAAGCGAAGCGAAAAATGGATTAAAAGTGAATTAAACTAATTAACTAAATAACTAATTAATTAATTAATTGAGTAATTAATTAATCTAATTAATTCTGGATTAGTTAAACCTAATCATTAGCTAATTAATTGGGTAATTAATTAAACTAATTAATCCTGGATTAATTAATACTAATCATTAGTTAACTTAATTAACTAAGATTAATTAACTCTGTTTAGGTTAATTAGGCTTAGTGAATGACATGTGGGACCCACCTGGCAGGGTTGACTTAGTCAACCCTGTTGGCTGATGACGTCAGCATGACCTCATGCTGATGTCATAAATGCTTTCGAAATTAATTAAATAATTAATTAAAATTCCGAAATTAATAAAACCTTTTATAATTCATAACTTTTAATCAGTGGCTTGATTAAAATATTTTCAACATGATAGTTGCTCGAGCAGCGAGGCGAATTCGGATACATGATCCGTTCGTCCACCGCGCGTCTCTAACCTATCGAACTGCAAACTTTCTCCTCCGGTTCATCAGATGACAGACGTCCGGGCCGGATAACTTCCGGATGCTTCCCCTAAAACCAGTACCCTTCTTACCACGTTAGGGCACGCCTAGCATCGCTTCTTGGCATGTCATGCATCGTTATGCATCTGTTATCGTGTATTCATTGTTTCTTCCCCTCTTCTCTTGGTAGACTACGAGACCGACGCCGCACTGCGGTGGCAGTTCGACTACTGGTCTTGTGACCCTCTCTCTTGCCGAGCAACCAGCAAGCCCCTTTGATCATCCCGATATCGCCCATTCTATTCTCTCATGCTTGCATTAGATTTTATTCTTGTTATTGTTTGCTCCTATTACATTGCATAGCCTGTTTATTGTAACCTGCTATTGTTACCTACACCTTATCCTAAACTGCTTAGTATAGGTTGGTTAGAGACCCATCGGTGACCCCCACCTTGTCCTTGTTGCCCTGCTTCATCATTGAAGACCCGATCAGCGGGATAGAAGACCAGCTCCGACACCGCACATCACTTCCCTTAGTTGCTCGACACTACTAGGTTACTATCGAGTACCGAGGGTGAAACCTCTGACACCTCGATATTAACCCTGTAGTATAGCTATCCGGTTGTGGACATCGAGGGTGATTTTCCTCCTTAACCACTTCCGATACGACTCTGTCGTGCAACCCCTCAAGTGTGGACCTCGAGGGTGAATCCTCTTATGTTCACCTTGACGACTACATTGAGTGGAATACACCGGGGGTGATTCCTCGTGTTTTCCCCTTGATGTTTGGACTCACGGTTACTTGGACTTTTACCACTGTTACTTGGAAAGACGGGTCGACCACGAGGGTACCAGCGTGTAATTGCGAGTGATGTGGAGACGGGTTGACTGGAGGGTGCCCGCGAGATAATTACGAGGCGTGGCGGGCATTCCTAGCCCTTGCCGCAAGTCCTCGAGACGGGCAACAGGTCACATCTTCGTGAGTCTCGCTTGTTACCGCTGTTCCTAATCCACTACGATTTGGATATTTGATCCGAGGGCCTCGGCCCGATAGCACTAACCATCACGTGGGCTAAGTATGGGCGTTTGGCGTCGTATACATCAGCGAAGCTTATTAGACGTCGGCGTCGAGCGGCGGCGGCCGGATTGGACTGAACGCTGTTAGGCTAGGTCTGCTTCCGGCCGCCCAACATAGCGTGAGGAGTTCCGGGAGATGGCCCATGACCCCTGGGGGCATAGGTTTAGTCCGGCGTGTTGGCCTCTCTATTAAGCCTAGGTCGGGTTGCGGCGTATTGTTTGACCGAGGCCGGGCATGACCCTGGAAAGTGTGTCCGCCGAGTTAAGCGGCGTGGTGGGTAAGTTGGTGCACCTGCAGGAAGAAAACATCTATCGATAGCCTGTCCTACGGTAACAGACGCTGGAGTTGTATCGATCGATACAACTAGAACTGGATACTTGAGATGAGACATGGATATGAGCTTTGGTTTGTGATGATAACTGGATAGTATGGCTCTGGGATTTCTTTCTCGCAGGGAGTCGAGGAAGGATCTCTGGCCGAGGTTGATAACACTACTGCTACTTTAAGTTATGTTACTCTACTCCCTCTTGTTTGCTGCAAGATGGTGGTTTCGGAAGATGCTAGTCTTCGATAGGACTAGGCCTTCTCTCTTTTCGGCATTTCTGCAGGTTCAGTCCACTGATATGGCCTTTACACATATATCCATGCATATGTAGTGTAGCTCCTTGCTTGCGAGTACTTTGGATGAGTACTCACGGTTGCCTTGTTCCCCTTTTTCCCTATCTCTACTCGGTTCTTTGCTATCGCACGATGGAGCCTGGGATCGAGACGCCACCGCCTCGGCGACTACTACTCGGGCGCCTACTACTACGTGCAGCCCGGCGGCGACGACCAGGAGTGACCTAGGAGGATCCGAGCGGAGGCCTGTCCTCTTCGATCTGATCCCGCTTTGTGCTAGCCATCTTATGGCACCTTGTTTAACTTATGTCCGTACTCAGATATTGTTGCTTCCGCTGACTCGTCTATGATCGAGCACTTGTATTCGAGCCCTCGAGGCCCCTGGCTTGTATTATGATGCTTGTATGACTTATTTTATTTGTAGAGTTGTGTTGTGATATCTTCCCGTGAGTTCTTGATCTTGATCGTACACATTTGCGTGCATGATTAGTGTACGATTGAATCGAGGGCGTCACATTGTGAATTTGAGAAATGCTTGTGTTGATGTTTGCAAGTCCCGAAGCATGCACGTATGGTAAACGTTATGTAACAAATTTGAAACATGAGGTGTTCTTTGATTGTCCTCCCTATGAGTGGCGGTCGGGGACGAGCGATGGTATTTTCCTACCAATCTATCCCCCTAGGAGCATGCGCGTAGTGCTTTGGTTTTTGATGGCTTGTAGATTTTTGCAATAAGTATGTGAGTTCTTTATGACTAATGTTGAGTCCATGGATTATACGCACTCTCACCCTTCCATCATTGCTAGCCTCTTCGGTACCGTGCATTTCCCTTTCTCACCTTGAGAGTTGGTGCAAACTTTGCCGGTGCATCCAAACCCCGTGATATGATACGCTCTTTCACACATAAACCTCCTTATATCTTCCTCAAAACAGCCACCATACCTACCTATTATGGCATTTCCATAGCCATTCCGAGATATATTGCCATGCAACTTTCCACCATTCCATTCATCATGACACATTCATCATTGTCATATTGCTTAGCATGATCATGTCGTTGACATAGTATTTGTGGCAAAGCCACCGTTCATAATTCTTTCATACATGTCACTCTTGGTTCATTGCATATCCCGGTACACCGCCGGAGGCATTCATATAGAGTCATACTTTGTTCTAGTATCGAGTTGTAATCATTGAGTTGTAAGTAAATAGAAGTGTGATGATCATCATTTTTCTAGAGCATTGTCCCAAGTGAGGAATATTAAAAAAGGCCATAAAAAAGAGAAGGCCCAAAAAATGAGAGAAAAAGAGAGAAGGGACAATTCTACTATCCTTTGCCACACTTGTGCTACAAAGTAGCACCATAATCATCATGATAGAGAGTCTCTTGTTTTGTCATTTTCATATACTAGTGGGAATTTTTCATTATAGAACTTGGCTTGTATATTCCAACAATGGGCCTCCTCAAGTGCCCTAGGTCTTCGTGAGCAAACAAGTTGGATGCACACCCACTTAGTTTCTTTTGTTGAGCTTTCATGCATTTATAGCTCTAGCGCATCTGTTGCATGGAAATCCCTACTCCTTGCATTAACATCAATCGATGGGCATCTCCATAGCCAATTGATTAGCCTCGTTGATGTGAGATCTTCTCCTTTTTGTCTTCTCCACATAACCCCCATCATCATATTCTATTCCACCCATAGTGATATGTCCATGGCTCGCGCTCATATATTGCGTGAAAGTTTATAAGTTTGAGATTACTAAAGTATGAAACAATTGCTTGGCTTGTCATCGGGGTTGTGCATGATAAGAGCATTCTTGTGTGACGAAAATGGAGCATGACTAAACTATATGATTTTGTAGGGATGAACTTTCTTTGGCCATGTTATTTTGAGAGGACATAATTGCTTAGTTAGTATGCTTGAAGTATTATTATTTTTATGTCAATATGAACTTTTGTCTTGAATCTTTTGGATCTGAATATTCGTACCACAATTAAGAAGAATTACATTGAAATTATGCCCAGTAGCACTCCGCATCAAAAATTCTGTTTTTATCATTTACCTACTCGAGGACGAGCAGGAATTAAGCTTGGGGATGCGATACGTCTCCAACGTATCTATAATTTTGATTGCTCCATGCTATATTATCTACTGTTCGGACATTATTGGGCTTTATTTTCCATTTTATATTATTTTGGGACTAACCTATTAACCGGAGGCCCAGCCCTGAATTGATGTTTTTTGCCTATTTGAGTTTTGAAGAAACGGAATATCAAACGGAGTCCAAACGGAATGAAACCTTCGGGGACGTGATTTTCTCACCGAACATGATCCAGGAGACTTGGACCCTACGAAAAGGAAGCTTCGAGGAGGGCACGAGGTAGGGGGGCGCGCCCACCCCCCCAGGGCGCGCCCTCCACCCTCGTGGGCCCCACGATGCTCCACCGACGT
The DNA here is from genome assembly GCA_021605205.1 of Aegilops longissima. Lineage (NCBI taxonomy): Eukaryota > Viridiplantae > Streptophyta > Magnoliopsida > Poales > Poaceae > Aegilops > Aegilops longissima. Next base: position 581,269,764 of record CM038681.1, on the reverse strand, counting down.
ACTTCTTCCTCCTATATATACCTACGCACTTCAAATGATTAGATACGGAGCCAAAAACCTAATTCCACCATCGCAACCTTCTGTACTCCACGAGATCCCATCTTGGGGCCTGTTAGGAGCTCATGGGGGCATCCACCATGGAGGGCTTCTACATCATCACCATAGCCCCTCCGATGAAGTGTGAGTAGTTTACCTCAGACCTTTGGGTCCATAGTTAGTAGCTAGATGGCTTCTTCTCTCTTTTTGGATCTCAATACAATGTTCTCCCCCTCTCTCGTGGAGATCTATTCGATGTAATCTTGTTTTTGCGGTGTGTTTGTTGAGACCGATGAATTGTGGGTTTATGATCAAGATTATCTATGAACAATATTTGAATCTTCTCTGAATTCTTTTATGTATGATTGGTTATCTTTGCAAGTCTCTTCGAATTATCAGTTTGGTTTGGCCTAGTAGATTGGTTTTTCTTGCAATGGGAGAAATGCTTAGCTTTGGGTTCAACCTTGCGGTGTCCTTTCCCAGTGACAGTAGGGGCAGCAAGGCACGTATAGTATTGTTGCCATTGAGGATAACAAGATGGGGTTTTTATCATATTGCATGAATTTATCCCTCTACATCATGTCATCTTGCTTAAGGCGTTACGCTGTTTTCATGAACTTAATACTCTAGATGCATGCTGGATAGCGGTCGATGAGTGGAGTAATAGTAGTAGATGCAGGCAGGAGTCGGTCTACTTGTGTCGGACGTGATTGCCTATATACATGATCATACCTAGATATTCTCATAACTATGCTCAATTCTGTCAATTGCTCAACAGTAATTCGTTCACCCACCGTAAAATACTTATGCTCTTGAGAGAAGCCTCTAGTGAAATCTATGGCCCCCGGGTCTATCTTCATCATTTTAATCTTCCATCACTTTATTATTGCCTTTGCTTTTTTACTTTGATTTTTATTTTACTTTGCATCTTTATCACAAAAATACCAAAAATATTATCTATCATCTTTATCAGATCTCACTCTCGTAAGTGACCGTGAAGGGATTGACAACCCCTTATCGCTTTGGTTGCGAGGAGTTATTTGCTTTGTGCAGGTACGAGGGACTCGCAGGTAGCCTCCTACTGGATTGATATCTTGGTTCTCAAAAACTGAGGGAAATATTTACGCTACTTTGCTGCATCATCCTTTCCTCTTTAAGGAAATCCAACGCAGTGCTCAAGAGGTAGCAGATGGCTCAGGACTCTTCTGGTCCATCTCCAATGCTCCATGGGCTTCTTCTGGTCCATAAACAATCGTCAAAAATTGGCACGTCAATTGGACTCCATTTGGTATTCCTTTTCTGTAAAACTCAAAAACAAGGAAAAAACAGAAACTGGCACTGGGCTCTAGGTTAATAGGTTAGTCCCCAAAATCATATAAAATAGTATATAAATGTTGGGGAACGTAGTAATTACAAAAAATTTCCTACGCACATGCAAGATCAACGAGAAGGGAGAGTGTTGTCTACGTACCCTCGTAGACCGTAAGCGGAAGCGTTTATCAACGAGGTTTATGTAGTCGTACACCTTCATAATCCGTCCCGATCAAGTACCAAACGTACGGCACCTCCGCGTTTAGCACATGTTCATCTCGATGACGTCCTTGCCTTCTCGATCCAGCAAGAGGGGCGAAGTAGTAGATGAGTTCCGGCAGCACGACGGCGTGGTGTTGGTGTTGGTGAAGAACAATCTCCGCAGGGCTTCGCCTAAGCACTACGAAAACTTTGACGGAGGATAAACGAGAGGGGACAGGGTAGCTGGCACACTGCTTGGTGTTTCTTGATGTGTCTTGGGTGCTAGCCCTGCCCCTCTATTTATATGTTGAGCCTTGGGGTCGAAACTTGGAGTAAAAGCCTCCACAAAGTCGGTTTCACCCGAAAGGCAAGAGTCCTTTTCGGACTCCAGGGCCAGACGCCATGGTTCCCGGTGTCTGGACCCAGACGCCAGGGACCCTAGCGTTTTCCCCCTGGACTCTGCAAAACTTCCTTTTGCGCTTTCCAAAAACCTCGTGGGCTTTCCCCTTTGGCCCCGATAAAGTGTTCTCATGCCCAAACATTTCAGGAAACATCTGGAACCCCTTCCGATGGATTCCGGAACCCTTCCGGAGATCAAACACTACTATCCACATATCAATCTTTACTTCTGGACCATTCTGGAGTTCCTCGTCATATCCGTGATCTCATCCGGAACTCCGAACAACATTCGGTCACCAACATACATAACTCATAGTACTATATCGTCAAGGAACGTTAAGCGTGCGGACCCTACGGGTTCGAGAACTATGTAGACATGACCGAGACACCTCTCTGGTCAATAACCAATAGTGGAACCTGGATTCCCATATTGGCTCCTACATATTCTACGAAGATCTTTATCGGTCAGACCGCATAACAACATGCGTTGTTCCCTTTGTCATCGGTATGTTACTTGCCCAAGATTCGATCGTCGGTATCTCAATACCTAGTTCAATCTCGTTACCGGCAAGTCTCTTTACTCGTTCTGTAATACATCATCTCGCAACTAACTCATTAGTTACAATGCTTGCAAGGGTTATAGTGATGTGCATTACCGAGTGGACCCAGAGATACGCCAACCCAACAAGTACCTACGGAGACACTTGTAGAGCACCTTTATAATCACCCATTTACGTTGTGACGTTTGGTAGCACACAAAGTGTTCCTCCGGTAAACGGGAGTTGCATAATCTGAACATGTATAAGTCATGAAGAAAGCAATAGCGGAATACTAAACGATCAAGTGCTAAGCTAACGGAATGGGTCAAGTTAATCACATCATTCTCCTAGTGATGTGATCCCGTTAATCAAATGACAACTCATGTCTATGGCTAGGAAACATAACCTTCTTTGATCAACGAGCTAGTCAAGTAGAGGCATACTAGTGACACTTTGTTTGTCTATGTATTCACACAAGTATTACGTTTCCGGTTAATACAATTCTAGCAGGAATAATAAACATTTATCATGAGAATAAGGAAATAAATAATAACTTTATTATTGGCTCTAGGACATATTTCCTTCAGTCTCCCACTTGCACTAGAGTCAATAATCTAGTTCACATCGCCATGTGATTTAACACCAATAGTTCACATCACCATGTGATTAACACCCATTGTTCACATCGTCATGTGATCAACACCCAAAGGGTTTACTAGAGTCAATAATCTAGTTCACATTGCTATGTGATTAACACCCAAAGAGTACTGAGGTGTGATCATGTTTCGCTTGTGTGAGAAGTTTAGTCAACGGGTCTGCCACCTTCAGATCTGTATGTATTTTGCAAATTTCTATGTCAACAATGCTCTGCACGGAGCTACTCTAGCTAATTGCTCCCACTTTCAATATGTATCCAGATTGAGACTTAGAGTCATCTGGATCAGTGTCAAAACTTGCATCGACGTAACCCTTTACGACGAACCTTTTTGTCACCTCCATAATCGAGAAATATATCCTTATTCCACTAAGGATAATTTTGACCACTGTCCAGTGATCTACACCTAGATCACTATTATACTCCCTTGCCAAAATCAGTGTAGGGTATACAATAGATCTGGTACACAGCATGGCATACTTTATAGAACCTATGGCTGAAGCATAGGGAATGACTTTCATTCTCTTTCTATCTTCTGTCATGGTCTGGCTTTGAGTCTTACTCAATTTCACACCTTGTGACACAGCCAAGAACTCTTTCTTTGACTGTTCCATTTTGAACTACTTCAAAATCTTGTCAAGGTACGTACTCATTGAAAAAACTTATCAAGCGTCTTGATCTATCTCTATAGATCTTGATGCTCAATATGTAAGCAGCTTCACCGAGGTCTTTCTTTGAAAAACTCCTTTTAAACACTCCTTTATGCTTTGCAGAATAATTCTACATTATTTTCGTTCAACAATATGTCATTCACATATAGTTATCAGAAATGATGTAGTGTTCCCACTCACTTTCTTGTAAATACAGGCTTCACCGAAAGTCTGTATAAAACTATATGCTTTAATCAACTCATCAAAGCGTATATTCCAACTCTGAGATGCTTGCACCAGTCCACAGATGGATTGCTGGAGCTTACACATTTTGTTAGCACCTTTAGGATTGACAAAACCTTCTGGTTGCATCATATACAACTCTTCTTTAATAAATCCATTAAGGATTGCAGTTTTGTTATCCATTTGCCAGATTTCTTAAAATGTGGCAATTGCTAACATGATTCAGACAGACTTTAAGCATCGATACGAGTGAGAAAATCTCATCGTAGTCAACACCTTGAACTTTGTCAAAAACCTTTTTCGACAAGTCTAGCTTTGTAGATAGTAACACTACTATCAACGCCTGTCTTCCTCTTGAAGATCCATTTATTTTCTATGGCTTGCCGATCATCAGGCAAGTCAACCAAAGTCCATACTTTGTTCTCATAGATGGATCCTATCTTAGATTTCATGGCCTCAAACCATTTCGCGAAATCTAGGCTCATCATCGCTTCCTCATAGTTCGTAGGTTCGTCATGATCAAGTAACATGACCTCCAGAATAGGATTACCGTACCACTCTGGTGCGGATCTTACTTTGGTTGACCTACGAGGTTCAGTAGTAACTTGATCTGAAGTTTCATGATCAACATCATTAGATTCTTCACTAATTGGTGTAGGTGTCACAGGAACTGGTTTCTGTGATGAACTACTTTCCAATAAGGGAGCGGGTACAGTTACCTCATCAAGTTCTACTTTCCTCCCACTCACTTCTTTCGAGAGAAACTCCTTCTCTAGAAAGGATCCATTCTTAGCAACAAAAGTCTTGCCTTCGGATTTGTGATAGAAGGTGTACCCAACTGTCTCTTTTGGGTATCCTATGAAGACACATTTCTCCGATTTGGGTTTGAGCTTATTAGGTTGAAAACTTTTTCACATAAGCATCGCAACACCAAACTTTAAGAAACGACAAATTAGGTTTCTTACTAAACCACAGTTCATACGGTGTCGTCTAAATGGATTTAGATTATGCCCTTTTTAACGTGAATGCAGTTGTCTCTAATGCAAAACCCCAAAACAATAGTGGTAGATCGATAGGAAACATCATAGATTGCACTATATCCAATAAAGTACGGTTATGACGTTCGGACACACCATTATGTTGTGGTGTTCCAGGTGGCATGAATTTGTGAAACTATTCCACATTGTTTTAATTGAAGACCAAACTCGTAACTCAAATATTCGTCTTTGCGATCAGATCGTAGAAACTTTATTTTCTCGTCATGATGATTTTCCACTTCACTCTGAAATTCTTTGAACTTTTCAAATGTTTCAGACTTATGTTTCATCAAGTAGATATACCCATATCTGCTCAAATCATCTGTGAAGGTCAGAAAATAATGATACCCGCCGCGAGCCTCAACACTCATCGGATCGCATACATCAGTATGTATTATTTCCAATAAGTCAGTTGCTTGCTCCATTGTTCCGGAGAACGGAATCTTAGTCATCTTGCCCATGAGGCATGGTTCGCAAGCATCAATTGATTCATAATCAAGTGATTCCAAAAGCGCATCAGCATGGATTTTCTTCATGCGCTTTACACCAATATGACCTAAACGGCAGTGCCACAAATAAGTTGCACTATCATTATTAACTTTGCATCTTTTGGCTTCAATATTATGAATATGTGTATCACTATGATCGAGATTCAATAAACCATTCACATTGGGTGTATGACTATTGAAGGTTTTATTCATGTAAACAGAACAACAAGTATTCTCTGACTTTAAATGAATAACCGTATTGCAATAAACATGATCAAATCATATTCATGCTTAACGCAAACACCAAATAACATTTATTTAGGTTCAACACTAATCCCGTAAGTATGGGGAGTATGCGATGATGATCATATCAATCTTGGAACCACTTCCAACACACATCGTCACTTCACCCTTAACTAGTCTCTGTTCATTATGCAACTCCCGTTTCGAGTTACTACTCCTAGCAACTGAACCAGTATCAAATGCCGATGGGTTGCTATAAACACTAGTAAAGTACACATCAATAACATGTATATCCAATATACTTTTGTTCACTTTTCCATCCTTCTTATCCGCCAAGTATCTAGGTCAGTTCCACTTCCGGTGACCAGTCCTTTTGCAGTAGAAGCACTTAGTCTCAGGCTTAGGTCCAGACTTGGGCTTCTTCACTTGAGCAGCAACTTGCTTGCCGTTCTTCTTGAAGTTCCCCTTCTTCCCTTTGCCCTTTTCCTTGAAACTAGTGGTCTTGTTAACCATCAACACTTGATGCTCTTTATTGATTTCTACCTTCATCGATTTCATCATCATGAAAAACTCGGGAATCGTTTTCGTCATCCCTTGCATACTATAGTTCATCACGAAGTTCTACTAACTTGGTGATGGTGACTAGAGAGTTATGTCAATCACTATTTTATCTGGAAGACTAACTCCCACTTGATTCAAGTGATTGTAGTACCCAGACAATCTGAGCACCTGCTCACTGCTTGAGCTATTCTCCTCCATCTTTTAGCTATAGAACTTGTTGGAGACTTCATATCTCTCAACGCGGGTATTTGCTTGAAATATTAACTTCAATTCCTGGAACATCTCATATGGTCCATGACGTTCAAAACATCTTCGAAGTCCCGATTCTAAGCCGTTAAGCATGGTGCACTAAACTATCAAGTAGTCATCATATTGAGCTAGCTAAACGTTCATAACGTCTTCATCTACTCCTGCAATAGGTCTATCATCTAGCGGTGCATCAAAGACATAATTCTTCTGTGCAGCAATGAGGATAAACCTCAGATCATGGACCCAGTCCGCATCATTGCTACTATCATCTTTCAACTTAGTTTTCTCTAGGAACACATATAAAACATAGGGAAGCAACAACGCGAGCTATTGATCTACAACATTATTTGCAAAATACTATCAGGACTAAGTTCATGATAAATTTAAGTTCAATTAATCATATTACTTAAGAACTCCCACTTAGATAGACATCCCTCTAATCATCTAAGTGATCACGTGATCCAAATCAACTAAACCATGTCCGATCATCACGTGAGATGGAGTAGTTTTCAGTGGTGAACATCACTATGTTGATCATATCTACTATATGATTCACGCTCGACCTTTCGGTCTCAGTGTTTCGAGGCCATATCTGCATATGATAGGCTCGTCAAGTTTAACCTGAGTATTATGCGTGTGCAAAACTGGCTTCCACCCGTTGTAGATGGACGTAGAGCTTATCACACCCGATCATGATGTGGTGTCTGGGCACGACGAACTTTGGCAATGGTGCATACTTAGGGAGAACACTTATACCTTGAAATTTAGTGAGAGATCACCGTATAATCCTATAGTCAAACAAAGCAAGATAAGATGCATAAAAGATAAACATCACATGCAATCAATATAAGTGATATGATATGGCCATCATCATCTTGTGCTTGTGATCTCTGACGGTGTCCTGGACTAGGGGGTACTCACAACGTCGTCTTCCGATCGGTTGGATTGGGCCGAGGACCCCCACGGCCGTATACTCATGGGCCAGTTCGGACGACCTCTGCCGCATACAAGGAAGACTCCACAAGACTTGGCGCCCAAGACAAGGACTCTCCTAAACCCTAGGCCTCCGGTGTCTTATATAAACCGAGGCCAGGCTAGTCAATAAACAATCTGAGATTCATTACTACAATCTCGTGGTAGACACATGTACTCTGCACTACACCCATATGAATACAATCAAAAGCAGCATGTAGGGCATTATCTCATCAAGAGAGCCCGAAGCTGGGTAAAACCCCGTGTCCATGTTACCATCGCTCCAAGACGCCTAGCTTAGGACCCCTACTACGAGATATGCCGGATTTGACACCGACATTGGTGCTTTCATTGAGAGCCTGCTAGGTGATCGCCGCGGATTGATGGGATGACTAGGTGATATTTTTTCAGTTAGATCTATTCGGTATAAACTATCCTTTTGCAAGATTACTGCTGTCACCGTGAGCTCCCTATTCGCAGTTAAATCAAGATCAGGAAAAAGTGTCCGGCGACTGGCCGTGTGCTAAGTCCGGCCTCCACCGCGACTCCCATGTGCCGCAGCTGAGGAGTTATCAAGCGGCGCAAGGAATCACGCTGCATGGAGCAGTATTGCGTGCGTTCAACAGCACACGAGTTCGGCTCGGTGGTGGTGTTGGGGAACGTAGCAGAAATTCAAAATTTTCTACGCATCACCAAGATCAATCTATGGAGATTCTAGCAACAAGAGGAAGGAGAGTGCATCTACATACCCTTGTAGATCGCTAAGCGGAAACGTTCATGAGAACGGGGTTGAAGGAGTCGTACTCGTCGTGATCCAAATCACCGGAGATCCTAGTGCCTAACGGACGGCATCTCCGCGTTCAACACACGTACAGCCCGGTGGCGTCTCCCACGCCTTGATCCAGCAAGGAGAGAGGGAGAGGTTGAGAAGACTCCATCCAGCAGCAGCACAACAGCGTGGTGGTGGTGGAGGCGTGGCAATCTTGCAGGCCGCCAAGCATCACAAGAGGAGGAGGAGGAAGAAGAGAGGCTGGGCTGCACCAACGAGAGATCGAATCGCGTGTATTGGGCAGCCCCTAGGCCTCATATATATAGGGGAAGGGGGAGGAGTGCGCGCCTCTAGGGTGCCCACCCCCAGAGGGGCGGCAGCCCCAAAACCCATCTATGGGTGGCGGCCACAAGGGGAGGAGAGGGGCGCAGGGAGCATGGGCCTTAGGGCCCATCTCGCCCCTAGGGTTTGCCCTCTCCCTTCTAGCCGCATGGGCCATGGTGGGAGGCGCCCTAGCCCACCTAGGGGCTGGTGCCCTCTCATACTTGGCCCATGTATGCCTCTGGAGCATGTGGCCCCACTTGGTGGACCCCCGGGACCCTCCCGGTGGTCCCGGTACGTTACCGATAAACCCCGAAACTTTTCCGGTTACCAAAATAGAACTTCCCATATATAAATCTTTACCTCCGGACCATTCCGGAACTCCTCGTGACGTCTGGGATCTCATCCGGGACTCCGAACAACATTCGGTAACCACATACAAGCTTCCTTTATAACCCTAGCGTCATGAAACCTTAAGTGTGTAGACCCTACGGGTTCGGGAACCATGCAGACATGACCGAGACGTTCTCCGGTCAATAACCAACAGCGGGATCTGGATACCCATGTTGGCTCCCACATGTTCCACGATGATCTCATCGGATGAACCACGATGTCAAGGACTCAATCGATCCCGTATACAATTCCCTTTGTCTAACGGTATTGTACTTGCCCGAGATTCGATCGTCGGTACCCGATACCTTGTTCAATCTCGTTACGCAAGTCTCTTTACTCGTTCCGTAACACATCATCCGTGATCAACTCCTTGATCACATTGTGCACATTATGATGATGTCCTACCGAGTGGGCCCAGAGATACCTCTCCGTCACACGGAGTGACAAATCCGATCTCGATTCGTGCCAACCCAATGACACTTTCGGAGATACCTGTAATGCACCTTTATAGCCACCCGATTCGTTGTGACGTTTGGTACACCCAAAGCATTCCTACGGTATCCGGAGTTGCACAATCTCATGGTCTAAGGAAATGATACTTGACATTAGAAAAGCTTTAGCATACTGAACTACGATCTTTGTGCTAGGCTTAGGATTGGGTCTTGTCCATCACATCATTCTACTAATGATGTGATCCGTTATCAATGACATCCAATGTCCATGGTCGGAAACCGTAACCATCTATTGATCAACGAGCTAGTCAACTAGAGGCTTACTAGGGACTTGGTGTTGTCTATGTATCCACACATGTATCTGAGTTTCCTATCAATACAATTATAGCATGGATAATAAGCGATTATCATGAACAAGGAAATATAATAATAACCAATTTATTATTGCCTCTAGGGCATATTTCCAACAGTCTCCCACTTGCACTAGAGTCAATAATCTAGTTCACATCGCCATGTGATCAACATCGATAGGTCACATCGCCATGTGACCAACATCCAAAGAGTTTACTAGTGTCGTAAACTAGTTCACATCATCATGTGATTAAGATTCAATGAGTTCGATTTGATCATGTTTTGCTTGTGAGAGAGGTTTTAGTCAGCGGTGCGAACCTTTCAGATCCGTGTGTGCTTTGAAAATTTCTAGGTCATATTATAAACGCTGCTTCCACGCTCCACTTGGAGCTATTCCAAATGGTTGCTCCACTATATTATCCGGTTTGCTACTCGAGTCACTCGGATAGGTGTTAAAGCTTGCATCGGCGTAAACCTTTCGCCAAACTCTTTATCACCTCCATAATCGAGAAACATGTCCTTATTTATGCCAAGGACAATTTTGACGCTGTCCAATGATCCATTCTGGATCATTCTTGTACCCCTATAGTGACTCATGGAAAGGCACACTTCGGTGCGGTACACAGCATAGCATACTATAGAGCCTATGTACGAAGCATAGGGGCGACCTTAAATCCTTTCTCTCTTTTCTGCCGTGGTCGAGCTTTTAACTCTTAACTTCATACCTTACAACTCAGGCAAGAACTCCTTCTTTGACTGATCCATCTTGAACACTTTCAAGATTATGTCAAGGTATGTGCTCATTTGAAAGTACTATTGAGCGTTTTTGATCTATCCTCATAGATCTTGATGCTCAATGTTCAAGCAGCTTAATTCAGGTTTTCTATTGAAAACATCTTTCAAATAACCCTATATGCTTTCCAGAAATTCTACATCATTTCTGATCATCAATATGTCAACAACATATACTCATCAGAAATTCTATAGTGCTCCCACTCACTTCTTTGGAAATACAAGTTTCTCATAAACTATATATAAACCCAAAATCTTTGATCATCTCATCAAAGCGTACATTCCAACTCCGAGATGCTTACTCCAGTCCTTAGAAGGATCGCTGGAGCTGGCATACCTTTTAGCATCCTTAGGATCGACAAAACTTTTCTGATTGTATCACATACAACCTTTCCTTACGAAAACTGGTAAGGAAACTCGTTTTGACATCCATCTGCCAGATTTCATAAATGCAGCTCGTGCTAACATGATTCCGACGGTCTTAAGCATCGCTACGGATGAGAAAATCTCATCGTAGTCAACTCCTTGAACTTGTGAAAAAACTCTTTGCCACAAGTCGAGCTTCATAGATGGTGACATTACCGTTCACGCCCGTCTTCTTCTTAAAGATCCATTTATCTTAATGGCTTGCCTATCGGGCGAGTCCACCAAAGTCCATGCTTTGTTCTGATACATAGATCCTATCTCGGATTTCATGGCTTGTAACCATTTGTTGGAATTTGGGCCCACCATTGCTTGACCTTCAAGACAGGATTGCGTACCACTCTGAAGTAGTACGCATTCTTGTCACCCTACAAGGTACGTTAGTGACTTGATCCGAAACTTCATGATCACTATCATAAGCTTCTACTTCAATTGGTGTAGGTGCTACGGGAACAACTTCCTGTGCCCTGCTACACACTAGTTGAAGTGACGGTTCAATAACCTCATCAAGTCTCCACCATCCTCCCACTCAACTTTTCGAGACAAACTTTTCCTCGAGAAAGGACCCGATTCAAGAAACAATCCCTATTGCTTTCGGATCTGAATTGGGAGGTATACCCAACTGTTTTGGGTGTCCTATGAAGATGCACTTTGTCCGCTTTGGGTTCGAGCTTATCAACCTGAAACTTTTTCACATAAGCGTCGCAGCCCCAAACTTTTAAGAAACGACAACTTAGGTTTCTCCAAACCATAGTTCAAACGGTGTCGTCTCAACGGAATTACGTGGTGCCCTATTAAAGTGAGTGTGGTTGTCTCTAATGCCTAACCCATGAACGATAGTGGTAATTCGATAAGAGACATCATGGTACGCACCATATTCAATAGGGTGCAACTATGATGTTCGGACACACCATCACACTATGGTGTTCCAGGCGGCATTAATTGTGAAACAATTTCCACAATGTCTTAATTGCGTGCCAAAGCTCGTAACTCAGATACTCATCTCTATGATCATATCATGGACATTGTATCCTCTTGTCACGATGATCTTCAACTTCACTCTGAAATTACTTGAACCATTCAATAATTTAGACTTGTGTTCATCAAGTAAATATACTCAACATCTACTCGAATCATCTGTAAAGTAAGAACATAACGATATTCCTTTGCATGCCTCGGCACTCATTGGACTGCACACATCAAAATGTGTTACTTCCAACAAGTTGCTGTCTTGTTCCATTTTCTTGAAAAACGAGGCTTTTAGTCATCTTGCCCATGTGGTGTGATTTGCATATCTCAAGTGATTCAAAATCAAGTGAGTCCAAACGATCCATCTGCATGGAGTTTCATCATGCGTATACACCAATAGACATGGTTTGCATGTCTCAAACTTTTCAAAAGCAGTGAGTCCAAAGATCCATCAACATGGAGCTTCTTCATGCGTTTTATACCAATATGACTTACATGGCAGTGCCACAAGTAAGTGGTACTATCATTACTATCTTATACCTTTGGCATGAAAATGTTTATCACTACGATCGAGATTCAATAAACCATTTATTTAGGTGCAAGACCATCGAAGGTATTATTCAAATAATTAGAGTAACCATTATTCTCTTTAAATAAATAACCGTATTGCGATAGACATAATCCAATCATGTCTATGCTCAACGCAAACACCAAATGATAATTATTCAGGTTTAATACTAATCTTGATGGTAGAAGGAGCGTGCGATGTTTGATCACATCAAACTTGGAAACACTTCCAACGTATATCGTCAGCTCACCTTTAGCTAGTCTCCGTTTATTCCGTAGCTCTTTTATTTCGAGTTACCAACACTTAGCAACCGAACCGGTATCTTAATACCCTGGTGCTACTAGGAGTACTAGTAAAGAACACATTAACATAATGTATATCCAATATACTTCTATCGACCTTGCCAGCCTTCTCATCTACCAAGTATCTAGGGTAATTCTGCTCCAGTGGTTGTTCCCCTTATTACAGAAGCACTTAGTCTCGGGTTTGGGTTCAACCTTGGGTTTCTTCACTAGAGTAGCAACTGTTTTGCCGTTTCATGAAGTATCCCTTGTTGCCCTTGCCCTTCTTGAAACTAGTGGTTTTACCAACCATCAACAATTGATGCTCCTACTTGACTTCTACTTTCGCGGTGTCAAACATCGCGAACACTTCAAGGATCATCATATCTATCCCTGATATGTTATAGTTCATCACGAAGCTCTAGTAGCTTGGTGGCAATGTCTTTGGAGAAACATCACTATCTCATCTGGAAGATTAACTCCCACTCGATTCAAGTGATTGTTGCACTCAGACAATCTGAGCACAAGCTCAACGATTGAGCTTTTCTACCTGAGTTTGCAGGCTAAGAAAATCGGCGGAGGTCTTATACCTCTTGACGTGGGCACGAGCCTGAAATCCCAATTTCAGCCCTTGAAACATCTCATATGTTCCGCGACGTTTCGAAAACGTCTTTGGTGCCTCTACTCTAAACCGTTTAACTGAACTATCACATAGTTATCAAAACGTGTATGTCCGATGTTCGCAACATCCACAAACGACGTTGGGGTTCAGCACACTGAGCGGTGCATTAAGGACATAAGCTTTCTATTGTCCGCATAATCGCTACTGTCAACTTTCAACTATATTTTCTGTACGAACATATCTAAAACGGTGGAACTAAAGCTCGAGCTTACGACATAATTTGCAAAGATCTTTTGACTATGTTCAGGATAATTAAGTTCATCTTATGAACTCCCACTCAGATAGACATCCCTCTGGTCATCTAAGTGATTACATGATCCGAGTCAACTAGGCCGTGTCCGATCATCACGTGAGACGGACTAGTCATCATCGGTGAACATCTTCATGTTGATCGTATCTACTATCGACTCATGCTCGACCTTTTGGTCTCTGTGTTCGAGGCCATGTCCTGTACATGCTAGGCTCGTCAAGTTAACCCTAAGTGTATTGCGTGTGTTCGAGGCCATGTCTATACATGCTAGGCTCGTCAACACCGTTGTATGTGAACGAGAATCCATCACACCCGATCATCACGTGGTGCTTAGAAGCGGCGAACTTTAGCAACGGTGCACGTTAGGGACAACACTTCTTGAAATTGTTGTAAGGATCATCTTATTTACTACCGTCGTTCTAAGTAAACAAGATGCATAAACATAATAAACATCACATGCAATTATATAGTAGTGACATGATATGGCCAATATCATATAGCTCCATTGATCTCCATCTTCGGGGCTCCATGATCATCATCGTCACCGGCATGACACCATGATCTCCATCATCATGATATCCATCATCGTGTCTTCATGAAGTTGTCTCGCCAACTATTACTTCTACTACTATGGCTACGGTTAGCAATAAAGTAAAGTAATTACATGGTGTTGTTTAATGACACGCAGGTCATACAATAAATAAAGACAACTCCTATGGCTCCTGCGGTTGTCATACTCATCGACATGCAAGTCGTGAATCCTATTACAAGAACATGATCAATCTCATACATCACATATCATTCATCACATTCTTCTTGGCCATATCACATCACATAGCATACCCTGCAAAAACAAGTTAGGCGTCCTCTAATTGTTGTTTGCATGTTTTACGTGGCTGCTATGGGTTTCTAGCAAAACGTTTCTTACCTACGCAAAACCACAACGTGATATGCCAATTGCTATTTACCCTTCATAAGGACCCTTTTCATCGAATCCGTTCGACTAAAGTGGAGAGGCGGCACCGCTAGCCACCTTATGCACCAAGTGCATGTCGGTCGGTGGAACCTGTCTCACGAAGATGCGTGTAAGGTCGGTCTGGGCCGCTTCATCCCACAATACCGTCGAAACAAGATTGGACTAGTAACGGTAAGCATATTGAACAAAATCAACGCCCACAACTACTTTGTGTTCTACTCGTGCAAAGAATCTACGCAATAGACCTAGCTCATGATGCCTTTGTTGGGGAGCGAGCAGAAATTCAAAATTTTCTACGCATCACCAAGATCAATCTATGGAGATTCTAGCAACAAGAGGAAGGAGAGTGCATCTACATACCCTTGTAGATCGCTAAGCGGAAGCGTTCATGAGAGCGGGGTTGAAGGAGTCGACTCGTCGTGATCCAAATCACCGGAGATCCTAGTGCGAACGGACGGCACCTCCGCGTTCAACACACGTACAGCCGGTGGCGTCTCCCACGCCTTGATCCAGCAAGGAGAGAGGAGAGGTTGAGGAAGACTCCATCCAGCAGCAGCACAACGGCGTGGTGGTGGTGGAGGCGTGGCAATCTTGCAGGGCTTCGCCAAGCATCACAAGAGAGGAGGAGGAGGAAGAAGAGACGCAGGGCTGCACCAACGAGAGATCGAATCGCGTGTGTTGGGCAGCCCCTAGGCCTCATATATATAGGGAAGGGAGGAGGTGCGCCCCTCTAGGGTGCCCACCCAGAGGGGCGGCAGCCCCAAAACCCATCTATGGGTGGCGGCCACAAGGGGGAGGAGAGGAGGCGCAGGAGCATGGGCCTTGGGGCCCATCGCCTTAGGGTTTGCCCTCTCCCTTCTAGCCGCATGGGCCATGGTGGGGCGCCCTAGCCCACCTAGGGGCTGGTGCCCTCTCATACTTGGCCCATGTATGCCTCTGGAGCATGTGGCCCCACTTGGTGGACCCCAGGACCCTCCGGTGGTCCCGTGCTACCGATAAACCCGAAACTTTTCCGGTTACCAAAACAAAACTTCCCATATATAAATCTTTACCTCCGGACCATTCCGGAACTCCTCGTGACGTCCGGGATCTCATCCGGACTCGAACAACATTCGGTAACCACATACAAGCTTCCTTTATAACCCTAGCGTCATCGAACCTTAAGTGTGTAGACCCTACGGGTTCGGGAACCATCTGAGACATGACCGAGGCGTTCTCGGTCAATAACCAACAGCGGGATCTAGATACCCATGTTGGCTCTACATGTTCCACGATGATCTCATCGGATGAACCACGATGTCAAGGACTCAATCGATCCCGTATACAATTCCCTTTGTCTAGCGGTATTGTACTTGCCCGAGATTCGATCGTCGGTATCCCGATACCTTGTTCAATCTCGTTATCGGCAAGTCTCTTTACTCGTTCCGTAACACATCATCCCGTGATCAACTCCTTGATCACATTGTGCACATTATGATGATTTCCTATCGAGTGGGCCCAGAGATACCTCTCCGTCACACGGAGTGACAAATCCATCTCGATTTGTGCCAACCAATGAGACACTTTCGGAGATACCGTAATGCACCTTTATAGCCACCCGATTCGTTGTGGACGTTTGGTACACCCAAAGCATTCCTACGGTATCCGGAGTTGCACAATCTCATGGTCTAAGGAAATTGTAATTGACATTAGAAAAGCTTTAGCATACGAACTACGATCTTTGTGCTAGGCTTAGGATTGGGTCTTGTCCATCACATCATTCTACTAATGATGTGATCCCGTTATCAATGACATCCAATGTCCATGGTCAGGAAACCGTAACCATCTATTGATCAACGAGCTAGTCAACTAGAGGCTTACTAGGGACTTGGAGTTGTCTATGTATCCACACATGTATCTGAGTTTCCTATCAATACAATTATAGCATGGACAATAAATGATTATCATGAACAAGGAAATATAATAATAACCAATTTATTATTGCCTCTAGGGCATATTTCCAACAGGTGGCCGCAGGGAGATTCCACCTTTTCTTTATTATTTAATCAAGCAGAGGTTGTTTATGCTTTTTACAACTGATCCTTGTTCATGCACTGTCTCGTGGAGCAATCAATTAGTATTACTAGTTGTGACACATTAATCGAGGTGTGACTAGTTCTATGTGCTAGCCTATTTGGTTGCCTCCCACGTAAAGCAACCAGCACCTCGGTGCAATTCCTTTTCTCCTATGGAGATCCGGGCTCAGGCAGCAGGTAGATCGCAGTAAGGCATATGTTCGCGTCCACTGCTTGGCGATATATCGGATCCGGCCTCAATCTGGCCCACGTGTGATCCGGCCGAAGGAATAGTGCGGAGCAGTGCACTGATCAGAGCTCGGCTCGATGGCAGCGCACCACAGGAAGACTTATTTCTCTTCTTTTTTTTAATTCAATACCTGTGTAGTCGACTGCTAGTTGTCTTCTACTTTTTCTGACAAATACGCAGAATAGAAGTGCTGCTACGCATATCGAGGATTGGCTTTCGAGCATGTTCGGCACGGATTAGTTCGTCCATTTGCTTCAGTCTGCTACAGTCGTCGCTGCTGGCGTTTAGAGAAATTCTACCGATGTTGGTACCTGGCACCAATCCGGCCAGCCTCTCCCTGTCACCTTGGCCGGTCGACCTTCGCCGACATCGCCATGCCACGACACCAACGCGCCATTGAGCTAGCCTCAGCACTCAGGCCATATTTACCAAACTTTTTTCGCATAAATTAATTATGCACCTTTTTTCCATTGTTATTTTTTGGTTTGCACTATTTTACGTGTGCAGGCAATTGACTTAGATCGGGCCGCACTATCCCCTCGGCGTGGTGTCCTCGCCGTCCACCTCCGCAGACCGAATCGAGTCGTCACCTTGGAGAGCTGCCCTGTGTTGGCAACCCCACATTGTCGCTTCATCAACCTACTCGGCCGGATATTCCAGTGTCACCCGGCGACCTGCTTCATCACCTCGGCTAGACTGGGGGCTTCAACTCTTCGGAGTGCCGAGCTTTTCGCTCGGCCACATCGGGCTTGGGGGCTGAGACCTTGTCCCGCACCAAGCTCGGACCGCGTCATCAACGCCGAACACATTAACCAGCTAAGTCGCTTTCATGCTCAAAGACTCTCGGTTTTAAATTTTGTTCGGTTCGGCCAACCATTATACTTTTTTGGCAAAAAGTTGCTTGTGAAAAACTTCCTTGTCGAAACTTTGTTTGCGACACACAAATTCTAATACCCCGTTTACTTGGGGGCTCCCTTGCTGGAGCTTCTCCTCTTGCATATGATTATACTTGTACGGCTTCGTTCCTTGTTCGTGTATTATGACACAATATGCACCATATTGACCTAAGTGATTTGCAAGCTGGGTTGCCTTGCTCCTGTGTTTACCCCTAAGTTCCCGATTGTTCGGCTAGGGAGTAAAGGGAGCACCTCTGCGATTGTCACGATCGGGTCACCCGAGCCGGACCTCAGACTAGGTGAAGCCGAAAGCTGGCGCTCTTACTGTTTTCAATAATGGTCGGCACACAACGGAACTCATGAGTACAAAAATCTATTGCACAAGTCTCATGTTAACAATGAGCACGAAGAAAGGTATCGGTGGGGTACTATTTTCTTCTAAGATGCTTCTTACACTTTATCGATAATATAGCATAAGTTCCGGAGCGCTTTATGCATTACAGCCTTATGACCTGATTGCCTGGTTATCGGAAACACCGTCGATATTCTCGACAGGTGGAGCATAACACTTTTCGGTCCTTGATCGAAGAGGGAGAAACCGACGGTCGGTTAAGACGCGTTTAAAGTTCGGGTGAACATAGATATTATATAAGTACTTCGGTACATACAATCATTCTTTTACTCAAGTCACTCGGGGCTCTTAGATTTATGTGAGCTCTTTTATAAATAAGTGTTCTTCTTCTTAGTCATTGCAAAGTCTTTTTTCTATCACTCCTTTTTTCGACGCAAGTGTGAGGTCAATAGCCGGGGAGCCTAATTTCTCTCTCAAAGCCGCTAAACTGGCCTAACGAGAAGCACTCCGCCTTCAGGATAGGAGGTTGAAGCCGTAGGCTGACCCGATTGCAGTCTTGAGATAGGATGTGTCATGTTAAAGCACGACAGAAGCACAATTCTCTTTTTTCTAAGACCAATTTTCTGATTGGCACCGAACAATTGATCTTGTTCGGACGTCGAGTTTTTACTGACGATTTTTGGTTTTCCTAGCCTATGCACTTTTCAACTATTTGTGTGTTTTCCGCATAAAGTCTCGCAGTGCAATGTCGGGCACCTTTGGCAAAACTTCTCGGATATTGGTATATATGCATCAGTTTGGAATTGCGTCTTCGGTCAATAGTTGGGTTGCCCGGCTCCTGTGCTTGCCTCCTATATTTCGCTTTGTTCGGTTAGGTGTGCAAAAGGAGAACCACTGCGATTGTGCTTCCAGCTCGCATGGTTAAGCACCTCGGTGGAGAAAGCCCAAAACTGACTTTCACAATAAGCGTGAACTGGTCAGCGATCCGATTACTATGTTAAATGTCGGGCCGTTCATAACTGGCCGGAGTGTTTACGTCTTGACCTCGGATGTCGCCGAACACTAACCGGGGGCTCATAGCTAGCTTCCCCGGTTTCAAGCTCCTATGACTAAGCGAAAGTTATAAAGCCCGCATATCTGATTGCCTCGTTTCTGCTAACACAACTGCCTCCGGGCACCGAGACGTCGGCTAAGGGTTGTTTTGTTAGTGCAGAAACACCTTGCGTAGTATCCACCAAGGGGTAGAAGCCGACGATGGGCCACTTTCAACTAATAAACGGTCGCAATGGAGTTAAAATAATGATGTAAAGTACTTGGATACATAGAATCATTACACATAATCTGTGATTTTACTCTGGACATTGATCCTTAATTCGGCCACCTGTGCCCACATTAAGGTTCGGGGGCTACTGGGCTTCGTGCTCATTATCTACAAATATTAAAGGGCACATCGATCCCCTGATCTGGTGTTGCCACCCGACCAATGTCTCGGGGGCTACTGCATCGACAATCCAATGCAGAAAATTTAAAGCGCAATATAGTTTTCGAGGAGATTATTATCCTCAGGTTGGTCGGCCGCACCCAACCTGAGTCTCGAGGACCTTGCACACCGCGTTTCTATCCCTAAGTATGCTGCCAAGCTGGGAATCGATCCTTAGGCTGATTTTATGAATCGACCTGAGTCTCATGGGCTACTAGGGTCAGCGGTCTGATTTGTTCCTTCAGGTGCATCCCGGATATTAGGCCAACATGCACCGTGTGGGCTACTAGCTATACATCTCGGCAAAGATTACATTGCATAATTCGGAATTAAATTCATGAATTACAGCCCATGGCCGAGGTGGTGCACCACCTCGGATACAGTTCGGCGTTGGTGCTCGACTACAATAGACACCCCGGAAGCAGTCCGGCATAAAGCTCGGACGCCACTGGTTGGCTCCGTAGAGGGCATTTCTGGCATTAAGCTCGGCTAAACTCCTTCAACTTTTTTGAACCCTATGACACCTCGAATATAGTACGGCGTTGGAGCTCGGATACAGTCCGGCGTTGGAGCTTGGACATAGTCCGGCGTTGGAGCTCGGATACAGACCGGCGTTGGAGCTTGGACATAGTCCGGCATTGGAGCTCGGATACATTCCGGCGTTGGAGCTCGGGAGCGTTCCGGCGTTGGTGCTCGGCTGCTAAAGATACCTCGAATACAGTCCGGCGTTAGAGCTCGAACGCAAGAGGATGTTGCCACTCAGGAACAACTTCAAACCCGAGGCATGGCATAAAAATAACAAAGGCATTGATAAAGGCCGGAAACTTAAAGGGGCTCCTCGGATACCCAACATGTAAACTCTTTGGATTCACTTTGGCGATCCTCAAGATCGAAGATGGAAAGATTTGTTGAACCGGTTTTCAAGACCGACGACCGAAGATGAAGAACAGTTCGGAAGAATCGAGGAGCGTCCCCAACTTGAAGGCCGGTTCAGGGGGCTACTGACGGTGTCCTGGACTAGGGGGTACTCACCACGTCGTCTCCCGATCGGTTGGATTGGGCCGAGGACCCCCCACGGCCGTATACTCATGGGCCAGTTCGGACGACCTCTGCCGCATACAAGGAAGACTCCACAAGACTTGGCGCCCAAGACAAGGACTCTCCTAAACCATAGGCCTCCGGTGTCTTATATAAACCGAGGCCAGGCTAGTCAATAAACAATCTGAGATTCATTACTACAATCTCGTGGTAGACACATGTACTCAGCACTACACCCATATGAATACAATCAAAAGCAGCATGTAGGGTATTATCTCATCAAGAGAGCCCGAAGCTGGGTAAAACCCTGTGTCCATGTTACCATCGCTCCAAGACGCCTAGCTTAGGACCCCTACTACGAGGTATGCCGGATTTGACACCGACAATCTCCATCTCCGAAGCACCATCATCATCACCATCGTCACCGGCGCGACACATTGATCTCCATCATGGCATCGTTGTCGTCTCGCCAACTTATGCTTCTATGACTATCGCTACCGCTTAGTGATAAAATAAAGCATTACAGGGCGATTGCATTGCATACAATAAAGCGACAACCATATGGCTCCTGCCAGTTGCCGATAACTCTGTTACAAAACATGATCATCTCATACAATAAAATATAGCATCACGTCTTGACCATAGCACATCACAACATGCCCTGCAAAAACAAGTTAGACGTCCTTTACTTTGTTGTTGCAAGTTTTACGTGGCTGCTACGGGCTGAGCAAGAACCGTTCTTACCTATGCATCAAAACCACAATGATAGTTCGTCAAGTTAGTGTTGTTTTAACCTTCTCAAGGACCGGGCGTAGCCACTTTTCGGTTCAACTAAAGTTGGAGAAACCGACACGCCAGCCACTGTGTGCAAAGCACGTCGGTAGAACCAGTCTCGCAGCGTGGCGTCTGCGTAATGTCGGTCTGGACCGCTTCATCCAACAATACCGACGAACCAAAGTATGACATGCTGGTAAGCAGTATGACTTGTATCGCCCACAACTCACTTGTGTTCTACTCGTGCATATAACATCTACGCATCAACCTGGCTCGGATACCACTGTTGGGGAACGTAGTAATTACAAAAAAATTCCTACACACACGCAAGATCATGGTGATGCATAGCAACGAGAGGGGAGAGTGTTGTCTACGTACCCTCATAGACCGTAAGCGGAAGCGCTTATCAACGCGGTTGATGTAGTCGTACACCTTCACGATTCGTCCCGATCAAGTACCGAACATACGGCACCTCCGCGTTCAGCACACGTTCAGCTCGATGCCGTCCTCGCCTTCTCGATCCAGCAAGAGGGGCGAAGTAGTAGATGAGTTCCGGCAGCACGACGGCGTGGTGTTGGTGTTGGTGAAGAACAATCTCCGCAGGGCTTCGCCTAAGCACTACAAAAACTTTGATGGAGGATAAACTAGAGAGGACAGGGTAGCCGGCACACAGCTTGGTGTTTCTTGATGTGTCTTGGGTGCTAGCCCTACCCCTCTATTTATATGTTGAGCCTTGGGGTGAAACTTGGAGTAAAGCCTCCACAAAGTCGGTTTCACCCGAAGGCAAGAGTCCTTTTCGGACTCCAGGGCAGACGCCAGGTTCCCGGCGTCTCGGACCCCAGACGCCGAGGACCTGGCGTCGCCCCTCGGACTCGCATAAAACTTCCTTTTGCGCTTTCCAAAAACCTCGTGGGCTTTCCCCTTTGGCCCAGACAAAGTGTTCTCGTGCCCAAACATTTCGGGAAACATCCGGAACCCCTTTCGATGGATTCCGGAACCCTTCCGAATATCAAACACTACTATCCACATATCAATCTTTACTTATGGACCATTCTAGAGTTCCTCGTCATATCCATGATCTCATCCGAAACTCCGAACAACATTCGGTCACCAACATACATAACTCATAGTACTATATCGTCAATGAACGTTAAGCGTGTGGACCCTACGGGTTCGAGAACTATGTAGACATGACCGAGACACCTCTCTGGTCAATAACCAATAGCGGAACCTGGATCCCCATATTGGCTCCTACATATTCTACGAAGATCTTTATCGGTCAGACCGCATAACAACATACGTTGTTCCCTTTGTCATCGGTATGTTACTTGCCCAAGATTCGATCATCGGTATCTCAATACCTAGTTCAATCTCGTTACCGGCAAGTCTCTTTACTCGTTCCGTAATACATCATCTCGCAACTAACTCATTAGTTACAATGCTTGCAAGGCTTATAATGATGTGCATTACCGAGTGGGCCTAGAGATACCTCTCCGACAATCGGAGTGACAAATCCTAATCTCGAAATACGCCAACCCAACAAGTACCTACGGAGACACTTGTAGAGCACCTTTATAATCACCCATTTACGTTGTGACGTTTGGTAGCACACAAAGTGTTCCTCCGGTAAACGGGAGTTGCATAATCTGAACATGTATAAGTCATGAAGAAAGCAATAGCGGAATACTAAACGATCAAGTGCTAAGCTAACGGAATGGATCAAGTTAATCACATCATTCTCCTAGTGATGTGATCCCGTTAATCAAATGACAACTCATGTCTATGGCTAGGAAACATAACCATCTTTGATCAACGAGCTAGTCAAGTAGAGGCATACTAGTGACACTCTGTATGTCTATGTATTCACACAAGTATTACGTTTCCGGTTAATATAATTCTAGCATGAATAATAAACATTTATAATGAGAATAAGGAAATAAATAATAACTTTATTATTGCCTCTAGGGCATATTTCCTTCAATAAATGCATATAAAACATCCAAGATGGATAATATAATAGCATGGAACAATAAAAAATAATAGATATGTTGGAGACGTATCATGTAGCAGCCGCCGTCGTGTCGGGGAACGTTGCAGAAAATTAAAGTTTTTCCTACGGTTTCACCAAGATCCATCTATGAGTTCATCTAGCTACGAGTCATGGGAGAGTGATTGCATCTAGATACCACTTGTAGATCGCGTGCGGAAGCGTTCAATGGTACGGGGATGATGGAGTCATACTCGCCGTGATTCAGATCACCGATGACCTAGTGCCGAACGGACAGCACCTCCGCGTTCAACACACGTACGGAGCGGATGACGTCTCCTCCTTCTTGATCCAGCAAGGGGGAAGGAGAGGTTGATGATGATCTAGCAGCACGACGGTGTGGTGGTGGATGCAGCAGAACTCCGGCAGGGCTACGCTATGCAACTACGGGAGGAGGAGGAGGTGTAGCAGAGAGGGGAGGTGCGAAGGGCTTCAGGGTGCGGCCACCCCTCCCTTTATATAGGTGCAAGAGAGGGGGAGGGCGCAGCCTTGCCCCTTCCTCCAAGGAAGGGGTGCGGCCAAAGGGGGGGAGGAGTCCATCCTCCCCAAGGCACCTCGGAGGTGCCTTCCCCCTTTAGGACTCTCCCCTCTTTCTTATCTCTAGGCGCATGGGCCTCTTGGGGCTGGTGCCCTTGGCCCATATAGGCCAAGGCGCACCCCCTACAGCCCATGTGGCCCCCCGGGGCAGGTGGACCCCCCCGGTGGACCCCCGGACCCCTTTCGGCACTCCCGGTACAATACCGATAAAGTGTGAAACTTTTCCGGCGACCAAAATAAGACTTCCCATATATAAATCTTTACCTCCGGACCATTCCGGAACTCCTCGTGACGTCTGAGATCTCATCCGGGACTCCGAACAACTTTCAGTTTGCTGCATACTCATATTCATACAACCCTAGCGTCACCGAACCTTAAGTGTGTAGACCCTACGGGTTCGGGAGACATGTAGACATGACCGAGACGGCTCTCGGGCAATAACCAACAGCAGGATCTGAATACCCATGTTGGCTCCCACATGCTCCTCGATGATATCATCGGATGAACCATGATGTCGAGGATTCAATCAACCCCGTATACTATTCCCTTTGTCAATCGGTATTTTACTTGCCCGAGATTCGATCGTCGGTATCCCAATACCTCGTTCAATCTCGTTACCGCAAGTCACTTTACTCGCATCAGTAATGCATGATCCGTGACCAGACACTTGGTCACTTTGAGCTCATTATGATGATGCATTACCGAGTGGGCCCAGAGATACCTCTCCGTCATACGGAGTGACAAATCGATCTCGATCCGTGTCAACCCAATGATACTTTCGGAGATACCGTAGTGCACCTTTATAGTCACCCAGTTACGTTGTGACGTTTGGTACACCCAAAGCACTCTTACGGTATCCGGGAGTTACACGATCTCATGGTCTAAGGAAAAGATACTTGACATTGGAAAAGCTCTAGCAAAACGAACTACACGATCTTGTGCTATGCTTAGGATTGGGTCTTGTCCATCACATCATTCTCCTAATGATGTGATCCCGTTATCAACGAGATCCAATGTCCATAGTCAGGAAACTATGACTATCAGTTGATCAACGAGCTAGTCAACTAGAGGCTCACTAGGAACATATTGTGGTCTATGTATTCACACGTGTATTACGATTTCCGGATAATACAATTATAGCATGAATAAAAGACAATTATCATGAACAAGGAAATATAATAATAATACTTTTATTATTGCCTCTAGGGCATATTTCCAACAGTCTCCCACTTGCACTAGAGTCAATAATCTAGTTACATTGTGATTAATCGAACACCCATACAGTTCTGGTGTTGATCATGTTTTGCCCGCGGAAGAGGTTTAGTCAACGGATCTGCGACATTCAAATCCGTATGCACTTTGCAAATTTCTATGTCCCCATCTTGAACATTTTCACGAATGGAGTTGAAGCGACGCTTGATGTGCCTGGTCTTCTTGTGAAACCTGGGCTCTTGGCAAGTGCAATAGCTCCGGTGTTGTCTGAAGAGTTTGATCGGCTCCGACGCATTGGGTATGACTCCTAGGTCGGTGATGAACTCCTTCACCCAAATTGCTTCATGTGCTGCCTCCGAGGCTGCCATGTACTCCGCTTCACATGTAGATCCCGCCACGACGCGCTCGCTTGCAGCTGCACCAGCCATCGCTCCACCATTCAACATATACACGTATCCGGTTTGTGACTTTGAGTCATCCAGATCTGTGTTGAAGCTAGCGTCGACGTAACCCTTTACGACGAGCTCTTCGTCACTTCCATAAACGAAACATGTCCTTTGTCCTTTTCGGTACTTCAGGATATTCTTGACCGTTGTCCGGTGTTCCTTGCCGGGATTACTTTGGTACCTTCCTACCAAACTTACGGCAAGGTTTACATCAGGTGCGGTACATAACATGGCATACATAATAGATCCTATGGCTGAGGCATAGGGATGACACTCATCTCTTCTTTATCTTTTGTCGTGGTCGGGCATTGAGCCGAGCTCAATTTCACACCTTGCAAAACAGGCAAGAACCCTTTCTTGGACTGATCCATTTTGAACTTCTTCAAAATCTTATCAAGGTATGTGCTTTGTGAAAGACCTATGAGGCGCCTCGATCTATCCCTATAGATTTTGATGCCTAATATGTAAGCAGCTTCTCCAAGGTCCTTCATTGAAAAACTCTTATTCAAGTAGGCCTTAATGCTGTCCAAAAGTTCTATATCATTTCCCATCAAAAGTATGTCATCTACATATAATATGAGAAATGCTACTGAGCTCCCACTCACTTTCTTGTAAACGCAGGCTTCTCCATAAGTCGCAGATAAACCCAAACGCTTTGATCATCTCATCAAAGCGAATGTTCCAACTCCGAGATGCTTGCACCAGCCCATAAATGGATCGCTGGAGCTTGCATACCTTGTTAGCATTCTTAGGATCGACAAAACCTTCCGGCTGCATCATATACAGCTCTTCCTTAAGGTAACCGTTAAGGAATTCCGTTTTGACGTCCATCTGCCATATCTCATAATCATAGTATGCGGCAATTGCTAACATGATCCGGACGGACTTAAGCTTCGCTACGGGAGAGAAAGTCTCATCGTAGTCAATCCCTTGAACTTGTAGATAACCCTTAGCAACAATTCGAGCTTTATAGATGGTAACATTACCATCCGCGTTCGTCTTCTTCTTAAAGATCCATTTGTTTTCTATCGCTCACCGATCATCGGGCAAGTCTGTCAAAGTCCATACTTTGTTTTCATACATGGATCCTATCTCGGATTGCATGGCTTCAAGCCATTTGTTGGAATCGGCCCGCCATCGCTTCTTCATAGTTCAAGGTTCACCGTTGTCTAACAACATGATATCCGTGACAGGGTTGCCATACCACTGGTGTGGAACGTGTCCTTGTGGACCCACGGGTTCAAGAGCAACTTGATCCAAAGTACCTTGATCATCATCATTAATTTCCTCTCCAAGAGGTGTAGGCACCACAGGAACATTTTCTGAGCTGCACTACTTTCCGGTTCAAGAGGTAATACTTCATCGAAGTTCTACTTTCCTCCCACTTACTCCTTTCGAGAGAAACTCTTTTTCGAAAGGATCCGTTCTTGGCAACAAAGATCTTGCCTTCGGATCTAAGGTAGAAGGTATACCCAATGGTTTCCTTAGGGTATCCTATGAAGACGCATTTTTCCGACTTGGGTTCGAGCTTTTCAGGTTGAAGTTTCTTGACATAAGCATCGCATCCCCAAACTTTTAGAAACGACAGCTTAGGTTTCTTCCCAAACCATAATTCATACGGTGTCGTCTCAACGGATTTAGACGGTGCCCTATTTAAAGTGAATGTAGCTGTCTCTAGAGCGTATCCCCAAAATGATAGCGGTAAATCAGTAAGAGACATCATAGATCGCACCATATCCAATAGAGTGCGACACGACGCTCGGACACACCGTTATGCTGAGGTGTTCCAGGCGGCGTGAGTTGTGAAACGATTCCACATTTCCTTAAGTGTGTACCAAATTCATGACTTAAATATTCTCCTCCACGATCTGATCGCAAGAATTTTATCTTTCGGTCACGTTGATTCTCTACTTCATTCTGAAATTCCTTGAACTTTTCAAAGGTCTTAGACTTGTGTTTCATCAAGTAGACATACCCATATCTACTCAAGTCATCGGTGAGTGAGAACATAACGATATCCTCCATGAGCCTCAACGCTCATTGGACCGCTTTACATCGGTATGTATGATTTCCAATAAGTTGGTTGCTCGCTCCATTGTCCCGGAGAACGGAGTCTTGGTCATCTTGCCCATGAGGCATGGTTCGCATGTGTCAAATGATTCATAATCGAGAGACTCTAAAAGTCCATCAGCATGGAGCTTCTTCATGCGCTTGACACCAATGTGACCAAGGCAGCAGTGCCACAAGTATGTGGGACTATCGTTATCAACTTTACATCTTTTGGTATTCACACTATGAACATGTGTAACATTACGTTCGAGATTCATTAAGAATAAACCATTGACCATCGGAGCATGACCATAAAACATTTCTCTCATATAAATAGAACAACCATTATTCTCGGATTTAAATGAGTAGCCATCTCGTATTAAACGAGATCCTGATAGAATGTTCATGCTCAAACTTGGCACTAAATAACAATTATTGAGGTTTAAAACTAATCCCGTAGGTAAATGTAGAGGTAGCGTGCGGCGGCGATCACATCGACCTTGGAACCATTCCCGACGCGCATCGTCACCTCGTCCTTCGCCATCTCCGTTTATTCCGCAGCTCTGCTGTGAGTTACATATATGAGCAACGACACGGTATCAAATACCCGGGAGTTACTACGAGTCTTGGTAAGGTACACATCAATTACATGTATATCAAATATACCTTTGGTGTTGCCGGCCTTCTTGTCCGCTAAGTATTTGGGGCAGTTCCGCTTCCAGTGACCCTTCCCTTTGCAATAAAAGCACTCTGTCTCAGGCTTGGGTCCATTCTTTGACTTCTTCCCGGCAACTTGCTTACCGGGCGCGGCAACATCCTTGCCGTCCTTCTTGAAGTTCTTCTTACCCTTGCCCTTTTGAACTTAGTGGTTTTATTGACCATCAACACTTGATGTTCTTTCTTGATTTCAACCTCTGCTGACTTCAGCATTGAAAATACTTCGGGAATGGTCTTCACCATCCCCTGCATATTGTAGTTCATCACAAAGCTCTTGTAGCTTGGTGGGAGCGACTGAAGGATTTTGTCAATGACCGCCTCGTCCGGGAGGTTAATGTCCAGCTGGGACAGGCGGTTGTGCAACCCAGACATTTGGAGTATGTGCTCACTTACAAAACTGTTTTCCTCCATCTTACAACTATAGAACTTGTCGGAGACTTCATATCTCTCGACCCGGGCATGAGCTTGGAAAACCATTTTCAGCTCCTCGAACATCTCATATGCTCCGTGTTGCTCAAAACGCTTTTGGAGCCCGGTTCTAAGTTGTAAAGCATGCCGACCGAACGAGGGAGTAATCATCAAGACGAGACTGCCAAGCATTCATAATGTCTTGGTTCTTCAGGATGGGTGCATCACCTAGCGGTGCTTCTAGGACATATTGTTTCTTGGCTGCTAAGAGGATGATCTCGTGTTCGGACCCAGTCCGAATAGTTGCTGCCATCGTCTTTCAGCTTGGTTTTCTCTAGGAATGCGTTGAAGTTCATGGTGACATGAGCGTTTGCCATTTGATCTACAAGACATTTTGCAAAGATTTTAGACTAATGTTCATGATAATTAAGTTCATCTAATCAAATTATTTAATGAACTCCCACTCAGATTTGACATCCCTCTAGTCATCTAAGTGTTACATGATCCGAGTCGACTAGGCCGTGTCCGATCATCACGTGAGACGGACTAGTCATCGTCGGTGAACATCTCCATGTTGATCGTATCTTCCATACGACTCATGTTCGACCTTTCGGTCTCTTGTGTTTCGAGGCCATGTCTGTACATGCTAGGCTCGTCAAGTTAACTCTAAGTGTTTATGCATGTGTAAAACTGTCTTACACCCGTTGTATGTGAACGTAAGGATCTATCACACCCGATCATCACGTGGTGCTTCGAAACGACGAACTTTAGCAATGGTGCACAGTTAGGGAGAACACTTTCTTGAAATTGTTATGAGGGATCATCTTATTTACTACCGTCGTTCTAAGTAAACAAGATGCATAAACATAATAAACATCACATGCAATTATATATAGTAGTGACATGATATGACCAATATAACATAGCTCTTTTGATCTCCATCTTCGGGGCTCCATGATCATCCTGTCACCGGCATGACACCATGATCTCCATCATCATGATCTCCATCATCGTGTCTTCATGAAGTTGTCATGCCAACGACTACTTCTACTTATATGGCTAACGCGTTTAGCAATAAAGTAAAGTAATTTACATGGCGTTCTTCAATGACACGCAGGTCATACAAAAAATAAAGACAACCCCTATGGCTCCTGCCGGTTGTCATACTCATCGACATGCAAGTCGTGATTCCTATTACAAGAACATGATCTCATACATCACATATATCATTCATCATTCATCACAACTTTGGCCATATCATATCACAAAACACTTGCTGCAAAAACAAGTTAGACGTCCTCTAATTGTTGTTGCAAGTTTTACGTGGCTGCATTAGGGTTCTAGCTAGAACGTTTTCTTACCTACGTGAAAGCCACAACGTGATTTGTCAACTTCTATTTACCCTTCATAAGGACCCTTTTCATCGAAACCGCTCCAACTAAAGTGGGAGAGACAGACACCCGCTAGCCACCTTATGCAACTAGTGCATGTCAGTCGGTGGAACCAGTCTCACGTAAGCGTGCGTGTAAGGTCGGTCCGGGCCGCTTCATCCTACAATGCCGCTGAAGCAAGATAATACTAGTAGCGGCAAGAAAGTTGACAACATCTACGCCCACAACAAATTGTGTTCTACTCGTGCAATAGAGAACTACGCATAGACCTAGCTCATGATGCCTTTGTTGGGGAACGTTGCAGAAAATTAAAATTTTCCACGGTTTCACCAAGATCCATCTATGAGTTCATCTAGCAACGAGTCATGGGAGAGTGATTGCATCTACATACCACTTGTAGATCGCGTGCGGAAGCGTTCAATGGAACGGGGATGATGGAGTCGTACTCGCCGTGATTCAGATCACCGATTACCTAGTGCCGAACGGACAGCACCTCCGCGTTCAACACACGTACGGAGCGGATGACGTATCCTCCTTCTTGATCCAGCAAGGGGGAAGGATAGGTTGATGATGATCCAGTAGCACGACGGTGTGGTGGTGGATGCAGCAGAACTCCGGCAGGGCTTCGCTAAGCAACTACGGGAGGAGGATGAGGTGTAGCAGAGAGGGGAGGTGCCAAGGGCTTCAGGGTGCGGCCACCCCTCCCTCCCCTCCCTTTATATAGGTGCAAGAGAGGGGGGGAGGGCGCAGCCTTGCCCCTTCCACCAAGGAAGGGGTGCGGCCAGGGGGGAGGAGTCCATCCTCCCCAAGGCACCTCGGAGGTGCCTTCCCCCTTTAGGACTCTCCCCTCTTTCTTATCTCTAGGCGCATGGGCCTCTTGGGGCTGGTGCCCTTGGCCCATATAGGCCAAGGCACACCCCCTACAGCCCATGTGGCCCCCCGGGGCAGGTGGACCCTCCCGGTGGACCCCCGGACCCCTTTCGGCACTCCCGGTACAATACCGATAAAGTGCGAAACTTTTTCGGCGACCAAAATAAGACTTCCCATATATAAATATTTACCTCCGGACCATTCCGGAACTCCTCGTGACGTCCGGGATCTCATCCGGGACTCCGAACAACTTTCGGTTTGCTGCATACTCATATTCATACAACCCTAGCGTCACCGAACCTTAAGTGTGTAGACCCTACGGGTTCGGGAGACATGCAGACATGACCGAGACGGCTCTCGGGCAATAACCAGCAGCGGGATCTGGATACCCATGTTGGCTCCCACATGCTCCTCGATGATATCATCGGATGAACCACGATGTCGAGGATTCAATCAACCCTGTATACTATTCCCTTTGTCAATCGGTATTTTACTTGCCCGAGATTTGATTGTCGGTATCCCAATACCTTGTTCAATCTCGTTACCGGCAAGTCACTTTACTCGTACCGTAATGCATGATCCCGTGACCAGACACTTAGTCACTTTGAGCTCATTATGATGATGCATTACTGAGTGGGCCCAGAGATACCTCTCCGTCATACGGAGTGACAAATCCCAGTCTCGATCCGTGTCAACCCAACAGATACTTTCAGAGATACATGTAGTGCACCTTTATAGTCACCCAGTTACGTTGTGACGCTTGGTACACCCAAAGCACTCTTACGGTATCCGGGAGTTACACGACCTCATGGTCAAAGGAAAAGATACTTGACATTGGAAAAGCTCTAGCAAAACGAACTACATGATCTTGTGCTATGCTTAGGATTGGGTCTTGTCCATCACATCATTCTCCTAATGATGTGATCCCATTATCAACGACATCCAATGTCCATAGTCAGGAAACCATGACTATCAGTTGATCAACAAGCTAGTCAACTAGAGGCTCACTTGGAACATATTGTGGTCTATGTATTCACACGTGTATTACGATTTCCGGATAATACAATTATAGCATGAATAAAAGACAATTATCATGAACAAGGAAATATAATAATAATACTTTTATTATTGCCTCTAGGGCATATTTCCAACACGACGACGCGACCACGGTCCCCAATTTGGCCTCCGCCTCCATGCCGCCACCCGGATTTGCCCCACCTCGGCCGGTCACCATCGTGTCGGAGTTGCCTACGAAGAAGTAGCGTGCCGCCAAGCCACGCGGGGGAGGCGTGAAGCGGCAGATGACGTGGGGGCGCAACCCGGTGAAGGAAATATGCCCTAGAGGAAATAATAAAGTTGTTATTTTATATTTCATTATTCATGATAAAGGGTTATTATTTATGCTAGAATTGTATTGATCGAAAACCTAAATATATGTGTGAACACATAAACAAACACCATGTCCCTAGTGAGCCTCTACTTGACTAGCTCATTGATCAAAGATGGTTAAGGTTTCCTAACCATGGACATGAGTTGTCATTTGAGAATGGAATCACATCATTAGAAAAATGATGTGATGGACAAGACCCATCCATTAGCTTAGCATTATGATCGTTTAGTTTTGTTGCTATTATTTTCTTCATGTCAAATACATGTTCCTTAGACTATGAGATTATGCAACTCCCGAATACCGGAGGAACACCTTGTGTGCTATCAAACGTCACAACGTAACTGGGTGATTATAAAGATGCTCTACAGGTGTCTCCGATGGTGTTTGTTGAGTTGGCATAGATCAAGATTAGGATTTGTCACTCCGAGTATCGGAGGGGTATCTTTGGGCCCTCTCGGTAATGCACATCACTATAAGCCTTGCAAGCATTGTGACTAATGAGTTAGTTGTGGGATGACGCATTACAGAACGAGTAGAGGGACTTACCGGTAACGAGATTGAACTAGGTATGAGGATACCGACGATCGAATCTCGGGCAAGTAACATGCCGATGACAAAAGGAACAACGTATGTTGTTATGCGGTTTGACCGGTAAAGATCTTCGTAGAATATGTAGGAGCCAATATGAGCATCCATGTTCCGCTATTGGTTATTGACCGGAGATGTGTCTCGGTCATGTCTACATAGTTCTCGAACCCGTAGGGTCCGCACGCTTAACGTTCTGTGACGATTAGTATTATGAGTTATGTGATTTGATGACCAAAGTTTGTTCGGATTCCCGGATGAGATCGGGGACATGACGAGGAGTCCCGAAATGGTCAAGACATAAAGATCAATATATTGGAAGGCTATATTCGGACATCAGAAATGTTCTGAGTGATTCGGGTATTTTTTGGAGTACTGGAGAGTTACGGGAATTCGTATTGGGCCTTAATGGGCCATACGGGAAAGGAGAGAAAGGCCTCAAGGGTGGCCGCGCCCCTTCCCCATGGACTGGTCCGAATTGGACTAGGGAAAGGGGGCGCCCCCTTCCTTCCTTCTCCTTCTCCCTTCCCTTTTTCCTATTCCAAGTGGGAGGTGGAATCCTACTAGGACTAGGGAGTCCTAGTAGGACTCCATGATGTCTACTACACAACCTTTTTCTTGTAGACGTTTTTGGGCCTCCAAGTGCAGAGATTTGTAGGACAGTAGCAAATTTCCCTCAAGTGGATGACCTAAGGTTTATCAATCCGTAGGAGGCGTAGGATGAAGATGGTCTCTCTCAAGCAACCCTGCAACCAAATAACAAAGAGTCTCTTGTGTCCCCAACACACCCAATACAATGGTAAATTGTATATGTGCACTAGTTCGGCGAAGAGATGATACAAGTGCAATATGGATAATAGATATAGGTTTTTGTAATCTAAAAATATAAAAACAGTAAGGTAACTAATGATAAAAGTGAGCGTAAACGGTATTGCAATGCTAGGAAGGCCTAGGGTTCATACTTTCACTAGTGCAAGATCTCTCAACAATAATAACATAATTGGATCATATAACTATCCCTCAACATGCAATAAAGAGTCACTCCAAAGTCACTAATAGTGGAGAACAAACGTAGAGATTATTGTAGGGTACGAAACCACCTCAAAGTTATCCTTTCTGATCGATCTATTCAAGGGTCCGTAGTAAAATAACACGAAGCTATTCTTTCCGTTCGATCTATCATAGAGTTCATATTAGAATAACACCTTAAGACACAAATCAACCAAAACCCTAATGTCACCTAGATACTCCAATGTCACCTCAAGTATCCGTGGGTATGATTATAGGATATGCATCACACAATCTCAGATTCATCTATTCAACCAACTTAAAGTACTTCAAAGAGTGCCCCAAAGTTTCTACCGGAGAGTCAAGACAAAAACGTGTGCCAACCCCTATGCATAGGTTCATAGGCGGAACCCGCAAGTTGATCACCAAAACATACATCAAGTGGATCGCGTGAATATCCCATTGTCACCATAGATAAGCACATGCAAGACATACATCAAGTGTTCTCAAATCCTTAAAGACTCAATCCGATAAGATAACTTCAAAGGGAAAACTCAATCCATTACAAGAGAGTAGAGGGGGAGAAACATCATAAGATCCAACTATGATAGCAAAGCTCGCGATACATCAAGATCGTGCCAAATCAAGAACACGAGAGAGAGAGATCAAACACATAGCTACTGGTACATACCCTCAGCCCCGAGGGTGAACTACTCCCTCCTCGTCATGGAGAGCGCCGGGATGATGAAGATGGCCACCGTTGAGGGATCCCCCCTCCGGCAGGGTGCCGGAACAGGGTCCCGATTGGTTTTTGGTTGCTACAGAGGCTTGCGGCGGCGGAACTCCCGATCTATTCTGTTCCCCGATGGTTTTAGGGTATATTGGTATATATAGGAGGAAGAAATACGTCAGGGGAGCCACGAGGGGCCCACGAGGGTGGAGGGCGCGCCCAGGGGGGTAGGCATGCCCCCCTGCCTCGTTCTCTCCTCGTTGATTCCCTGACGTGCACCCCAAGTCTCCTGGATTGCTTCCGTTCCAAAAATAACTCTCCTGAAGGTTTCATTCCTTTTGGACTTCGTTTGATATTCCTTTTCTGCGAAACACTGAAATAGGCAAAAAACAGAAACTGGCACTGGGATCTAGGTTAATAGGTTAGTCCTGAAAATCATATAAAAGTGCTTAGTAAAGCCCATTAAACATCCAAAACATATAATATAATAGCATGGAACAATCAAAAATTATAGATACGTTGGAGACATATCACTCGACACTTTGGGCGCGCCCTATGAGGGTCGGCCTCCTCCTCCCTCCATCCTTTATATACGTTGCCAGGGGCACCCCATAGAGACACAAGTTGATCATTGATCTCTTAGCCGTGTGAGGTGCCCCCATCCACCATAATCCACCTCGGTCATATCATAGCGGTGCTTAGGCGAAGCCCTGCGTTGGTAGCTTCATCATCACTGTCATCACGCCGTCGTGCTGACGGAACTCTCCCTCGAAGCTCTACTGGATCGTGAGTTTGTGGGACGTCACCTAGCTGAACGTGTGCAGATCGCGGAGGTGTCGGACGTTCAGTACTAGGATCGGTCGATCGTGAAGACGTACGACTACATCAACCGTGTTGTCATAACGCTTCCGCTTACAGTCTACGAGGGTACATAGACGACACTCTCCCCTCTCGTTGCTATGCGTCACCATGATCTTGCCTGTGCGTAGGAAATTTTTGAAATTACTACGTTCCCCAACAAACGATAGTATTCGTACAATGGAAGTGTTTCAGTGGTAGCGGGTACTTATCGGGTCACCGGAAGGGGTTCCGGGCACCCCCGGCAAAAGATATGGGCCCTATGGGCCAAGAGGGGAAACGCACCAGCCACAAGGGGCTGGTGCCCCCCATATGGGTCGGCCAAGGAGGAGAAGGAAAGAGGGAAAGGGAAAGGAAAGAGAGGAATAGGCTTCCCCCTTCCTTCCCTCTCCCCCTCTCTTTCCTTCCCCCTCCGACATATATGGCAAGGGGGGCGCGCGTCTAGGGAGGAGCCCAAGTAGGATTCGGTCCTACTTGGGGCGCCTCCTGGCCTCTTCCCTCCCCCTCCCACCTATATATATGTGGGGGCGCGCCTAGCACAATCTAGACAATTGTTTAGCTGTGTGCGCCCCCCCCCCCACCGTTTACACCCCCAGTCATATTTTTGTAGTGCTTAGGCGAAGCCCTGCGAGGATCACTTCATCATCACTGTCACCACGCCGTCGTGCTGACGGAACTCATCTACTACCTCGACGTCTTGCTGGATCAAGAAGGTGAGGGACGTTACCGAGCTGAACGTGTGCAGAACGCGGAGGTGCCGTGCGTTCGGTACTTGATCGGTTGAAGCGCGAAGAAGTTCGACTACATCAACCGCGTTGAGAAACGCTTCTGCCTACGGTCTACGAGGGTATGTAGACACACTCTCCCACTCGTTGCTATGCATCTTCATGGATAGATCATTACGTGTGCGTAGAAATTTTTTTGTTTTCCATGCAACAATTCCAAACACCCGGCAGCAAAC
The DNA here is from genome assembly GCA_021605205.1 of Aegilops longissima. Lineage (NCBI taxonomy): Eukaryota > Viridiplantae > Streptophyta > Magnoliopsida > Poales > Poaceae > Aegilops > Aegilops longissima. The sequence goes on along the minus strand of CM038681.1, from coordinate 581,232,900 downwards.
CAACCTCGGCAGGCCAAAATTTCAAAGTCGGATGGAGTTGCGGCGAGCGATTGGCTGCCGCCGGCGGCCGTGGCTTCCTTCTCCGGCCAAAGAGGCCCTCATCCACCTCCGCCGCCGCCCCTACGCCGTTCCTCTTCCTCTTCGCCTCGAATCTTCGTTGCTCCACCGCTCTGATTCGCGCCGCCGCCGCTGCTCCGCCGCCCCGATTCACTCCGCCACCGCACCGATTCACCACCCCCACCGGCCCTCCGACGCTCCTCCGCGCCACCCCGACGCCGCCGCCCCGAATCACGCGCGCCGCCGCCTCCCCCAATGTCGCCGCCCCGATTCGGCCGCCGCCCATTAGTTTTTACATATCCATTTTGCATCACCTATTAAAATTGTACTTTTACATCTCAGTTTTGCATCATCTGTTGAAGTTGGCCCTTTTTTTGGAGATGCAAAAAGTACGTTTTGGAGATGTAAATTTTTACATCTTCTGTTTTACATCTCCAAATTTGCATCTTCTATTGGAGATGCTCTTATAAATAGATCAATCTATTCTTCTTCCCAATACCAAAACTTGCATCCTTCCTACATACAATTTTTAGCATACCCTGAGTTTCAAATTGCAACGAATCTGAAGAACAACGATACAAAATGGCACTCACTCTGTCCTTTTGACACCTGTAGAAAATCCACCCGGGATGTTTGGGCGTGCACAAGATGAGGCGCAGCACCAGCAACCAGCTGTGATCACACTTCATGATCGGTAGAGGCTCAACGACGAGCTGCTGGACGATGGCTAAGCTCGGACGACGGGCGGACATGGCTGTTCCTGCGATAGGTCGACTGGTGAGATGCGAGCACCGAGAGGGGGAGGACATACGAAGAGGCGGCACGGAGCGGCCGAGGTGGTAGTGTGGTTTGGTCCCCATTGAATCCCTCCAAAACGCAACGGCGTCGCTGACTGGGTGCATTCGAGTCCGGCTACAGGTGTAGATCCATCGATTTAGGTGCCGGCGACGAGAAGCGGCCGAGTTGAGGTGGGGGAGGAGCGCAACAAGTTCTACAGGTAGTCGGCGGTGGCGCATGGTGGCCGGCGGAGGCAAGTAGGGTGGCATCAGAGTGGATGAGGAGCGTGGTGAGGAGGGTGTGCGGCCGAGGGGGTAGGGAAAAAGTGTACTCCACATGCGGGAGACCCAATCACATCATGTACGATCACAAATCATCAAACATAGTTGTCGAGGCTCCCGCAATGTTTGCTCCATCATGGTGATCACATCCACGTTTTCAGAGTTAACCACAAACTTGATACTCCCTCTATGTTGGTCCAGTCCCGACGCCTAGTACTTTCTAACGACGGTGGTACGACCGACGATGAACGATAAACGACGATAACGAACAAAGCTCGCTGACAAACTCGACGAAGTGCTTTACGCTGAGATGCACCGTTGTAAGCTAAGAACACCACGTACTAGCTTGATCGATTCCTTTGATCAACTAGTATCCCACGTACACATACAGCGGCCAGCCGGCCGGAACCACACAAACGCACGCGAGACTGATGTATTGCCAAAGGCTCGTCTCCAGCCTTATTGCTTTATTGATGGAAAAGGATGAAAAACAACCGGATGATTTTGGCACAGCACAAGCCGCCTCTGATGCTTGACACGTGTCTGGGCATGAGCTTCTCTCACGTGAAAGAGTCAAGCGATGGATCAGTTCGTTTTTCTTCCTTCTTCCCTCGTCCACTCAACTTCAGTTTAGCACGACACTCTCCTACGCCTCCCTCCCGCGATTCGCTTTTTCTCTAGCAAGCAGCGTATGGCCGCGCACGACGTTGGCCCCTCCGACCACCACGTGAATCAATGCCGCTGCTGCTGCAAAATCCGCCGTTGCCACCGCGAGCTACGTCGCAGCATCTCCGTGTGCCGTCGTGCTGTGTTGCAGTTTTCACCGTCGCCGCCGCGTGCTTCGTCGCAGTACCGCGTCGGCGTCGCGCTGCGCTACAGCGAAGGTTCACCGGCGGCCATCAGGTGTTGTGGTGGAGCTTTGATGGGGCAGCCGCGCGGTGGTGAGGCAGTGAGCTTCGACGAGGTTGCAATGAAGCATAGTCGGAGCTGCAGTTAAGCGCCGCAGCGGTCGTTGGAGCTTCGGCGAGGTTGCAATGAAGCGCCACCGGGCGCCACCGGAGCTGCAGTGAAGCACCACGGGGGTCGTTGGAGCTCCGGCGAGGTTGCAATGAAGCGCCGCCGGAGCTACAGTGAAAGGCCATGGGGTCATTGGAGCTCCGGCAAGGTTGCAATGAAGCGCCGCCGGACGCTGTCGGAGCTGCAGTGAAGCCCCACGGTGGTCGTTGGAGCTCCGGCGAGGTTGCAATGAAGCGTTGCTGGGACGCCGGCGGAGGTGAAGTGAAGCGCCCCGGGGGTCGCTGGAGCGCCGGCGAGGTGTTGCCGCGGAACTGGTGCCATTGGAGCTGCTGCGTTGTGCTACGCATGGGAGCTGGATGGTGGTGCTACGCATGCAAGCTGGATGATCGTACGGTTGCGGAGCGTCTAATTGGATAGCTATCAAAGCAGCTTATTTCTGACAAAAATCATCCGGATGATTTGTAGTAGCCGCCTTTATTGATCAACTCAAATCACGGTACAGATTACAGGGCTGGTCACACACGTATATATATAAGTAGTACAAGCCTAGCTACTACTACACTACGACTCGAGGGAAATACCCAATGATTCCTGGTTGTATATGCACCCTATATGGGGATTTTTTTTAATATTTTAAAAAAAGTCAAAATAGGTCAGAACTATTTTGACAAAACACTTTTTTTGCGGGTGAAAACTTGTATTACTCAATCACAAGATCTGTACAATCATCAAAAGCTAAAGACAAAGCAACTTCTAGGCCAGACCCTAACCAAGTCGTAGTTCTGCCCTCACCTCTAGCAAACTTAGCTAAACTATCACTAACATTATTCTGACACTTGACTTACTTTTGCACTAGTATATACATTTTCATAAAAAAAAAGTTGACCTCACAGCAAAAAGACAAATTTTATTTGCTATTATAGATCACTATTCACACTATTTTAGCCAAATATTTGTCTTTTTTGAAAAGAAGTCAAAGGGATATTTTTTATGTGGATTTTCTCTCATGGGTACAGTAAAAGGTCAAGTTTATTTCAGAAATATTTTCAGGAATTTTTTACTTCTTATTGAATTACTAAATTCTTTTCATATCGGGCGTATATGTCCCCGTAAACCACAAATCCTCCTCCTACGACTCGGCTGCTAATTCAAGTCCTACTGGACAATACATGTAGACACACCTCGACACGTACCAACATTGGAAGGCATTGTCGTGTTTAACTCCCAACACTCTATTCCCTTATAAAATGTCACTTTATTTTTTTGTCAAACTTCGACTTATAATTTTGATCAACAAAATATGGATTATATATCATAAAAAATATATCATCAGAAAGTTCTTTGAAATGTGTATCCAATGACGTACTTTTTTGGCATATAACTCATTTTTGTTGATAAACTTAATGGTCAAAGTTAGATATTAAAATAATAAAGTGACCTTGTATAAAAAAAATGGAAGGAGTACGCCCAATGAACTGTCCTAGAGTTAGTCCATATTTTAAAGCTATGACCTCGGCAGTCAACACATCTAAGCACCACTCAATCATGTCATTTCCTGCAGCTATAAATTTCTCCGAACTGTCACAGATAACAGCGAGGACGTGGGCATAGCCCAGTGGTTGGGGGCGCATGATTGTAAACCTAACGACCAGAGTTCGATCCCCGTCGGGGACGAATTTCTGGAATTCTCATGAGGGATGCTTCTTCTATATCAATAAACCGTGGGTGCTAGTGCCCATGGAGTTTCATTTTTTTTTTGTCACAGATAACAGCACCTGCAGTTCCTCTGAGCATCCGATCATGAAAATTTGTGTCGAGGTTCAGTCTCACATAGCCCCTGGGGAGGTGACAATCATCCGCGTTTCACTTCTTCTTTTAGAGTATCTCCAACAGACGAGCGATTGCGCGGCATGCTAAAAAAAATTTTAGCGTCAAAATAGTGTTTTAGCGCGCTGAGCTGGTGTTTTGCTTTACCAGAAGCGAAAAAACACGGCGCCCAATCCGGCGGCCCCACTTACAGCGGCCTGGATTTTGCAGCGCGCGCAAGCGGCCACACTAAATAGCACGTGATGCCGTTTCCTCCAGCGCGCTGAACCTATTTTGCCGCTCACGGGATTTTAGCGTGTCTGCCGGAACGCCAATTTCAGTCGCGCGCGCACAATAGTCTTTTTTTCAGCGTGTGGCTAATCTAGCACATCTGTTAGAGATGCTCTTAGTAAAGCTGCGGCTGCATAATTTGACAATAAATCTCCAACAGGCACGGTAACTTGAGCCGGTGATCGGGTGTGCTCGTCATGAACTAGTCTTCTGCTCTCCCACCACAAGTGCCAACGGCCAAAGGCTACCGTCAGATCGATTCTTCCTTGGCCTAGCAGAGTGAGAAGTACGTCTTTCATGCATAGTACGTGAAGGTGAGGTGGTCGAGGACGACGGGAACCCGGGCGAGGATGTTGAGGTCGTGGATGACGACGGGATCGGGACCTTCGAACGGGTTGGTGCGGCGGCCGTGGGTGGTGCCGGAGGAGCCGGGGGAGGCCATGGGGGATGGGGTTGGCGGCGTCTCGCGGGGAAGCGGCGCGGCCGAGGGGTGGAGGCGCGCCGGGGCAGCGCGGTAGGGTGGAGGCGAAGCGGGCGGCGGCGGCGGCGGCGGCGGCGTGGGATCGCGGCGGCGACGACGGCGGTGGTGGTGGCGGCGGTGGTAGGTGGCGGCTGTTGGGGAACGTAGTAATTTCAAAAATTTCCTACGCACACGCAAGATCATGGTGATGGCATAGCAACGAGAGGGGAGAGTGTCGTCCACGCACCCTCGTGAGACCGAAAGCGAAGCGTTATAACAACGCTGTTGATGTAGTCGTGCGTCTTCACGATCCGACCGATCCAAGCACCGAACGTCACGGCACCTCCGAGTTCGCACACGCTCAGCTCGATGACGATCCCGGACTCCGATCCAGCAAAGTGTCGGGATGAGTTCCGTCAAGACGACGGCGTGGGACGATGATGATGCTCCACCGACGCAGGGCTTCGCCTAAGCTCATGACGATATGACTTCTCCGCGCAGGGCTTCGCCTAAGCTCCATGACGATATGACCAAGTGGAATATGGTGGAGGGGCACCGACACGGCTAAGGAACGATCCGTAGATCAACTTGTGTGTCATGGGGTGCCCCCTGCCCCGTATATAAAGGAGCAAGGAGGAGGTGGCGGCCAAGGAGGAGGCGCACCAGGAGGGAGTCCTACTCCCACCGGAGTAGGACTCCTCCTTCCTAGTAGGAGTAGGAGAAGGAGGGGAAGGGAGGAAGGTGCGGCCCCTCCCCTAGTCCAATTCGGACTAGGCCTTGGGCGCGCCTGCCCTAGGCAGCCCTCTCTCTTTCCGCAGGGCCCAATAAGGCCCAATACTTCTCCCGGCGAATTCCCGTAACTCTCCGGTACTCGAAAATACCGAATCATTCGAACCTTTCCGAACTCCGAATATAGTCGTCCAATATATCGATCTTTACGTCTCGACCATTTCGAGACTCCTCGTCATGTCCCCGATCTCATCCGGGATTCCGAACTCCTTCGGTACATCAAAACTCATAAACTCATAATATAACTGTCATCGAAACCTTAAGCGTGCGGACCCTACGGGTTCGAGAACTATGTAGACATGACCTAGAACTTATTCTTGGTCAATAACCAATAGCGGAACCTGGATGCCCATATTGGCTCCTACATATTCTACGAAGATCTTTATCGGTCAAACCGCATAACAACATACTTTGTTCCCTTTGTCATCGGTATGTTACTTGCCCGAGATTCGATCGTCGGTATCCAATACCTAGTTCAATCTCGTTACCGCAAGTCTCTTTACTCGTTCCGTAATACATCATCTCATAACTAACTCATTAGTTACAATGCTTGCAAGGCTTAGGTGATGAGTATTACCGAGAAGGCCCAGAGATACCTCTCCGACAATCGGAGTGACAAAACCTAATCTCAAATACGCCAACCCAACATGTACCTTTGGAGACACCTGTAGTACTCCTTTATAATCACCCGATTACGTTGTGACGTTTGGTAGTACCAAAGTGTTCCTCCGGTAAACGGGAGTTGCATAATCTCATAGTTACAGGAACATGTATAAGTCATGAAGAAAGCAATAGCAACATACTAAACGATCAAGTGCTAGGCTAACGGAATGGGTCATGTCAATCAGATCATTCTCCTAATGATGTGATCCCGTTAATCAAATGACAACTCATGTCTATGGTTAGGAAACATAACCATCTTCGATTAACGAGCTAGTCAAGTAGAGGCATACTAGTGACTATCTGTTTGTCTATGTATTCACACATGTATTATGTTTCCGGTTAATACAATTCTAGCATGAATAATAAACATTTATCATGGTATAAGGAAATAAATAATAACTTTATTATTGCCTCTAGGGCATATTTCCTTCAGTCTCCCACTTGCGCTAGAGTCAATAATCTAGTTCACATCGCCATGTGATTTAACATCAATAGTTCACATCTATATGTGGTTAACACCCATAGTTCACATCGACATGTGACCAATACCCAAAGGGTTTACTAGAGTCAGTAATCTAGTTCACATTGCTATGTGATTAACACCCAAAGAGTACTATGGTGTGATCATGTTTTGCTTGTGAGATAATTTTAGTCAACGAATGCATCACATTCAGAGCCGTAAGTATTTTGCAAATTTCTATGTCTACAATGCTCGCACGGAGCTACTCTAGCTAATTGCTCCCACTTTCAATATGTATCCAGATTGAGACTCGAGTCATCTAGATTAGTGTTTAAAACTTGCATCGACGTAACCCTTTACGATTTAACCTTTTTCACTTCCATAATCGAGAAACATATCCTTATTCTACTAAGGATAATTTTGACCGCTGTCCATTGATCTACTCCTAGATCACTATTTTACTCCTTGCCAAGCTTAGTGGTAGGGTATGCAATAGATCTGGTACACAGCATGACATACTTTATAGAACCTATGGCTGATGCATAGGGAATGACTTTCATTCTCTTTCTATCTTCTGCCGTGGTCGGGTTTTGAGTCTTACTCAATCTCACACCTTGTAACACAGGCAAGAACTCTTTCTTTGACTGTTCCATTTTGAACTACTTCAAAATCTTGTCAAGGTATGTATTCATTGAAAAACTTATCAAGCGTCTTTGATCTATCTCTATAGATCTTGATGCTCAATATGTAAGCAGCTTCACCGAGGTCCTTCTTTGAAAAACTCCTTTCAAATACTCCTTTATGCTTTGCAGAATAATTCTACATTATTTCGATCAACAATATGTCATTCACATATACTTATCGAAATGCTGTAGTGCTCCCACTCACTTTCTTGTAAATACTGAGCTTCTCCAAAAGTCAGTATAAAACCATATGCTTTGATCACACTATCAAAGCGTTTATTCCAACTCCGAGATGCTTGCACCAGTCCATAGATGGATCGCTGGAGCTTGCATTTTGTTAGCTCCTTTAGGATTGACAAAACCTTCTTGTTGCATCATATACAACTCTTCTTTAATAAATCCATTAAAGAATGTAGTTTTTACATCCATTTGCCAGATTTCATAAAATGTGGCAATTGCTAACATGATTCGGACAGACTTAAGCATCGCTACTGCTTGAGAAAATCTCATTGTAGTCAACACCTTGAACTTGTCGAAAACCTTTTGTGACAAGTCGGGCTTTGTAGATAGTAACACTACTATCGGTGTCCGTCTTCCTCTTTAAGATCCATTTATTTAACATGGCTTGCTGATCATCGAGCAAGTCAATCAAAGTCCATACTTTGTTCTCATACATGGATCCTATCTCAGATTTCATGGTCTCAAGCCATTTCGCTGAATCTGGGCTCATCATCGCTTCCTCATAGTTCGAGGTTTCATCATGTTCTAGTAACATGACTTCCGAACATGATTACCGCACCACTCAGTGCGGATCTTACTCGAAGATCTACGAGGTTTGGTAGCAACTTGATCTGAAGTTTCATGATCATCATCATTAACTTCCTTACTAATTGGTGTAGGAATCACTTCGAACTGATTTCGTGATGAACTACTTTCCAATAAGGGAGAAGGTACAATTACCTCATCAAGTTCTACTTTCCTCCCACTCACTTCTTTCGAGAGAAACTCCTTCTCTAGAAAGGATCCATCTTAGCAACGAATGTTTTGCCTTTAGATCTGTGATAGAAGGTGTACCCAACAGTTTCTTTTGGGTATTCTATGAAGACGACTTCTCGATTTGGGTTTGAGCTTATCAGGTGAAAACTTTTTCACATAAGCATCACAACTCCAAACTTTTAAGAAACGACAGCTTAGGTTTACTGTTAAACCATAGTTCATACGGTGTCATCTCAACGGATTTAGATGGTGCCCTATTAAACGTGAATGCAGCTGTCTCTAATGCATAACCTCAAAACGATATTGGTAAATCGGTAAGAGACATCATTGATCGCACCATATCAAAATAAAGTACGGTTATGACGTTCGGACACACCATAACATTGTGGTGTTCCAGGTGGCGTGAGCTGTGAAACTATTCCACATTATTTTAATTGAAGACCAAACTCGTAACTCAAATATTCGTCTCCGTGATCAGATCGCAGAAACTTTATTTTCATGTTACGATGATTTTTCCACTTCACTCTGAAATTCTTTGAACCTTTCAATTATTTCAGACTTATGTTTCATCAAGTAGATATACCCATATCTGCTCAAATCATCTTGTGAAGTTCAGAAAATAATGATACTTGCCACGAGCATCAACACTCATTGGATTGCATACATCGGTATATATGTGTTATTTCCAACAAGTCAGTAGCTTGTTCCATTGTTCCGGAGAACGGAGTTTTAGTCATCTTGCCCAAAAGGCACGGTTCGCAAGTATCAAATGATTCATAACCAAGTGATTCCAAAAATCCATTGGAGTTTCTTCATGCGCTTTATACCGATATGACCCAAACGGCAGTGCCACAAATAAGTTGCACTATCATTATTAACTTTGCATCTTTTGGCATCAATATTATGAATATGCGTATCACTACGATCGAGATCCAATAAACTATTTTCATTGGGTGTATGACCATCGAAGGTTTTATTCATTTAAACAGAACAACAATTATTCTTTGACTTTAAATGAATAACCGTTTTGAAAACTATTTTCATTGGGTGTATGACCATTGAAGGTTTTATTCATGTAAACAGAACAACAATTATTCTTTGACTTTAAATGAATAACCATTTTGCAATAAACACGATCAAATCATATTCATGCTCAACGCAAACACCAAATAACATTTATTTAGGTTTAACACTAATCCCGAAAGTATAGGGAGTGTGCGATGATGATCATATCAATCTGGAACTACTTCCAACACTCATCGTCACTTCCCTTCAACTAGTTTCGTTCATTCGCAACTCCTGTTTGAGTTACTACTCTTAGCAACCGAACCAGTATCAAATACCGAGGGGTTGCTACGAACACTAGTAAAATACACATCAATAATCTGTATATCAAATATACCTTTGTTCACTTTGCCATCCTTCTTATCCGCCAAATACTTGGGGTAGTTCCGCTCAAAGGACCAGTTCCATTGCAGCAAAAGCACTTAGTCTCGTGCTTAGGTCCAGACTTGGGCTTCTTCACTCGAGCAGCAACTTGCTTGCCGCTCTTCTTGAAGTTCCCTTCTTCCTTTGCCCTTTTCCTTGAGACTAGTGGTATTGTCAACCATCAACACTTGATGTTTTTCTTGATTTCTACCTTCGCCGATTTTAGCATCGCGAAGAGCTTGGGAATTATTTTCGTCATCCCTTGCATACTATAGTTCATCACGAAGTTCTAGTAACTTAGTGATGGTGACTAGAGAATTCTTTCAATCACTATCTTATCCGGAAGATTAACTTCCACTTGATTCAAGCGATTGAAGTACCTGCACAATCTGAGCACATGCTCACTAGTTGAGCGATTCTCCTCCATCTTTTAGCTATAGAACTTGTTGAAGACTTCATATCTCTCAACTCGGTATTTGCTTGAAATATTAACTTCAACTCCTGGAACATCTCATATGGTCCATGACGCTCAAAACGCCTTTGAAGTCCCGATTCTAAGCCGTTAAGTATGGTGCACTAAACTATCAAGTAGTCATCATATTGAGCTAGCCAAACGCTCATAACGTCAGATCGCTCATATTGAGCTAGCCAAACGCTCATAACGTCAGATCCGCTCCTGCAATAGGTCTGTCACCTATCGGTGCATTAAGGACATAATTCTTCTGCGCAACAATGAGGATAAACCTCAGATCACGAATCCAATCCGCATCATTGCTACTAACATCTTTCAATACAATTTTCTCTAGGAACACATATAAAACATAGGGAAGCAACAACGCGAGGTTATTGATCTACAACATAATTTGCAAAATACTACCAGGACTAAGTTCATGATAAATTAAAGTTCAATTTAATCATATTAAAAAACTCCCACTTAGACAGACATCTCTCTAGTCATCTAAGTGATTACGTGATCCAAATCAACTAAACCATGTCCGATCATCACGTGAGATGGAGTAGTTTCAATGGTGAACATCACTATGTTGATCATATCTACTATATGATTCACGCCGACCTTCGGTCTCCGTGTTCCGAGGCCATATCTGCATATGCTAGGCTCGTCAAGTTTAACTGAGTATTCTCGTGTGCAAAACTGGCTTGCACCCGTTGTAGATGGACATAGAACTTATCACACCCGATCATCACGTGGTGTCCGGGTACTCTGAACTTTTAGCAACGGTGCATACTCGTGGAGAACACTTCTTGATAATTTTAGTGAGAGATCATCTTATAATGCTACCGTCAATCAAAGCAAGATAAGATGCATAAAGGATAAACATCACATGCAATCAATATAAGTGATATGATATGGTCATCATCATCTTGTGCTTGTGATCTCCATCTCCAAGCACCGTCATGATCACCATCGTCACCGCGCGACACCTTGATCTCCATCGTAGCATCGTTGTCGTCTCGCCAACTATTGCTTCTACGACTATCGCCATCGCTTAGTGATAAAGTAAAGCAATTACATGGCTTTTGCATTTCATACAATAAAGCGACAACCATATGGCTCCTGCCAGTTGCCGATAACTCGGTTACAAAACATGATCATCTCATACAATAAAATATAGCATCACGTCTTGACCACATCACATCACAACATGCCCTGCAAAAACAAGTTAGACGTCCTCTACTTTGTTGTTGCAAGTTTTACGTGGCTGCTACGGGCTGAGCAAGAACCGTTCTTACCTACGCATCAAAACCACAACGATAGTTTGTCAAGTTGGTGCTGTTTTAACCTTCGCAAGGACCGGGCATAGCCACACTCGGTTCAACTAAAGTGAGAGAGCAGACACCGCCGGTCACCTTTAAGCAACTAGTGCTCAAGCGGTGAAACCAGTCTCGCGTAAGCGTCACGCGTAATGTCGGTCCGGCCGCTTCATCTCACAATACCGCTGAACCAAAGTATGACATGCTGGTAAGCAAGTATGACTTATATCGCCCACAACTCACTTGTGTTCTACTCGTGCAAATGACATCAACGCATAAAACCAGGCTCGATACCACTGTTGGGGAACGTAGTAATTTCAAAAATTTCCACGCACACGCAAGATCATGGTGATGGCATAGCAACGAGAGGGAGAGTGTCGTCCACGCACCCTCGTGAGACCGAAAGCGAAGCGTTATAACAACGCTGTTGATGTAGTCGACGTCTTCACGATCCGACCGATCCAAGCACCGAACGACGGCACCTCCGAGTTCTCGCACACGTTCAGCTCGATGACGATCCCGGACTCGATCCAGCAAAGTGTCGGGATGAGTTCCGTCAAGACGACGGCGTGGTGACGATGATGATGCTCCACCGACGCAGGGCTTCGCCTAAGCTCCGCATGACGATATGACTTCTCCGGCGCAGGCTTCGCCTAAGCTCCGCGACGATATGACCAAGTGGAATATGGTGGAGGGGGCACCGACACGGCTAAGGAACGATCCGTAGATCAACTTGTGTGTCATGGGGTGCCCCCTGCCCCGTATATAAAGGAGCAAGGAGGAGGTGGCCGGCCAAGGAGGAGGCGCGCAAGGGGGAGTCCTACTCCCACCGGGAGTAGGACTCCTCCTTTCCTAGTAGGAGTAGGAGAGAAGGAGGGGAAGGGAGGAAGGTGCGGCCTCCCCTAGTCCAATTCGGACTAGGCCTTGGGCGCGGCCTGCCCTAGGCAGCCCCTCTCTTTCTGCAGGGCCCAATAAGGCCCAATACTTCTCCCGGCGAATTCCGTAACTCTCGGTACTCGAAAAATACCGAATCATTCGAACCTTTCCGAACTCGAATATAGTCGTCCAATATATCGATCTTTACGTCTCGACCATTTCGAGACTCCTCGTCATGTCCCCGATCTCATCCGGATTCCGAACTCCTTCGGTACATCAAAACTCATAAACTCATAATATAACATCGCCATCGAAACCTTAAGCGTGCGGACCCTACGGGTTCGAGAACTATGTAGACATGACCTAGAACTTATTCTTGGTCAATAACCAATAGCGGAACCTGGATGCCCATATTGGCTCCTACATATTCTCTGAAGATCTTTATCGGTCAAACCGCATAACAACATACTTTGTTCCTTTGTCATCGGTATGTTACTTGCCGAGATTCGATCGTCGGTATCCAATACCTAGTTCAATCTCGTTACGGCAAGTCTCTTTACTCGTTCCGTAATACATCATCTCATAACTAACTCATTAGTTACAATGCTTGCAAGGCTTAGGTGATGAGTATTACCGAGAAGGCCAGAGATACCTCTCCGACAATCGGAGTGACAAAACCTAATCTCGAAATCGCCAACCCAACATGTACCTTTGGAGACACCTGTAGTACTCCTTTATAATCACCCGATTACGTTGTGACGTTTGGTAGTACCAAAGTGTTCCTCCGTAAACGGAGTTGCATAATCTCATAGTTACAGGAACATGTATAAGTCATGAAGAAAGCAATAGCAACATACTAAACGATCAAGTGCTAGGCTAACGGAATGGGTCATGTCAATCAGATCATTCTCCTAATGATGTGATCCCGTTAATCAAATAACAACTCATGTCTATGGTTAGGAAACATAACCATCTTCGATTAACGAGCTAGTCAAGTAGAGGCATACTAGTGACTATCTGTTTGTCTATGTATTCACACATGTATTATGTTTCCGGTTAATACAATTCTAGCATGAATAATAAACATTTATCATGGTATAAGGAAATAAATAATAACTTTATTATTGCCTCTAGGGCATATTTCCTTCAGCGGCGGTGGCAGCGGCGATGGGGATCGCGGCAGCGGCGCACGGGTTAGGGTTGGGATTTTAGGTATGATACCATGTTGGAGATAAGAGTTTTGGTAATGCTTCACGATATATTGATCGATGCATAGCGCACGTATATATGGAGTACAAGGTGGACCACAACCTCAACTATACAAAGGCTAGGAGGTGGGCCAGGCTATACAATATACATGCACAAAACATATATTCAATAGTCGGCGTAGCTAGGTCTATGGCTACCGCCCCCGTCAGCATAGAACGACCATCGGCATACCTTGTTTTGTGCCGCCGACCCCTGTCGTCATAGAGGGACTGTCGGCATACATGTGGGCCTAGCGTCCCACTGACAGACGGTGGGTTGACACCGTCACATATATGTAGACGACCCTGGCGGCGGCTGTTGACATAGATTGCTTGCCACGTGGCACGGCTATGCCAACGGCTTCGCCGTAGGCATTGTATTAAATCATTTCTTTTTTAGTTTTAATCTTATTAATTTAAATCTGATTTATGTAGACTTCAATATACATAAATTATTTCAGATCCGGACGAAGAGGCGTGTGTGACAACACCATCGGTCAAGGCTACGTGGCGGGGGACCATGGATGGGAAGAAGAAAAGGCGACGGGAGACAGATGGAACCTAGGGCCAAAGTCAACCGATTGATACTTGAATTTTTTTCAAGAAACTTATTACAACCCAGAAAGGAAATATATGCTCGCTCCAATCCTTTTTAGTCCGCACATAAATTTTGTCCCAAGTCAAAATATCTCTACTTTGACCAAACTAAAATATTAACACTCGCAATGCCAAATCAACATGGTTAAATTCATTATGAAATGTACAAGGCCACAGACCCAGACTACATGTATCAATGTACTTTGCAAGTCAATTTTTGTTCGTTTACTGGAATCATTTTCCTCGCGCATACAAGGAAACTGAGTGTAGCAAGCAGCTGGCTATTATTATGACTGACAGGTTGCTAGTACGAGAAAAAATCATTAATTTTGTCTCAATTATTGTTGATGGCCTTATATAGATGCAAAATGTTTATAATGGTCTTGTGTAAATAAATATAAATGGAGGGAGTATACATATTTGATATTGAAATGTAAATTTGATCAAACTTTGCAAAATTTAACTTGACATATATTTAATATGCAGAGTAAAAAGTACCAGATGGAGTACATATGTAGGCCAATGGGCCTATCTAGTTTCAACGAATAAGGCTTTTACTTTCGCATTCCATCCACAGCGTGTATCTCCACCGCCCAAACCCGCCCACAATCAAAGATGCATGTGAAAAAGCTGACATGAGCACAACCGGGTTCTTCTCTTTGGCATGCATGTCAGGTATAGTAGGTGGACCTGCTGCTAGATTGTTGCATGTCTCCCATTATATCTCCAATCCATTACATGTGTAATTTCTGTGATTATCTTTGATGGGCTATAGACCAGCACACAAACACGATTTAAATGCCACAAAATTTAAATATTCAGCTGTTTAAATCAGTCTGAAGGAATGTTTTTTAAATAGCTTAAAAAAGAACCAAACTTTGTTAAATTAGTTTCTGAACTTTGCCATGAAAAACAGAAGAACTTTTGTGCAACTCTGGCATAGCTCATAACTTTTGAAAAATAGTTAGAGAACTTTACTAACTGCTAATTTGCACTTTACCTTCAAAACTCAAAGAACTTTAGGTTTTTATTGGTTTTTTCAAAAGTTCTTCTATTTTTATTGCAAAGTTCCAACACATTCTTCATAGAGTTCTTCAGATTTTTATAATTGTGATTAGTTGTTAATTATGCATACCAGATAAAATTGTTATGCATATTATAAAATTAGCAAGTAGACTATTAATCTGTCCATCCCACACTAGTTAGCAATGAGAATGAGAGGGAAAAGGGCGCAAGACATGCGCAGAACCTAGTGCAAAAGCTGGCATGCATAGAATCTATAGCCTGTGGCCTCACGTCTGACTGGACCCACCTCGTCCTTCCCTTGCATGCAGCGCTCATCCAAATGCACAAAAGAACGGCTTGGATTCCCGCTGTGAATGGAACGCGAATGGAAAAAACTGCTTCCTAGTTTCAGCCATTGATTCTAGTGGCCAGCTTGCCTCCAATCCACGTTGCTCCCTGCGGGGATAGAACAGCAGCAGCAGCACTGTTGCTAAAAAAAAAAGGCTGCAACAGCACAGCCACCACCACAGCTGGTCTCACCAAGCAAGTCCTACGTAGCTATCTCCTCCCTGCGTCCGTACGTATACAGATTACAGACGTTGATCGCTGAAACGACAGCAGCCACAGCAACAGAGAAGCATTACTTTTGGCACCGGAACGACTAGTCCCAGCCGCTAGTTTCTGCCTCAACTTTCGCAACTTTGGATATATAGATTAACTAAACGGTAGTAATGCTAACCCTGTCATTAGAAGATGATGTCAAAGCCGATCGATATGATACCAAGCATCGGTGTCATTTTGCCCAATAATTTAAGTAACAGAGAAGCATTATTGTTGGCATCGAATGGGCCAGGATTTTCCATTAGCCTTTATATATCAATTGAAAAATATATTAGAAAGTTTTTTATCAATCATCAATCAAACATATTAAAAAGTAAGAATTTAATGGACAGTTTCACTAATGACCCAGCCTGGCCCATTGGGCTAAATCTGCCACTGGGTGTCAGCCTTCTATCCATGGCCAAAGTTTCAAGGCCACCCCGGCCTATCGTGCAAAGTGCGGATCCAGGGTTATCGCGTGCTTTTACTCTCTTTTTGTAGGAACGGAATACTATCGGTTGTTCTAAACTTTCATCGACTAAATTGCTATCAGACCCAGGTGAATTTGCCTTTTTAGTTTTTCGTTTGCTCTTTTAGTTGTTTGCAGTGTATTTATATGTACGGTTGTGACTGAACAGGACACATCGTCATATTGCCTAGGGGGATAAAAGGACACGATCCATGCAAATGCAAAAAGAAAATAATAGAAGACACAAGCAACAGTGAATAAGTTGCATTGTACGTCCTACTCGACATTTGGGCATCATATCATCTCAAGCGCATGTCTAGAAGATGCACGCGTAAGCTCTTCCTTACTGT
This sequence comes from Aegilops longissima, assembly GCA_021605205.1. NCBI lineage: Eukaryota > Viridiplantae > Streptophyta > Magnoliopsida > Poales > Poaceae > Aegilops > Aegilops longissima. Next base: position 581,216,275 of record CM038681.1, on the reverse strand, counting down.
TTCTCAACTAAATAGACATATACTATGAAACAAGCCCAACCCAGCTCTAATAACAACCGGAAAAGGCCACACAAGGGGAAAAAAACCCGCAAAAAAAAAAAGGGGGGGCAACCAATGACAGCCCACGTTGGTGGTGTATAGGGATAACACGTGTGACTGAACCACAATAATAACAACAAAGATGAGGTCAATGCCAGGTGAATAAGGCCAAACTATATCTTATCTAGATGAGTTTTAGGCATTCTCAAGTTACATTAAGCAAGTGATCACGACGCGTACATGCGGTCTCGGCCGTTACACTTGTATAACCAGCACTCGCTGATCATTTTCTCACATGACAGGGGAGAAGCTGAAAAGAAGAGAAATGAAGAAAAAAAAATCGTCTCCATGCATGCATGCATTACCAGGAAAATAGTTAGACGATCGACCTCTTGACGAGCTAGTAGTGGCCATTGATCGCCGGCGTCTCGACGTTCAACACATAGCCGCCGTTGAACTTGCCGTTCCCGAGCTCGTGCTGCTTGCCGTTGCCGTTAGTCACCGAGGTTAAGGGCAGCTCACCGGCGCCCTTGCTGCTACCGTCTACGAAGTCGTCGGAAATTTGGTTGACTATGTCCTTGCTCTTGCCCCATATGAGAAAGTAGAGCCCTACCACGATGATCACTGCACCAATCACACTGAAAGCAAAAATGAAAGGATATCATTAGTATTGTTGCACTGATGTCTGTAATACTTCCTCCATCCGGGCTATTAGTTCCACTCATATTTTGGTTCAAACTTTAACCATATGTTTGGCTAACAAAATATATATTGTATGCTCTAAAAATAATGTCACTAAAGATTTTCTTTGAACAAAAATCTAAGAATACAAATATATTTGTAGCATATAACACATTTTTGATCGAGAAACATATGGTCACTGAAAAATCGTGACGGAGGAAGTATATATCTTTGTCGATCCTGACATGGTAGCAAAAAATGAAGAAGACAGTGTACCTTCCGAGAGTGATCTCCTCCTTGAGAATGATGGAGCCCATGACGGCGGTTATGATCATGCAGAGCGGGTTGAAGGCCGTGACGAACACCGGGCCCCTTTGCTTAGACACGATGCCCTGCACATAGTACGCCACGCCGGAGCACACTATGCCCGCGTAGACGGCGGTGAAGAGGCGGGTGTCGAAGCCGATGACCCATGCCTGAGTGTTAGCACGCTCAGCGACGAGGGCGACGCCGGTGCTCATCACCGAGCCCACACCACAGATAAGCACCGTGAGGGACAATTCCGACGGGTAGTCCCGGAGCGTGCTGGACTGGAGGACGAAGAAGCACGACCAGGCCACGCAGGCGGCGATGACCATGATGGTCCCCTTAAGCCACGCCGCTGCATCGGCGCCGGCGGCCGCATCGCTGGCATGGTGCTGGCCCTTGGTCCAGGGGAACTGCACGGCGGGGCCGTGGTAGAGGATCATGAGCACGGCGCCGGCCACCGTGAGGACCGTGCCGGCGATCTTGGCCTGGCTGTGCAGGCTCCGCAGCCGCACCTTCTCCATGCGCAGGATGAGCGCCAGCACGAAGGTGACGGCCGGGAGGATGTTGATCAGCGCCGCCCCGAACCCCGCCGAGGTCAGCTTCGCGCCCATGTAGTAGAGGTTCTGGTCAAGCACAGGCCTGCGAGGTGACGACGCAATAAGCCACATGTCAGTAGCAAGATTTTTGTACATGATCGCTATGGTTGGACGACGGTTGATAGAATTAATCAACCATATATACGAACGTACTCGAGGAATGCGAGCCCCATGATCTTGGTGAAGATGGTGATTGTCATCTTTGGCCTCAGTCCCCTGCGCATATTACGTACGTTGGAGTAAATACGCAAAAAATTTGCGGGAGGGAGAAAATACAGAATTAGCTAGTGATCTTTCATGAACCATGATTTAGGTAGAGTAAAACTTAATCGAACTGAACTTGCTAGTAGCTAGTATGCATGCTTCCAGCTGACATGTGAGTTCCATTCATGTTACCAACCAGGGCAGGGCAGAATGCCTAGTGGAAGGTTGCCAAGTGCGTTTACACGTACGTAAGCACACATACGTCACACCGCACACGCATATACCTGCCCAGGTGTCATTTTCTATGGATCCATCCATATATAGATCGATGCTGCATGATGAGGCACGTACATATACACACACACAGATGCTAGCTGATATAACTATAACGCTGTGAGCCTGTGACAATTATTCTGCTTTGCCGCTGCAAAACAGAACAAGTATCAAGAATAAGCCCTGCTCCAGTCCACGAGTACTGGTCGATCGTGAATAAGGTATCAAGAATAATGTACCTCCAGGTAAAAAGAAAAGAACAATGCATCTAAATGAAACAAAAATGAGAACGGACTGAGCAAATTGTACGTGTGTGCTTGCTCGATCGTGGGGTGCGCATGAGCCAGCACGATTGGCAAGCTGGCGTTGTTAATTTCCCCAATCTACCTTTTTCTCTTGATGCATGTACATTGTCCCTCCCTTGGAATTTTGTCGAACGTACTAAACGAAAACTGGAACGAATAATCGAGACATTTCGGGGTCATCGATGATGTGCAAGTGCTGCAGCTGTGAGGCAAAACTATTCATATGGGAGTAGACTGTGCTGTATAGCGGCTCATATGTGCTAAATGTTTGTCCAAGGAAAAATTGGGAAAGAACATGCATGCACGCGCGGCCCACTGGCATGCATGCACACGTGACTACCTATTTCGCATGATGCACGCACGCTTGCATGCGAAACGAGGCCATGATATGCACGTACGGGAGGTGCGTGGATGAGACGAGTTATTACCTCTCGAAGTAGAGGGCGAAGGGCGCCATGACGGCGGTGGCGACGAGGTTCCGGTAGACGACGAGCACGAAGTGGCTCATACCGCGCTTGAGGGACGCCACGGCGACGATGTAAATCCCGGCGAACCCCACCTGCAGCAGCACCATCGCCAGGTACGGCTTCGCGTCGTTCACGACTCTCCACCCCATGCCCATGATCCTCTCGATCTCTCCTCGCTTCGAAATTTTCCAAGTCTTCTTCTTCTTCTTCTTCTTCTTCTTCTTCTTCTTCTTTTTCTTCTTCTTCTTCTTCTTCTTCTCTAACTCACTCTCTTGTTGCTATGGTAGCTCGACAGGAAGAACCACTACGCAAGCAATGTGACCGATGAGGCGATGAGCTCACACCGCGGCTGCTGTCTCGTTTATATAGAGGCTCGAACGCTGCTGCGCACAGTACACATACCCAGGGTTCAGGGGTTGGATGCAAAGCGTGGCGTAGCCATGGCATCGATCGGTGGATCCGAGTCATGGATGCGCCTGCCTCGGTCTACCTCAGTGCTAGCTTAGCTGTATGTTCCATTCCCAATTTAATATTCCATTTGCGGGCAAAGGAGAGGAATTTGAAGCCGACAGAGTCAACGTCTGTGGGAACTGGGAGGCTTACTTCACTTTGCCCCTAGCTATAGAGCTAACTAGTGCTCTTGTGCCAACAACCACCTATGTTCATGCGTGCGTGCATGGCGTCTGCAGTAGCTAACCTAGATGAGGATCAGCTTACTGTCAATGAGTTAGTCAGCTCGTTTAAGATGTATCACCAATGTTTAAGTGAATTCAAGTGAATTATGTTGGGTTTTCACAAAACTGGTTTTAGGAGAAATTTAGGGAAAACGAGTTTAGTTTGTGTTTGGTGTGGTGCGGATGAGATGTATGCGGATTGTTGTACCAATGAGGCATGGGTGAGTGTGTGGTGGCAAGAGCATCTCTAGCCCGATCCCCTAAAAGGCTTTTAACTCCTTAAAAAGTTCTGTTTTGAGGAGTTAAACCAGACAAACCACGGATACCCTGTAGCACCTGCCGGCCTTCTGCCCCGGCCACTTCGATTCGCTCATCAGTCATCGCCGTTGTCAAAGTCGAAGCATCTACACATGTCGTTGTTGTCTCCATATTCGACGCACCTAGGCCTTTGCGTCGTCATGTTTTGTCGAGAACCGAACAGTGCAACTACCCCAAGAGCTCCGCATAGCCTTCAGAGTTCCTCGCTATATGTCTTTCTCCACTCGCGCTCGCATCTCATTGTTTGTCGGCATGCCGGCACATCCTCATTCGCTGGTCAGCCATGTTTAGCCCTCACCCAACAAATCGTCGTCTCGCCTTTGCTAACCATCAGGTGTGACGACTGCTGGCGGTTAGGGATGGCAATGGATACCCATTACCCATGTACCCTGCGGGTAAATACCCTATTAGGGTAAGGGTATGAGACAAAACGTTACCCATAGGTATATAAATGGGCAAATCTCAAACCCACTGGATAGAGCGGTTACGGGCATGGGATCATATAACCCATGCCCGCGTACCCATGTACCCTTATAAAATCTAACAAATATGGACAAATTATCTATACACTTTCTTGTGAGTTTGTCAACTTAAAATGTACGAGTATGTGCTACTATTTATGATTTTGTGTTGATGTTTTGTTTACAAGAAAGTATTTCTTTTTATAAAATGTGTTGTTTTTTAGGATGTGTTGTTGTTTATAAGTATGTATTGATGTTATTATGTGTTGTTGTTTATAATTATGATTATATGTTGTTGTCTATAATTATGTGATTCTTAAATTATTGTTATTCAAACGTGAGTATTTTTACCTGCGGGTACCCATTTACCCTGTCGGGTGACGGGTATGGGATAAAAATGTACCCACTAGCGGGTATGGGTATGGGTGACGGGTAATCTCAAATGAGACGGGTAAGGGTATGGGGTGGCTCCACCTGTACCCAAACCCCGCGGGTGCCATCCCTGCTGGCGGTTGGTGTTGCGTCGGGTCTCGAAGACGAAAGAACACCCCATATGGGTCTTCTACAAGTGTGAAATGGACAAAGTGACTGCAATATTGTGCGGTTGTTCTTTGGTTTCAAAATAATTTGAGCTCAATGTTTACTTGATGTTATGCAAAAAGATTGCAACTTTGGTTTTGGGAGAAGAATCCATTGATCTATTGATCAAGAGAGTTAGGTAGAGAAGAAACAATTGTGCAAGTCAAGAAGTCAACGGAGAAGAGCAAAAGATGAAAAAAGTATGATTGGACTTGTAAGAGCAGTCAAGGAAGTTATGTTTTCTATTGAAGTGTGTAATTTTTCTTGTTGTGTTCTTTGGGTCAGTTCTCGTAGTTCAGAACTGCTGAAGTATGTGCCTAAGATATCATTTAGTGAAGTAAATTGAGTAGTGAAGCTTAACTCAAATTTTCTTCTCTTAGCAGGCAACTCTACACTTTGAGCCATGCCTAAAAGTAAATGAATTTGTGTTAAAAAATTAAGGAGATAAGTTTTAAGGATTAAGTTAGTAAACACTTTTTAAAATCCTCATATTTAAGGAGTTATAAGATTTGAGGAGACGTTGAGCAGTTAAATTATGGGAAAGTTGTGATTCTACTGCCATACAACTATAAATTATATCCTTATTGTACATTTTTGCATCAAAGCACGTTTGACAAACTTTTCTTTTTGTTTCTCCCAAATAAAAGAACATCTAAACTTGAAAGTTTTGCGGAACAACATCCCACAAGTACTAGCATGTGAAGAAATGTTTTTTGTTTTTATGGCACAACAGAAAATTTTAAATGATGCAACTTGTTCAAATTTGTACGTAACTCGAAAAAATTATGTTTCATCAAAATATCGGAAAGATATTATGCATAGAGTGGCACTTGAGGCACCAGAAAATTCGACCCCGAAGCGGTTCGAACCCTGGTCGCACTGTCGCAGGGTGAGCCACTAGGCTACAACCTAGTCCTCAACACAGATCTTAGTGCAAACTCGATGGTCTACGTATAAGGTGTATCTACGGTGTTGGTTTGACACTTTGACCCCAACGTACACGGTGGAGGTTGTGGCCTCTCCACTATACCATCTCGCGGCTTCGGTTCTTGTTTTCTCTCTGCCATGGCAAGGAGGCTAAGCTCTTACCGGCCGGCATACGTCAAGGACTCGTACACTCAATATTGTACAATGTGTCACTAAGCTGCAGCTTAATAATAACTATTTAAGGCATCATATCCCCTGTTCGGCGATGTACACGTGAAAGAGATAAGTGCTCTTTCTTGTGGGTAGGGTTACTTATTTGAACAAAAGTCCGTCAAATTGCCGCAATCTTAGATGTGAAATAGCAAATCTGAATTAACTACTCCTACTACACAGTAAGTCTGACTCGCTGCCACATCGGACTGTCCTGTTTGATCCAAATGGACAGATGGTGGTCTTGTCTCTGGCCGGCATTACCACGAACCTAACCGGATCGTGTGTTACATCACACATTCCACGCCGCCTTGATCAGTTCCCATGGTTATGGGGTATCAGTGGTCCGGCGGGCATGAAACACACGGACGCACTCACGGCGTGCTTTCTCTCGCCGGTCAACGTCAGTGATCGCCCAGCCGGGAGAAAGATAATGCAAAGGAAAAAAGAAGTACGTAGGCCAATTGCAGTGGCCAACCCTCGCCTCCAATCGGCGTTTCTCCCTGGGTAGAACAACACCGCCGCCGCCACCACCCGCCGGCGGCGGTCGTCTCGCCAAAGCAAGTCGTCGTAGCTATAGACCTACAGCGACCTGCCAACTCCTACTCCTGCCTGCGTACGATACATGATGGACGAGCCCCAGCCGCTTCCGCCCAAAGCTTTGCAACTTTAATTTAGATCAGATCAACTAAACAAATGGCAATGCTAGCCCTGTCATTAGAAGAAGATGGCACGGCCGATACGAGATATCGGCCTTCGAATATTCAATCCCTGCCGGTGCTCGCATGCCATCGTCGATGTCCTTGTCATTTGCGGCAATGATTTCCGGCTTTTGAAGCCCGGGATGCATGCCCTGTCAGCTTAAACTACCCGTGGCTGGAGTTGCAGGGCCACCCCGGCCGGGGTATCGTCTTGCTTTTTTCCTTTTGCAGCGAGGAAATGAATGTAATGCTGTCTTTTGTTGGAAGGAATGAAAAACCCTACTACGTACTCCTGTTCTGCATCTTATCCGGCCGGCCGGTGTGGCATCCTCGCCCAGCGCTTATCCACTCCCTCATGCATGACAGGTGCACACAAGTTTGGCCTGCCTGCCTGCGTGCTTGGCTGAAATTGATCCGCATTTCTGTTTCAAATGGTTATAGTAGATGAAGGATTTAGTAATAGTATGCATGCTGATAAATATCAAATAATCAGGTTCAGAATCAAATATTTATTACTCGGAGTACTTTTTTGCGAAAATATCAAATCTATTACAAAAAAGTTCACCGGCAGTACAATGCATTTCAAACATAATAAAAATTTCATCAAGATTCTGAGACCACTCCCCCCTACTGAAGCCAGCATGACCTTGTCAATGACAGCCAGGAAGTCTTCGTGAACATGCCCCTAAGGACCAACGCGATGGAGACATGGAGCCGCAGCTTGAACCCTTACATATATCTAAATCATCTGACACCAAATCTCGTCACATGACGAGAAACCCTAACCTCATCCTTTCAAGGAGACGACAGGAATCTACATTGAAGCTCCATCGACTACGTTCAGCCGGACAAACTTGAGGGGGATTGGAGCTCGGAAAAAAACTTGACGAAGTCCACCTGAGCGCCCCAACTGTGAGGACTAAAAAACCCCAAAACTACCAACCGGAGCAAAGCATCGGGATTCCACTCCTCACCCCCGGCCGCCGGAGCGGCAGGCGAAGTGGAGTCGAATTCACAGGCTTGCTGATGAAGCCTGGAGAGGAGAGTTTGTCCTACCCGCCTAGGGTTAGGGAAGGAAACAAGAGGAAGTCAATTGTGTCCCCCCCCCCCGGGTTATTACTCCAGTACTTAGCTATATGATCCATTTAGAAGCATAAGATGCGTTAGACTTTGGTTCCAAATATCCAAGGAACTTCAAACAAAATGTACTTAGCTAAGTATTGCTCCTTTTTTTGCAGACAAACGTGCTGCTTGTGTTAGGATTAATTAATTAGTTTAATTAATGGAAATCCCTGCTTAGCAAAACCGATGTGCGGTTCCTCTCTCGATGGGTCACGTCCTATTGTAATGGACGCGTTCTTTCGATCCATCGCTTGTAAAGGTCGCGCCTGTGCGACCCGTCCCTTCCGGGGATATAAATATGTACATCATCGACATCCATCATTAGTGATTGATTACTGTTCATTCACACTGTTTCTTCACACGTTATCACGCACTTCTCTCCAGCGAGAGCGACAGGCCAGAACTCGTCGGAGAAGAATCTGGAACGGATATGGCTGACATATCTAAAAAAGAATTTGCTGAACTTGCCGTCGATGGCTCCAACTATTTAACATGGGCAATGGATGTCAAAATCAATTTGACGGCCAAGGGACTCAATTCGGCTATAACCACACCTGCCCAAGGGACTTCATCTGTAACAGACATAATAAGGTATTCAGTGTTGCACTTCATTCGACATCATCTTCACCCTGACCTAAAGACAGAGTATCTGATGGAGGAGAGCCCTCTGACACTCTGGAACTCCTTAAAGGAGAGGTATGATCAACAAAGGCGGTGATGTTGCTCAAGCGCAACGGAATGGGCGCTAGTCCGATTCCAAGACTTTAAGTCTGTAGCTGCATACAATTCTGCTGTTCATAAGATCAACTCCAAGCTAAGATTCTGCAATAGTGCAGTTTCTGATGCTGATCTTATTGAAAAGACACTTTCTACTTTCCATCCTTCTATGAGGATACTTGCTGAACAGTACCGTCAGCAAAAGTATAAGAAGTATTCTGAGTTGATTTACTCGCTGCTTCAGGCAGAGAAGCACAATGAGCTTCTTGAGAAGAACAATTTGGCTCGTCCAACAGGAACGATGCCTCTGCCTGAATCACACTTCAACTCTAAGAATACTCAAAAGTTCAATGGTTCCAAAAAGAACCGTAGGACATTCAATGGAAAGTGGAAGCGTAATGAGAAGAAGAATAAGTATGGAGTCCACAAGGGCAAAGGTTCTTTCAAGAAGAATGAAAGAGCTAGCAACACTGGTTGCTTCAGGTGTGGTTGTAAGGAACATATTGCAAAGAAGTGTGACACTTCAAAGCATTTGGTGGAGTTGTACCAACAGTCACTTGGAAAGGGCAAGAAGGCTCAGGGGAACCAGTATGAAGCACACTTCACTGGAAATGAAGATGGTACCCCTACGGTTGATGGTTCTCGAGATGATTTTCTGAACATGGACAACCAGGAGCAGAATCAGCAAGTGGAAGATCCAATACTAGATGTCGATGACATGCTAGTGGAATTTGGTTCTACTGACATATATGGAGACCAGATTTAGTCTCATTTGTCTAAGTATTGTAATGATGTTATTAGACATATTACATGTGTTGTAAAATAAGTTATGTCCTTAGACATAATGTGTTTGCTATGTCGTGTGACATAGGGCTTGTAATAAGTACAAGACATATATAGTTTGTAATGTATGTATTGATTCTATAAGAGTTTGATTATATACTGAACTTTGTTCTTTTACTCTATAGAACTTCAAGGAATAATACAATGGAGGAGGAAATGTGTTTAGTGGATAGTGGATCTACTAACACGATACTTAGGAGATGAAGTATTTCCAAACACTCAAGAAGAGTAATGGAAGTGTCATGACAATTGCTGGTCGAGACACAGTAATTGTTGGTTCTGGTCAAGCTACAATTACACTCCCTATGGGTACTAAATTGGTAATCCCGGATGCTCTGCTGTATCCAGATTCTACTCGTACCTTGCTGAGTTTTAAAGATATCCGCAAAAATGGTTTCCATGTGGAAACTAATGAAGAGAGTGGGACTGAATGCCTACTCATAACTCAGCAAAAGGGATTTCGAAAGGAAGTCCTTGAGAATTTGCCTTCTCTATCTTCTGGGTTGTATTATACATACATTAAACCAGAGACGCATTTGGCGTACAAGATAATTTTTCAGAATCTTGATAAGTTCAAGATTTGGCATGGTCGCCTGGATCATCCTGCTATTGGGATGATGAGAAAAATTATTGATGGTTCTGTTGGACACAACATAACGGATAGAAAGTTCCCAAAATCATCGGATTTTGTATGCACAGCATGTGCAACTGGGAAATTGATCACAAGGCCATCTTATGTGAAATTAAAGGATGAGCCGCTTAATTTTCTTGAACGCATTCAAGGAGATATTTGTGGTCCAATACAACCGTTATCTGGACCATTCAGATGTTTCATGGTCCTAATTGATGCATCAACGAGATGGTCAAATGTGTGTCTACTATCAACAAGGAACCATGCTTTTGCAAAGCTAATTGCTCAGATCATTAAATTGAGAGCAAATCATCCTGAGCATAGGATAAAAACCATCAGAATGGATAATGCTGCAGAATTTAGTTCACGAGCATTTAATGATTACTGCCTAGCTTTGGGCATTTCTGTGGAGCACTCAGTACCTTATGTACATACCCAGAATGGTCTTGCGGAATCACTTATCAAGAGGATCAAGTTGATAGCAAGACCGCTCCTGCAGAATAGTAATATTCCAGCTTTATGTTGGGGTCATGCAGTTTTACATGCTGCAGAATTGATACAAATTCGACCAACTGCATATCATACGGTCTCCCCCTTGCAGTTAGTACGTGGAAACCAGCCAAGTATTTCCCATCTGCGGCAATTTGGTTGCGCGGTATATGTACCGATCTCACCACCGCAGCGTACATCAATGGGCCCTCGTAGACGAATGGGGATCTATGTGGGGTACAATTCTCCATCAATTATTAAGTACCTGGAACCCCTGACAGGGGATTTGTTTACAGCCCGGTACGCTGATTGCATTTTTGATGAAGACAATTTCCCGGCATTAGGGGGAGAGAATAACCACAAAGAATGCCGAGAAATAGATTGGGATGTGAAAGGCATCCAGTCCTTAGATCCACGTACTAATGAGTCTGAACTGGAGGTTCAGAAGATTATAAATTTGCAAAATATTGCAAATAATCTGCCGATGCATTTACTGATTATAAAGGTGTCACAAAATCAAATGTTCCGCTATGAATGTGCGGAGAGAGTGGATGTGACCCATAGATCTACTCAGGCACCTAAGAGGGGGAGGAATCTGGACACAAAGGACAAGGCTTTGCAAAAGCGTCCAAGGGGAATGAGGAATCCTCAAATAGTAAATGCAAGTCAACAAAATGTTGATATTCAACCTAGGGTTGAAGGACACCTGAAGGATGTTGGACATCCAGAACCCAACACGAGTGTGCACACAAATTTTGGTGTTGGGACATCTGAAGACCTTGATCCAATTGTTGAGGGAAATCATGAAGGATCAAAAGGTATTGATGAGATATCCATTAATTACATTGATTCAGGAGAATCATACAATAGAAAGACTACAGTTGTCGACATTTATTTCGCCTCTAGAATTGCAGAAGGCCTTGATTTGGATCGAGAACCTAAGTCTATGGCAGAGTGCATGAAGCGCTCAGACTGGTCCAAATGGAAGGCAGCAATTGAGGATGAATTACGCTCGCTCATAAAAAGAGGGGTATTCACTGCAGTAATACCCACTCCTCAGCATGTGTTCCCTGTGGGAGCAAAATGGGTTTTCGTTCGTAAGAGGAACGAGAACAATGAGGTGGTGAGATATAAGGCGAGGCTTGTAGCACAGGGGTTCACGCAGAGACCCGGCATCGATTATGATGAAACATATTCTCCTGTTATGAGTGGAACAACGTTCCGATATTTAATATCACTGGCAGTGAAAATGAATTTGTCTATCCAACTGGTGGATGTTGTGACTGCATATTTATATGGGTCGCTGGATTCGGATATTTATATGAAAGTTCCTGAGGGAATGAAGCTTCCGAATCCAAAGGCTAATCGCAATATGTATTGCGTAAAGCTTCAGAAGTCATTGTATGGTTTGAAGCAGTCGGGAAGAATGTGGTATAACCGACTGAGTATATTCCTTCTTCAAAAGGGATACTCAAATAATAATGATTACCCATGTGTGTTTATTAAGAAATCTAAGAATGGATTTTGCATTATTTCTGTGTATGTGGATGACCTGAATATCATTGGGACTACACAAGAAATACATGAGGCAAGTAATCATCTTAAGACGGAGTTTGAGATGAAAGATCTGGGTAAGACTAAATTTTGTTTGGGCTTACAACTTGAACATCTTCCTTCAGGAATACTTGTTCATCAGTCTGCTTATATCCAAAAGATTCTTGAGAAATTTAATATGGATAAAGCATATCCATCGAAAACGCCTAATGGTTGTTAGATCTCTTGATAGAGATAAAGACCTATTTAGACCTAAGGGTGATGATGAAGAGGTATTAGGACCTGAGTTTCCTTACCTCAGTGCTATTGGAGCACTAATGTATCTAGCAAACTGCACCAGGCCTGATATATCATTTGCAGTAAATTTATTGGCTAGATTCAGTGCATCACCAACAAAGAGGCATTGGGTTGGTGTGAAGAACATTTTCAGATATCTTCAAGGCACCAAAGATCTTGGTTTGTTCTATCGGAAAAATCAAGATAAGACCATGGTGGGATATTGTGATGCTGGATACCTATCGGATCCCCATAATGCCAGATCACAGACTGGTTTTGTCTTCTTGAGTGGAGGTACGGCCTTTTCTTGGAAGTCGACAAAACAAACTCTGGTGGCTACATCCACGAATCATTCTGAAATTATTGCTTTGTTTGAAGCATCATGTGAATGTGCATGGCTTCGCAGAATGATTAACTTTATTGAAAGTTCAAGTGGGATTGGATCATTGGAATCACCCACTATTATCTATGAAGATAATGCTGCATGTATTACACAGATGCAGACAGGTTATATAAAGAGTAATATTACAAAGCATATTTCTCCTAAGTTATTTTATCCCCATGAGTTACAGCAGACCGGGGAGATAAATATTTTGCAAACGAAGTCATGTGATAATCTTGCTGATTTGTTTACAAAGTCATTACCAAGTTCTTTATTTGAGAAGTACATCAATGGAATTGGTATGAAACGACTTTGGGATTTGCAAAGTTCAGGGGGAGTGTCTCCCTAAATGATAATCTGTTTGTGATCCTCGGATCTTTGATATTGTGCTTTTTTCCTTTATAAGTTTTCCTTAATGGTTTCTTATGTGAGGTTTTTAATGAGGCAATAGTAATGCAGGCATTGTGATATGTCGGTTTCTCCTTATTTTCCCACTGGGTTTTTGGAAGGAGTTTTTGATGGCATATTGTACATATCTCCTCATATTTTTTCTACAGGGTTTTTGGAGGAGACTAATCGTGATGATGATGACCAAGATGTTGATGATGATGTTTACAAGAATAATTGAAGCAGAGATTAGGGGGAGTGTTAGGATTAATTAATTAGTTTAATTAATGGAAATCCCTGCTTAGCAAAACCGATGTGCGGTTCCTCTCCCGATGGGTCACGTCCTATTGTAATGGACGCGTTCTTTCGATCCATCGCTTGTAAAGGTCGCGCCTGTGCGACCCGTCCCTTCCGGGGATATAAATATGTACATCATCGACATCCATCATTAGTGATTGATTACTGTTCATTCACACTGTTTCTTCACAGCTTGCTTGGTTCCTCCCACCTGCTGAGCCAACCCACACGAAGGTTAATGCACCTCGCCAAACATCCTTTCGGCAGCATTTCCCTCAAAAAGGAAAATCCTTTCGGCAGCCTTCGTGGCCAAGCATAAATTCCCTCTGCCTCTCCTGAACGGAGTCATCGAGAGCATGTTCCTGCAAATGGAAACTGAACCTGGCATGCAGACCGACGCAGCCGGACACACCGCCACCGAACGGATTCCTGATTCATCACTCGCAAAGAATCGATGCCTAGCTGCATGTGTTTTTGACCTTTCTACTTGGAGACGCCACCACGCACCGTCAGTTCTCGACCCGTTCCCTTGTCACGACGGATCTGTGCTACCTGCCTCTGTTGTTCTTGATTCAGATGTCGTCTTCGGGATCAAGTACATGTTCTCAAGTATCCTCGTGCTGCACAACGTTTTGTTCTTGGTGATTATGACAGTTTGTTCCAATGATGTTAGAACCGTTTGTTCTAAATAAGGACTTGCTCTCAAGTCTCAAGTCCTCCCCGTGCTGCACAACGTGTTGTTCTTTCTGATTATGACCGTTTGTTCCAATGCTGTTAGAACCGTTTGTTCTAAATAAGGACCTGCTCTCAAGTCTACTCGTGCTGAAAAATGCTTTGTTCTTGCTGATAAAAATTACACCGTACCGTACGCTTGTTCTAATAAGAACCTGTTCTGATGAAGTATCCTCGTGCTGCAAAATGCTTTGTTCTTGCTGATTTTGACTGTTTGTTCTTTAAGTTCAGAGAAGAAAGCTTTGCGTATTCGTGAAAAAAAAGATGCTACACTTTTCAACCCTGAATTTAACCATACGGTTTGAGGTTCAACCATGTACTTAAGCTTACCATATGGTGACCTTCAACGGCCGCAAGCACGCACGAATTGTGTCCTCTCCCCGTTGTCTCACAAAGTCACAATGAAACCAGCCATGGGGCGTTCACCATCTCCAAGTGGTGCAAGATGATTTTTGTGATGGCCTGCATGTGATGTCGTCATTGGGATACGTGATTTGGCCTATTGGCTTCATGTTCCCTGAAAGCACGACTCTCATGGTGTGCTGAACTGTCCGGCTGATCCGATGGTGGTCGTGGTGCGGGGATTAATGGCAGATCTAGCGGCTTCATCATCTACGCCACTCCTGCCAGCGGCGGCGGACTCGCCGCAAATTGCGGTGACCACCGAAAGGTCTTCACGACTGTTGCTCTCTCCAGATCCGGTGGTTGTGTTCAGCAGGGAGATGCAAACTCTGAACGACGATTTGACGCAGAGGGATGGTTGTGCAGCGGCAACGGTCGCGCATCGCATGTAGTTGCTGGGATCGCAAGAAAGTGGCGGCGACAACACATAAGTTACGTCGATGATGGTGCTACTCAAGCATCTGGTCTTGAGCTCCGGGGTGAAAACCTAGGTCCGACATGTGTTGGTTATACCTGGCAATGGCGATGTTTTTCCGTCGTTACCTTGTTGAAGGCATTCCTCGGATATGTTTGGACTGGTTCTTCAGGGTGAAAACTTAGATTCTGACCTTGCTGGTTGTATCCGGTGACGGCGGCAATTGAGCGCCGCTCCCTTCATGAAGGCGTTGCTGTTGAAGAACCTCGGCGTTTGTGTGATGTCATAAGATGGTTGGTGCGGATATGGTCATTGTTTAGTTTGCAGATCGCGGATCCGAGCTAGGTTTTTTTCCTCGTCTACATATAGCTTTGGTCTTGTATGACTTTGCTTTTTTTATCATGTTTTTTGTGTGCGTGTGTTAGTGTTGGCTGTGTGCATCCTAGTTATGCAGAGGCCGGGTGTGTGCTCATTGTATTTGTATTCTCTTAATACTTTATCTTGAGATAATAAAATTTACCCTTTGTCGAAAAATGTACTTAAGCTTACTGCACGATCTTCAACTTCGGATACCGGTTAAGTTGCGACCCCAAAAAAGAAAAGAAAAAGATTGGAGAAGGTGTTTTTGCGTGACATGGCATCCAAGTTGAAGTAAAAGCTGATGTGGCATTTGCCCAGTAAGAAGAATCGATCATGACCTGCTATTTGTTGATAGCAGGTTATAAAAAAAACAAATAGCAGGTTATTTCTGCCTACTCCACCGAACCCGTTTTTTGTTGTTGATAAAAACACTTATTTAAGTTCGAACAAGTGCTGGAGAAGATATTTTGTGATTTTTGTGCAAAATTTATTTCATTATGGAACTTTGCAAACATGCAGAATGCATCCCTATGTACATGTATATTTTTCTGAAAATTTTAAAACAAAAAACTTCACCTTTTGAACCTTCCAGAAAAAAGGCTTCATAAAGGCCAAGCTCCAATACCCAAAAGAAAAAAGACCGAGCTCCAATAGCAATTTCCACTGTTTGCCTTTCATTTTTCATGTGTGAACCACAATACGAGAGCCATTAATTTTTTTTTCAGAACAAACACCCACGGAAAGACCCACAAACAAGAAATAAGAAAATACATCATAGCCTTCAAAGTCTTTCAGCTCCATTTTCTTAGCAAGCCAGAGAAAGCGTCGCCAACCTCATCATCGCAGGAAACTGCGGTAAGGAGCAGTTGCAAAAACCGCACCAGAATCTCTATCAACAACACGCACCACCATGTGCTAGGGGAATCGCAATAGGAACGTGCCGCGAGAGGCATGTCAAACTACACACTGGAAGAATGTCGGTCCGCGACGCATACTGTGAATAAATTGTTGGAGATTTGTCGCGGAACCACCAACGGGGAGGAAGAAGAACACACATATGAGGCTTTACAAAGAGAGGAGGTTCTCTCGTTTCACCTTCACACTCAGCTAGATCCAACAATGGGATTGACTATTTTGACCACCATTGTCGGAACCATCACACCACCCAAAAAATTTGGTTGCCCATATCTCCACGGGACCACACCCTCGCAAGCCCACCGATGACATTGGAAAAAACATTGTCGAGACGCGCAGGAGGCCATATGGACTTATTCCATCTTCGCATGTTTTTGCCACCTCAACATATCGGCGGCGTTGTCACCACCTCAACATTGCCGCTAAGACGCATGAACAAAAGCCTACATGAAATAAGAAAACACATCATACGAAGAACCGATCCGTTTCTTTGCGCCTAGACGGCGGTTGGAGACGAGGGGAATAGCGGCCTTGCTGGAGAAAGACAAACAAGGAGAAGGAACACAAGAGGCGGCTAGGCGAGAAACAATCATTGTTTGGTGCCTCATGTGTCCAAGTAATGCTAAATTATTCTGTGAGTGAGATCATCATGATTTACTATCAACAACGAGGGGCATATGGTGATTTAGTCAACCTTAAAACTTCGCAACTCTATTCTTTAGTAAGTAATGTGTGATTGTATGCACACCTATGTTGTACTAGTGTTTTTCAGAAATAAAAAAAGTGGCACAAAAAATTCAGGATTTTTTAAAAACATTTTGCCACTTTTTTGTGGTACTATTCATCCAGAGCAAAATGCTCTCGGGAAACGCCCTCCGGGGTTTTGGCTCCCAGGCTCAGATGAGCCCGGGAGTGAACAGTAAATACGTTAAAAATACAAAAAAGTTGATTTTTTTTGGTGAAAGATGCTTGAGTGCGTGATGTTCGTGTTAAATTTCAGAGCATTTGAACATCTGAGTAACCTTCAGCAAAAAGGACAAATTTGGGGTCTGATTTTTTTTTACTATTTGTACTTTTTGAACCTGATTCTTTTTCTTTTTGCATGGCATGGACATCATGCACTCAAGCATCTTTCACCATAAAAAAATCAGATTTTTTTAAATCTTTGTAGTATTTATCTTGATTTTACTGTTCATAGGATGTAGATGAGCTCGGGTTCCAAATTGGATATTCGATGATAACATGATTTATTTTCCTTCAGATTTTAAGGCCCCGTTGGGGTACAAAAGACAAGCGTAGAAATTTCAAAAGATAAGATTCCAATAGAAAATATATTTTTTATTGTATATTTCTTTGAATTTTTCTATGGAATGGCCTATTCCATATAAATTTTGGAGAAAAACCATACATGAGATCCTACTCCATTCTCTCTCTCTCTCTCTCTCTCTCTCTCTCTCTCTCTCTCTGTGTGTGTGTGTGTGTGTCTAAAATTAATCTGTTTTTTCTACGTGACATCTAAACAGCCTTTTTTCTGTATTTCTAATTTCTGGTATTCCAAACGAGGAATGATTGTTGTTTTTAGTGCAAATGAGTTTTTTAGGGAATCGAGGAAAGACGAATGGAAGGACGTACCGCACTGGGAGCACAATTTTTTAGCCCAGCATCCAAATGGGCCTAAGCGTACCCTACGAAACAAGCCCCTGCACGTGGCCCATGAAAACATTCTCGAGATCTGTCAGCACTGGGGCCCACCTAGCATAGCCCGTAGCCACCACGCAAAATCCGCAAAAAGTTTCATCGCCTCGTCATCCGCAGCTCCACTTTCCAGTCCGCAGTGACCGCCGCCGCCGCCACCTCCACCCGCTCCCCACCTACCCCGGCGGCGACCCCCCAGGGACATCCCGAATGGCGACGGTGGTCACGGCGTCGGCCACCGCGGCGACCCGCTTCACGCGCCTGGCGGGCATCGGCCTCCGGCGCAGCAGCTGCCGCCCCCGCACCGCCGTGCGCTTCCAGCGCCCGGGGCTCACCACCACCGCGCTCCTCAGGCCCACCGAGCTCAAGCCCAAGGACCAGGGCCAGCCCGAGACGCTCGACTACCGCGTCTTCCTCGTCGACGGCGCCGACCGCAAGGTGTCCCCGTGGCACGACGTGCCGCTCCGCGCCGGGGACGGGGCGTTCCACTTCATCGTGGAGATCCCCAAGGAGAGCAGCGCCAAGATGGAGGTGGCCACCGACGAGGCCTACACGCCCATCAAGCAGGACACCAAGAAGGGCAACCTTCGTTACTACCCGTAAGGACTCTGAAACCATGGAAATTTCGACCCCAAATGCCGTAATTTACGTTATTGCTCAAATATTGCGTCCTCCGTTTCAAAACTGGAAGCACACAAATTTAAGTTGGGACTATAATAGCGAGCCAAATAATTGGGATTGTTTAGTAGAGTGCTAGAGGCCAGATGTCTAATGGCAAACTGATTGCTGTTCTGATGAAATTGGGGGCTGTGAGGCCCTTTTAAATGGAAAAATAAGTAGTGGGCTAGAGGTTTCATCGATAAGAAGAGAATGCCATAAGTTTATCAAAATTTCAAGCTTTTTACTCCCATCTTAAGAACGAAGAATGGAATAGATTAGAGATGAGTAACAGTTGTTGACTTCCTGCTGCATTACCAGAACTCTTATTTCGTTTTTGGTTCTAGAGCCTTAAGAGGATAAAACAGTGTGTCACAAAGAGGGGGGATGCCATCCCCATGATATGAATTTGGTGATAAAATATTGGCGCCTTTACAATTTTAGTACTCCCTCGGATCCAAGTGAATTGTGGCAGCTCTAGTACAACTTTGAACTAAAGTTGTACCAAAGATGTGACAATTAATTTGGATCGGAGGGAGTAGCAAAGTTTATGGTTATGGTTTTTAGAAATTTAGTGGCCATGAGAACTAAGTTGGAGATTACATCCTTCTCATGAGTTTAGCTGGTATAATTCAATTTCCGTAATGGTGGCTCGAATTTGTGGTAGGATTAAGAGAGTAGTTGTAGTCTCCAGTCAAATGTTTACAGTCTTTTTCACCTTTATGGCTGAGACTATGGAATTATTGATGAGTAAATATGTCTGTTGTGATCTTCTAAAAAAATATGTTTGTTGTCTGGCCTAACCTTAAGGGTTACAATTTTTATGCAAATTGGCATATATGAAGATTCATTTCGTGTACTTTCTGGCAATTTGATGATCCTTTGTGGAAATGCTGGCAGACAACTTAACCTTGATTGAAAGATTTGTAAGTGGCAATATGAAGAGAAACACTTGCGCTTGTACTGATAGTTCATATATGTGTTCTAGTGGTACCAACTAAAGTGTTGTGGTGGAATGTCTATAACTAAGCTGTTTATTGTCATTTTGTGTTTATGAAGACAAACACATGATCTTTGCTTGTCATTGTTTGTGACTGTAAGTGGCAATATGAAGACAAATACTCCCCCCGTTCCTAAATATTTGTCTTTTTAGAGATTTCAAATGGACTACCACATATGGATGTATATAGACATATTTTAGAGTGTAGATTCACTCATTTTGCTCCGTATGTAGTCACTTGTTGAAATCTCTAGAAAGACAAATATTTAGGAACGGAGGGAGTACATGATATTTGCTCTTCACTGTAGATTGTCATTGTCCGTAACCGCAAGTGGCAATATGAAGACGAACACATGATCTTTGCTTGTCACTGTAGGTTTTTATATTAGCAAACCTTGCACCAACCGATGGTTTTGTTGTTGTCCTTTATTTAAAAGGTAACTTTGGAAGAAAAGCCGGCAGAGTGGTAGTTCTTTTTGTGCTTTCCTTCGTGGTATAGTGGAGAAATAATAGGAGATTAGTAGTCTTGCATCAATCACTTTCAGGAAGCTTTACTTCAATGTAGAAAGGCTATAGAGGCCGCCATATGTTTTATTTCAGGGAGAGAGAAGTCCATATTGCAACCTTGAACTCTTCCATCTGTCTAAGATTCAACCCTGAACTCTGAAACCGTCTTCAACCCTTAACTATGAAAACTGGCTAGGAATCAACCATCCCCTCTCCTCAAACTAGTTTTCACTGAGTAGGCCTGGTTTTGATCCGTTGACCGGCCAGTCAGCATCCTAGTAAGCAAGTCCGCTTAACTTAAATTTTGACCAGAAAATGGAAGTGTCCAGGAAAAAATGAAAAAGTTATCTAAAATGAACACTACTATAGTGATCAATCTGTGAAAGTTCCACACTTCTTTGCCACATAGATTTAAAAATACACTTAAATTGCATTTTCAGCCCCTTTTTTGGTCAAAATTTGAGGGCATTCCTAATTCTGTTTGGACAAAATATTTGAAACTTTCCCAGAATGATCACTATGTTAGTGTTGATCAGATTATTTTTAGAAAAAATCCGAACACTCCCATCTTTTTGTCAAAATTTGGGGCTGAAAATGTTATTTAATTGCATTTTTATATCTGCTTGGCAAAAATGTGTGAAACTTTGCCAGAATTATCACTGTATTAGCGTTGATTTTACAGAAGTTTTTCAATTATTTTTTGACATTTTCATTTTTTGGGGACCCCTAAAGGGGCTGAAAATATAATTTAAATGTAGTTTTAGATCTGTTTACCAAAAACTTGTGAAACTTTCCCAGAACTATCACTATATTAGTGTTAATTTTGCAGAATGGTTTCAATTTTTTATGGAGACTTTCGTTTCTTAGGTCAAAATTTGAACAAAAAAAGGGGTGAAAATGTAATTTAAGTGTATTTTAAATTTGGTAAAAATGCGTGAAATTTTTCCAGAATGGTCACTATATTAGTGTTAATTTTACAGAATGTTTTCAATTTTTGGTCAAAATTTGACCATAAAAGGGGGTGAAAATGTAATTTAAGTGTAACTTTTAATCTGTTTGGCAAAAATGTGTGAACCTTTCCCAGAATGATCACTATATTAGTGTTGATTTTATAGATGTTTTTCAATTTTTTATGGGCACTTCCAATTTTAGGTCAAAAAATATTTTAAGTGGGCTTGCTTATGTGGCTGCTGACTGGTCGGTTAACACATCAAAATCAGGCCTATTCAGCAAAAACCTGTTTGAGGAGAGGGGAGGGTTGATTCCCAGCCGATTTTGATAGTTCAGGCCTTCAGGGTTGAATCTTAGGCAGTTTCAGAGTTTAGGGTTGTAATATGGACTTATCTCTTTTAGGGATTTCTTCAAGATTTTATATTCTCCTATGTATGGCAGTGGGATCACTTTTAAGTCTACTTTGGTTCCCTTTTTTCATATGCCCATCTAAAAAATAGCAGATCTCGTGAGGATACACTGTTCATATTTATACAAAATCAAATCGAGAGTGCTCTTAAAAATCTCTACGATTCAATGCCACCAAAACTTTACTGACCATAGCTAGGTTGTACTGATTCAAGTTGAAGTGTGTTGTTGAATATTTAAGTGTGCTTGGTCGTTTTTCTTGACAAAAGAAATTTTAAGCTGTTCTTTCATGCCTTATCTTGGTTCCTGTTGAAAAGGGGTTAGTGTGCATATTTAGGGGCTGTTTGGTTCTAGGCCTTATATTGCCACACTTTGCCACACATTTTTGCCAAGCTTGCCTAAGGTTAGTTCAACAAAATGAGAGCCACAAATTGGCAAGCCTAAGGGAATCTTGCCACATTTTTTGTGTGTATGTCATGTGGGGCCCTAGTATGGCTTGCCTAAGGCGTGGCTTGAACCAAACACCCACCTAAGTTGATCAAACTTGCCTAACGTTGGATGTGCAAACCAAACAGCCCCTTATTAAAGTACTTATTTTCTTGTTGAGCTTTTATTTGACATAATCTTCAAGTGAGAAATTCCCCTGCTTGCTAGCAAGGCAATTGAGATAATGAGTTTATGCAACTATTGCCCCTGTTGATAACTGTGCGTGGCTATTCCTGATATCATCTGTTATATCAGGTACAACATCAACTGGAACTACGGGTTACTTCCCCAGACATGGGAGGACCCGACAGCTGCAAATGCTGATGTTGAAGGAGCACTTGGAGACAATGATCCTGGTAGTTAACTTTGGTGTTTTGCTATCTTGATGTGCATGGGTTTTGTATTAGCTCTATCCACTCTAATAAATATTTCCCTTGGACTTATTTCTCAGTTGATGTTGTCGAGATTGGTGAAAGGCGGGCCAATATTGGGGATGTTCTTAGGGTGAAACCATTGGCCGCTTTAGCGATGATTGACGAGGGAGAGCTTGACTGGAAAATTGTGGCCATCTCTCTGGATGATCCCAAAGCATCTCTTGTGAATGATGTAGATGATGTCGAGGAGCATTTTCCGGTATGATTGATGTCCTTGTCCTTACGTTTTACTGGTTTTAGTGTTTGTCCTTGTTCTCCTTTGGTATCTGGTGCCTATATGTCCTTAAGGAAAGTAGGACATGCACATATATCATATGAGTGCCCTTTTCTGTTTCTAGTATTGACCTCGGCTAAGTAGCTTGGGAGCAACTCAGTTGTACCTACCTCTGGATGTTTCCTTTGCACTCATTTCCCCTAATTAATATAATGCAGATATCAGTGTCAATGAAAAGAAAACACAATTACTCCTGGTATAATTGTTGAACTCTAGTAATCTACCACATGCTTTTCTGTAACAACCACAAGTAAATTTACATGAGGCTTTTTCCTGCCTGTGGTTGTTAGGTTTTTATGTTAAAAATGTGCAAGTTATCATTTCTTTTCCAAGTCCAGATCAGTTCCACAGTTGGCATTGACTGAAACCTAATGGCAACTAATGATACCCCCTATCTGTCATGTGTTCTTACCAACACTTTGCGGCACCTATTCAGGGAACATTGACTGCAATCAGAGACTGGTTCAGAGACTACAAGATACCAGATGGAAAGCCCGCCAACAGATTTGGCCTCGGCAACAAGCCCACAAGCAAGGTAAGGCCGATCTTAGCTCAGTTTCTTGGTTTACCCTCCTGAAACGCAGAAGATATTTATACAAATATATATCTGATGGTATCTATCTATCCTTGTTTGCCGCAACCAGGAATATGCCCTGAAGGTGATAGAAGAAACCAACGAGTCATGGGAGAAATTGGTGAAGAGGAAAATCCCGGCGGGAGAGCTCTCGCTAGCCTAGCCTTTTATAGGCCCATGAGAAGCCAACAACACATTCTTTCAGTGACATACCTAAGCGTGCGTGCTGCTCTTTTGTGATATATACCTATGAACATGCTTTTCTTCATCTGCAGAACATTTCGCGTACCTGTGTGTGTAACAACAGGAATAAATGAATAATCTGGTGGGAGTGAATAAGGATTTCTGAGCAAGTTTTTCGCAATGAAACTGAATGCTTTTTTGTCCAGTTAATTAACACGCAGCTCCGCAGAAAATGGGTCAAAATGGATCATCTTCCTGGGAACTTGGAAAGTTGGGCTGGCTGGGAGAGTGCGTGGCTACGAAATGAGAAGATGCATTTGCCCAGTTTTTCCTCCTCTTCTTTTTCAAAAGTTTGTCTCCATGCCACCATGGCCATGCCTCTGGTTTTCTCTCTCAGAGGAAGCCATGCCTCTGTTGCAAGGCCTGGGCTGGGGTTGGGCTGTCAGCCAGTCTCAGGGTGGTGGTGCCGGCCGCTGCATGGGGCATGTCAGCGTTCGGTACACACCTGTCTTCCCCCTCGCTCGCCACCGCACCGGAATCAACCGCCACCTCCGCGTCTCTCTCTCCACGTCGGCATCTTCTCCGACCAAATCATGGCACGCATGCATATACTACTGCATGCAATGCATCAGTCCGACTGCTCGGACAAAGCTCGCTAGCTCAACCAGACCAGCCACAACCGAAGCAATGGCGCGGCACTTCGCGGCGGCGGGGGCGGGGGCGGGGGCGGTGCAGCGGTACTACTGCGGCGGGGCGTGCGACGGCGGGGACGACGGCGCGGTGCAGGCGATGCTGCAGTGCCAGCGGGTGAGCGACTTCCTCATCGCCGCCTCCTACCTCTCCATCCCGCTGGAGCTGCTCTACTTCGCCTCCTGCGCCGGCCCGGCGCCGCTCAAGTGGCTGCTGCTGCAGCTGGCCGCCTTCGCCGTGCTCGGCGGCGCCACCCACCTGCTCGCCGTCTTCTCCCTCGCCCACCCGCACTCCTCGGGCCTCCTCCTCGCCTCCACCGCCGCCAAGCTCCTCGCCGCGCTCGTCTCCTTCGCCACCGCCGTCTCCCTCGTCGCGCTCATCCCGCGCCTCATCCGGGCCAAGCTCCGGGAGGCCTTCCTGCGGGCCAAGGCCCGCCAGCTCGACCGCGACCTCGGCCTCATCCGCCGCCGCGTCGAGGCCACCTCCCGCGTCGTCCGCATGCTCACCCACCGCATCCGCAGCTCCCCGCTCGACGCGCACTCCATCCTCCACACCACCATGCTGCACCTCGCCGACGCCCTCGAGCTCCACAGCTGCGCCGTCTGGATGCCCGGCCGCGACGCCGGCGACGACCTCCACCTGGTGCACCAGCTCAGCCTCAGGGGCAAGGGCCCCGTCCGCGTCGTGCTCGGCTCGCAGGCCCCCATCTCCCCGGATGACCCGGACGTGGTCGACGTAATGGCAAGCGAGGCTGCCAAGGTGCTCAGGCCAGGCTCGGAGCTCGCGACGGCGAGCAGCGGCGAGCTCCAGCCGCCAGGTGCCGTGGCTGCCATACGGATCCCCATGCTCAAGGTCTCCAACTTCGACGGGAGAAAGACACCGGTGGCGAGCTCATATGCCATATTGGTGTTGGCTCTTCGCAGCAAGGCATCAGGCTCCGGTTCCAGAGAGTGGAGCGGCCATGACCTGGAGGTTGTGCAGGTTATCGCCGACCAGGTCGCCGTGGCGCTCTCTCACGCGGCGGTCCTAGAGGAATGGCAGGCCATGAGCGACAGGCTTGCCGAGCAGAACAGGGCCTTGCTGCACGCCAAGCAGGACGCGATGATGGCGACCGAGGGCATCAACAGCATCCAGAGCGCCATGTGCGAAGGCATGCGAAGGCCGATGTACTCGATCATCGGCCTGCTCTCCATGGTGCGGCAGGCGGAGGACATGCGCCCCGAACAGAGGCTCGTGGCCGACGCCATTGCCAGGACGAGCACCCTGTTGCTGGCGCTGATGAACGACGTCGGCACGGAGACGTTGACGGTGAACCGCATGCCGTTCGACCTGCGCTCCTTGATGAGGGAGGCCATGAGCGTCGCGGGGTGCCTGGCCAGCTGCGGCGGGGCTGGTTTCTCGTACCAGCTGGAGAACGGCTTGCCTGAGTGGGTTGTCGGCGACGAGACGAGGGTCTTCCATCTCCTGCTGCAAATGGCGGGTGATGTGCTCGGTCGGCGGCGTGATGGAGCAGGGCGTCTCTCATTCTCCATCAAAAGCTGCAGCGCGGACCAAAAGGATTGCATCCCGGTGTGGCCAAATCTGTCTGCAGGTTGTAGCATATGTGTTGAGTTTCAGGTTGCCATGGAAAGATCAACTGGGTGCAGCCAGCCACCCAGCAGTCCGACCAGCTCTCAGATCAACATGTGCAAGAAGATTGTGCAGGTTGGTACTCACTTAGTCGCTTGGTATACCAAAAGAAAATTTTGCAGCTCCCGGTTGTTAATCCAATCCATCGCCTCATTTCTTCAGATGATGAACGGTACCATGTGGTCGGCATCGGATGGCGAAAGCATCACCCTCATCCTGCACTTCCAGCTGCAGCAATCACGCGCGTGCCGAAGAACGTCGTCGTCCATCCCCCACTTCAATGGCCTGAGGATCCTGCTCGCAGACGGCGACGGCATGAGCCGGGCGGTGACCCAGAAGCTCCTCGAGCAGCTCGGCTGCCAGGTCATATCGGTGTCGTCCGGCGCCCATTGCCTGGCCTTGCTGGGGAGCGCCGGCTCCTCCTTCCAGCTCCTCCTCCTGGACCTTGACATGGATGCATTTGAGGTGGCACTCCAGATCAGGGGGCTCAAGAACAGGCGTTGGCTCCTCATAGTTGCTGCTCTCGCCGTGACCGTCGACGATAACATCCGTGAGATGTGCCGCCACTCGGGGATAAACGGCCTGATCCAGAAACCCCTCACACTGACGGCGCTGGGAGGTCAGCTCCATAGAGTCCTTCGGAACTGATGATGGAATGAATCTAGAGATTTCAACAAGTGACTACATACGGAGCAAAATGAATGAATCTACACTCTAAAACATGTCTACATACATCCGTATGTTGTAGTCCATTTGAGATGGCTAGAAAGACAATTATTTGGGAACGGAGGGAGTAATGCGCATGAAATCGATAGGGGGGCGGACTAAACCCGAAAAAAGGGGAGGGGCAGCATACACTCACCAGTCACCAAGATAGCAGCATCAGCCCAAGCGCATGAGTCCTGGGACAAATAACAAGGAGCAGATGAACCAGCAGAATCTCCAACTGATAATGTTATATGCATGTATATAATGTCTTGTATTGTCCTCTGTAACTGTTGTATTGCTACTTATTGGCTATTGCTGCTGCTTGCACGATCATATCATCATCTGGCTTCCTCACTGAAGATGCTTGCGAAAATCACCGGAACTTGCGATCAGTGTCGTGCAAAACAGCACGGCAACAAGTCGCAATCTGCACTATATTGTTCTCTGGCTCTTGCTGGTCATCAACGGAACAAAAATATAAAATGCATTTGGCATGGACGCATGGAGTGCCTAACTTCTGAACATCAATGGCATATGAAAAATAATCAACTGTTTAATCGCAGATCGTGGAACTGGGTATTCAGCAACACACGTTGAGCAAATTATTTTCACCACACCATCAAGCAATGAAAACCAAAGATGCTGGGTTCTTCCAGTTGAAGAATGCAGGCCTAACATCGCAGACACAGACGTTACAAAACAGTTTACAAATCGGCTAAGCATCTGAATCATTTTCATGGTCTAAATCTTAAGGAAGAGCAAAACTAACACCTATGAATGAACCTAAAGCAAAGTGACAGAGTCACTAGACGCAGCAGACAGAGACATGCAGATTGTACAGCTACAGCATGTCGGCGCTGATCATTAAGTACTTGATAAGGTCTTGTAACTCAGCAACTGAATACAGGTCTAGCTGGCTCGGCGCACCTCATCAACTTGTACCTGCAGGAACGTTGGTTAGTAGCAGTTGTGTTTGGATAACATGAGTGGATGCTAACAAGGGAAGAGGATATCTCACGCAAAATATCTTAACTAGAGATGGTAAATTCAAGTGGTGCCGTGTGCTCAGCAGGTAAGACAATGCAAGAAAGCTCACTGGGATGTTACTCTAAACTTTACTGCAAACCGGCTGCAGCCGGTCACAAAACAAATTGAACTCCTATAAGTATGACTCTGCAATGTAGATATTCAGGAGAGATTTCAAGTGGGGTAGGGACAAGATGTCTACTATGGCGTCTAGATAATTCAGGTGCTCTAAGGAATATGAAACCAACATTACCCATGTATAGATAGAAGATTCTGTCATTATTATGCATAGACCAAGAAGTCCAGACAGCATCTCAGTATCATTAAATAGAAGAAGCACATTGAGAGATTTCAAGTGGGGTAGGGACATACTCCCTCCGTTACTCAGGTGCTCTAAATATAAGTCTTTGTAGTCACCACTACAAAGACTTATATTTAGGAACGGAGGGAGCAGATTGCTAGATCTTACTGTATCATTGCATAGAAGAAGCACAGTTATAACAAAACTGTTTCTGCCTTGGCTCTATCAGTAACTATGTCTGGCTTCTCAGTTACTAGTAATGTGTTGAATAGATGGCTGAAGTAGGATGCATTTGTATTTGAGAATTGGATGTGCATGGATATATCGAATTAAGGGTTACAGTACAGGAAAACAAAGAACTGAGGAGTTGCTGGCAATTTAGAACTGACATCAGCAAGTCTGATGTAGAGAATAAATAATTAAATCTGAGATCCAAGTTATGCAATTATCTGGGCTTAGTCGTGTAAACAAACCGAAACCAAGCTTTTTTAGCACGCTCGATTTCAGGTCTTTCGCAGTTTTTCCAACAATATACTACTCCCTCCGTCCGGAAATACTTGTCATCAAAATGAATAAAAGGGGATGTATCTAGATGTATTTTAGTTCTAGATACACCCTTTTTTGTCCATTTTAATGACAAGTTTTTCCGGACGGAGGGAGTACTTCATTCTCACTGAAGAGCATAACTGCAGAATTTAGCAGTATCTTCTAGCTGACGGGATGGAACAGTTACACTGGGGCTCCATGTTGTTCCAACTTGCTGGGAGAATATAGCCCCTGTGTTGTACAATTCTATCCTCTGCTCCCCCCATTCCTTCTCTAACCCCAGTGTAACTCTGCTCTTTGTAACAACTCTATGGGTTTTGGCAATAAAGTTCAGGCAGGCGTAAGCCCGCCGTTGACGCGTCAAAAAAAAGTCATACTACCACACAAGAGGGTTACCATTTGTGACAAAATATTCTGATAGCCAGACACTACATAACAAGAATGCACGGCAACTGTAAAGTTCATGTGCTAATCTACTACATGACAAGAATGCACAAAATATTCTAACTCAATTTTCAAGCAATTTTACAAAGCAAATCTACTGTAATTGACCCTAACAGACGCTAAATAACAGAATCCACAGTATCTGTAACATGATTACCCAGTAAGAAAGTTAAACTGGTGAAGCAAATAGCATACTAAGTTGTTTCCTGAAGACCAGATGCAAGATGGCGGGGTGACAGTCATACCCGAGCTAGGGGCCGAGGCCCTTAATGGCGTCAAGGAGCAGGCCGTAGACCTCCTTGGCCAGATCGTGCCGCTTAATCTGCGAGTGCACTTCTGCATCCAGCTGCCGCCTCCACTTGGCTTCGATCCATCTCGCGTCTTCCGTTGCTAGCTTTGACAGCCCCTTCTCCAGGGACACCCCGGACAGCGCCGGGCCATCCGTCTTCCAGTACGCATCGAGCACCTCGGTGGCCACCGGGAGCATGGCTGCCGCGTCCGGGACGTTGCCGCGCCCGCGCTCCTCCTCCTCGTCGTCCTCCTCTTCCTCCGGCGCGGCGTCCTTCTCGGCAGGCAGGCCGAAGTTGGCGCCCCAGACCTTCTTGCAGAGGTCGCGCAGGCGCTGCTCGTGCCGGCTGACGACCGCGGACGGCACCGCGTGGTCGAACTTGCTCTTGAGCCGCTTCAGCTTGTAGTACACCTTGGGCTGGTCGATGTGCGGGGCGATGGAGCCCCGGATGGCGTCGAAGAGCGCGCCCATGTCCGGGAGGCCCGGGACGCGGCCGTGGCGCACGCGGAAGGCGGCGGCCGCGTTGAGGAGGGCGACCTCGTCGGCGTCGCTCCAGACCACGCCGTAGGATCTGGCGCCGGAGGAGGACGCGGCGGGCGCGCTGGCCGCGAGCGCGGCCAGCGCGGCGGCCTCCTGGAACGCGCGGACGGGCCTGCGGAGGGCGGGTAAGGGCGAGGAGTCCCGGGGCGCGCGGGCTCTGCGGTCGGCGGGCGCGGTCACCGCGTCGGAGTCCGGGGGCGCGCGGGGCCTGCGCGTGCGCTCGCTCCTGCGGGAGGGGGAGCCGCGCGGGCTAGGGTAGGGCTCCGGGCGGCCGTCGTCCGGGCGGGGCCTGGGGCGGGACGAGCGCTTCCTCGACCCCGGTGGGGACGGGGTCGCCGCGTCGGCCTCCATGGCGCTCGGGGCCGGTCGCTGCCTTGGATGGCGTGGGCGCGGGTGCGGGTGCGTGCGGCGTGCGGGTGCTGGTGCGACGGGCGTGCGCGTCGTGGGCTCGTGAGGTTATCGAGTTGGGCGCTCTGGAGCCCGGGCTGGGGTGGGTGACCAGAGGCAGAGCGACAGGCAGCAGAACGTGAGCGTCGGTTTGGTTTTGGAGGAAATTTCCTGCCGGAG
Source organism: Aegilops longissima (assembly GCA_021605205.1). Taxonomy (NCBI): domain Eukaryota; kingdom Viridiplantae; phylum Streptophyta; class Magnoliopsida; order Poales; family Poaceae; genus Aegilops; species Aegilops longissima. The sequence continues at coordinate 581,186,100 of CM038681.1, read as the reverse complement.
ACACCGCGGAAACGTTAGCATTTGCTCTCGTATATGCCGCGGATGGTGATGCATTTTGTGTAAACTTGCTGAAACCTAGATTTTTTTTTTCAAATAATATATACAAGAGCCCAGGCGAGATGCGAACAAGTCGTAGGTAGAATCCACACAACGCCTATGCACTAGCAACTACGGCTACTCTCTCACGAAAGGATCTAAAGCACCAGCTCCGCCTAGCTCGGCCTTCCTCCAATCATCTATCTCATCTAGGATCTCGGCCTTAAGTTGTGCCGCTGATCTTTGCCTCGAAACATTGTTGAACACTTGTGCATTGCGTTCCTTTCATAGGGCCCAAACAATTAGAATCGTGGTGGAGTCAAATCCTCTTCTCAGCTTGCCATTGAAGTGCATCCTCTGGTCTAGCCACCATTGCAAGAAAGTGACATATGTGGATGGGATTTGAATGTTGAGCCTCCATTCGTTGAAGCATGAGTGCCACACCTCTCGCGCGTAACCACGTTGTGCAAGGATGTGATCGGGATTGTCCTCATCTTGCAGACACGTATAGCAGGCCGAAGGTGTATCTTGGAGACCATGCCGAGCTAGACGGTCGGAAGTCCAAAGGCTATATTGGCAAGCGAGCTACATGAGGATTTTGCATTTGAGCGGCGCCCAACTTCGCCAAATGCAGCCAGCGGTGGGGGTTTTGACTTGTCCCATGCAAAGCCACTTGTACGTGGCGCTTGCATTGTATTTTCCGAACGCGTGACAAGGCCAAATGAATTGGTCAGGCTCCGCCAAGTTCCTCTCCACGGTGTTGATGGCCTGGCATAGCGAATAGACTTGCATGTGGCCCAAGAAAGAGAGCTCCCCTTGCACATCATGCGTCCAGGCATTATCATTGAGTGCATCTCTCGTTGTTCTTCTATTCTTGTTCCTCGTACTGACCAGCTCGTGAAGTAACGGGGCGATGTCAGCGACCGCAGCTCCATGGATCCAACGATCTTCCCAAAAGAGGACTTTTGATCCCTCACCCACCTTGATTTGGACGAAGCTATTGAAGACCTCTCGCGCTTGGTCATCAACTAGGATGTGCAACCCTTGCCATGGCCTGCTCGGGTCAGATCTTCTCAACCATTCCCATCGCACACGAAGTGCCAGCGCTTGCAATGCTAAGTTCTTCACACCTAGGCCTCCGAATGTTGTTGGTTTACAAACCGCATCCCACGCGACAAGGCATTGACCACCATGACTCTTCTCTTTGCCAGCCCAAAAGAATGAGCGCATCCACTTATTGATCTCCTCAAGGACTCAAGCTGGGGGGGGGGGGGGGTCAAGCACTAGGAGCTGATGGACTGGCCTTGCAGCAATTACCGTTTTGACAAGGATCAATCTCCCAGGCCGCTGAATGAAGCCTCCTTGCCACGCAAGGATGAACTTCCGTACTTGATAAAGGAGCGGCTGCCAATCCGCCCTTGTTAGCTGGTTGATCGCAAGTTGGAGACCAGGGTAACGACATGGGAAGTTTCCCAATCTACATTGCAAGACCGACTCCACTCTCTGATGATCAATCTCGTTGTGCTTGATAAGAATCACATTGGATTTGCTGTAGTTGATTCTGAGGCCTGAAGCTTCGCCGAAGATGTCGAAAGTGGCCTTGACGAATGTGAGATCTTGTGTGGACGGTCTCAGGAACAGCGCGAGGTCATCAGCATAGAGAGAGAGAGACGTTGTGTGGCCGAGACTCCTCTGAACGAGCTGAGGACTCCTTCTTTGGTTACCTTTCTAATGATGAGGTAAGGGAGTCCATGGCAATCACAAAGAACAGAGGCGAGACCGGGTCCCCTTGCCTTAGAACCTTGGCATGATGAAAGCGCTTTGCTGGGACTCCATTGACCACCACTCTAGTGTTGGCGGAGTGGAGAAGGATCGAGATCCAAGTTATCCATCTCTGTCCAAAACCCCTTGCCCTTAGGTTCTCCATTAGGGCCAAGACAGCGAGTCGAAAGCTTTGGAAATATCAAGCTTGAGAAACAGCTCCTTCTCCTTTCTCGCGTGAAGTTTCCGAGCTAGCTATCTGACGAGGAGGTAGTTGTCATGAATTTTTCTCCCCTTGATGAATTCCGATTGGTTTATGGCCACGAGCTCAGACATGCGAGGCCGTGCTCTGGTCGCGAGTAGTTTGGCAAAGAGTTTGGTGAAGCTATGAGGCAAGCTTATCGGCCGGTAATCTCCAACTTCCAAAGCATCAGGTATCTTGGGGATCAGAACAATGTGCACACGGTTGAGCTTATCGAAGCATCGACCGTCTCCCGCATACAGTTTCATCAGCGCGGCCATGATGTCTCCTTTAATGATAGGCCAAGCGATGTGATAGGATGCACTGATGAATCTGTCGGGTGGTGCTCTATCTGCAGGGATCTCTTTTATCACGTTCCAAACTTCCTCTTCTATGAACATTAGATCAAGTTCATCAAGATTGCACTCTGGGATCTGAAGGTACTCAAGGTCTAGCGCATTATCACGGGCTCCAGCCTTCCCAAGCAGGTTTTCGAAGGCCTCGGACAAAACTTCCTCTTTTCTAGCTTGGTTGGTGATGATTTCATTGCCCCTCTTGATACAGGGGATGAAATTCTTGGCACGCCTCTCGTTAGCTACGGCCTGGAACAGCTTAGTGTTGGCATCGCCATCCCTTAGCCAATGGATTCGTGATCTTTGCCTGTCTATGGTGCGCTTAAGAGACGCTAGGCCAAGCAATGAGAGCTTCAGAGTTTGACGCAATCAATTTTCCAACTATGACAAGGGTCTCACCTCCTGAGCTCTGTCAAATCTCGCAATCAGCCAGTTTGCAATCTTCATGAGCATTTTGATGTTCCCGGTCTTTCTCTGTCCCCAAGCTTGCAAGTAGGATGCCGTATTCCTGAACAGCGCATCCAGCCTTTTGAACAGATCGAAGATCGCATTACTACAAACCCAAGCCTCTCTGACGGCGTCTTCAAAGCCCTCCAGCTTGGTCCAATAAAGCTCAAAACAAAAGCGCCTCTTTGATCCAAAAATGTTGCTCGTTGAGAGGTGGAGTGGTGCATGATCTGATGCGCTGGTGGAGAGTGCTTGCATAAGATAATCCGGGTAGGCCAGCTCCCATTCAACGTACACCAGCATTCTGTCAATTTTGGTTAAGGTCAGACTATTTCTCTCATTCGACCAAGTGAACCTGCGCCCATGCATGTATAGCTCCTTGAGCTCGTGATCATCAACAAAGTTTTGGAATTTGGTCATCATAGTTCTGTTGACATTCTGATTACTCTTCTCTGATCCACGGAGTATCATATTGAAATCACCAAGGCACATCCACGGTCCTAGGCATAGCAGCCTTCGTGCATATAGGTCACTGAGGAATTTTGTTTTTAGCTCACGCCCTGGGGGGGGGGCATACACCACAGAGATCCACCACTCATTTCCGTCAAGTTGTCGAACTTTGCCGGTTAAGAAGTTAGCATCATACTGTAGGTTATCAACTTTCATGCTTGTGGAATCCCAAGCAAGCAAGATACCACGACGCGTCTCCACCGCTGGCAAATAAGCAAAACCATCAAAAGATGGTCCAAGGCATTGCATTACTAAAAACTGGTCCACGGTCTCCAACTTAGTCTCCTGCAAACACACAACGTTGACTCTCAACGAAGCAATGAACTCCCTAACTACTTTTCTCTTGGCTGGATTGTTTAAGCCTCTCACGTTTCAGCATATGATTTGTGGGTTGTGATCCATGACAAGAATCAACAACACCAACACTGATGGATATGCTCAAAGCACTCCAACCGCTACCTCGGAACCACCAGATAGGTTGACGTTGTTGGGGACACACTTGCCGAACAGCGCGATAATGACCCTCATGTGCTGTTCGCGGAGTGATGAGTCAAACAGATCTAGGAGCTCCTTGACGGCCTCATCATCAACCACCATGTCTTCAGGAACCAAGCCGAGTGCATGCAGCAGCACATTTTCCACCTTGCCGGACTTGGAAGCGCCAGTCTCAGCAGCTTTCTTGGTTGACCGCGTGGTGCGCTTGGGTGTGAATGGCTCTGCATCTGGACATAGCGAGGACACTTCGCGCAGCAGGGGGGCGAGCTTCTTGATGATGCTAGAGCAGAATTTCTTGAGACGTGCGTAGGCGATCGTTTCTTGCGGAGTCATGCCCTCCGTCGTGCCCGTCTCCGGCAGGGTCTGGGGCTGGAGCATCAATGTTGTGGACGGGGCGACCGGATGGTTTGATGCATTGCGTGGCCAGATCTCTCTTTGAAGCGCTAATCAACCATGCATGGAATTTCCGCATCCACCAATGGGGTGATTGCATGGTTCCCATCAAGGTGTCCCATCGATGCAACAGTGGCCATCAGTGGGTCCCGCTCAATCTCCTCGGGCTGCTTCTCCAGGATGGGTTCTCTTGTGTCCGCCAACACAATGATTGGCCTCTCAGCTTCCTTGGGTCCTGAGTTGTCGTGGTTGTCGGATTTCAGGTTCCGGCAGACCCTCTAGGTTCGAACTCTGGGGTGCGCGTGGAGATATCGCCTCCTACCTACCTGCACCTCGTCGCCTCGCTGGGATCTAAACTACCAAAGGAACAACACAAGAGACACAAGGTTTATACTGGTTCGGGCCACCATTGTGGTGTAACACCCTACTCCAGTGTGTGGTGTGGTGGATTGCCTCAGGGGCTGATGATGAACAATACAAGGAAGAACAGCCACGCGAGGGTCTGTTCTTGGCCGGTGCGATGAACTGCTAGGGGGAGTTCAGTCGCTCTCTCTCTGTTGATTCAAGATCTTTTTGATCCCCCTACCCTGCGGGTGGCTAGTCCTATTTATAGGCAAAGGCCCTGGGCCTCTTCCCAAATATTGAGCGGGAAGGGCGCCAACAATTGGCCATTTTGAAGGGGAACATCTAGTACACTTATCCTGACTAAAGTTGGTCCTCGCCTGTCAAAGGCTCTAGTGGTGACGCCGGCTTGGGCTCCACGATGACTTCCTTCCTGCCGTTGCGACGGTCTTGGTCTTGTTGCACTGAAATGGGTGCCTTTGCTTGATACTCTCGCCTGCGCTTGCCCCCTTTGCATCAAAGAGGGAATGAGGACATTGCACGGGCTAGCGCCCGCCTGGCGCCCTTGGTCGTCATGGCTTGCGTCATGGGCACCTCGTGAGGTACCCCGCCTTGATCTCTCCGCCTCCTCGCGAGCCAGCCTGACGAGGCCGTGCCTGAGGAAGCTTCCTGTCGTCCGCCCGCGAGGCTTGGCCCCTCGCGAGGGTCTTGAGCTCGTCTTGATGAAGATGGGCGTGCTGGGCCACCCCTTGAGCCACGCCGCAGCCGCAGCGAGCAAGTCTGGTACCCCTGTTCCTAGAACACCGACAGTAGCTCCCGGGCCCAAGGCGCGCCTGGACTTGGCTGAGCAGAGAGGCGAAGGGGCAAGTGCGAAGCGCCGCGAGCCCTAACAGCCTGTGGCCTTGGGCACCGTGTGGCAGTTGATTGGACATGGGTGCCTTAGCAACTGCGCGAATCGACAAAGGAGTGGCATCCGTCTAGGCTTTGCTTCCCTTGCCTCCTCCGGTCATTGCCCAGATCCCCTTTCTTGCGCCTTTCTTTCCTGCCTCCGAAATCTCAGATCTACTCCGACCGCGTGCCCTAGCAAGACATGGCGCCTCGCCAGACCCCGGCCGGAGCTTGGTACGCACCTGCCTTGGACTCGCCGAACGTGTCGGAGAAGGGCCTTGCCCGGGCGCGCCGGATGTTGGCGGCGCAAGGCAATGACGGGGAAGCGGTGCTCAAGGCTGGCTCCGCCCTTCCCGAGGGCCAAGGAAGCACCTTCTATCCGCTCTTCGTGAGCGCCATTGCTGCCGGTCTGGTGCCTCCCTTTTCTGAGTTCTTCTTTTCTGTCCTTCGCCATTACAAACTGCAAGCTCTGCACCTCCACCCCAACTCCGTTCTTCTTCTGGCGATCTTCGCATACAATTGTGAGGCTCATGTCGGGGTGCAGCCCTCAGTGGCCTTGCTGCGCCACTACTTCTACCTCCGGACCTCTCGTGGTCCCATTTCCGCGTGCGCGAGCTTTGCGTATGGCAGTTCCAACGCCATCTCGAAGCCCGGGAAGAGGATTGAGGGATTCAGGAGCAAGTGGGTCATGGTAGATGCTGGGCGCATCCATCCTCGGCTGATTCGCCCACGGCAGCCCACGACCTCCGACGATTGGTCTCGCTGAACTCGTGGATCCCCGCGCTGGCCGGTGCTTGGAGAAGATGAACGCGGATCTCGGGCGGGCAACATGGCGACGGGCGGCTGACGGGCGTCGCTCCCGAGGGAGTTCTGGAGCACCAGTGGCCCCGCCGCTAGTACTCGCTCGCTGTGGAGGCCCGGCCGAGCCCCGCAGTCTTGGCCGACGAAGATCTGGCCGCGGTCCTCCAATCCTTGGTCGGGGGAGACGTGGCGAGGCTGGAGGGCGCTCCTGTACCCCTGTTCCTTCGAGATGATTGGGAGCAGGCGGTGGACTCCATGCCCGTCTTCAATGGGGACGGGCCCGTGCCCACGGAGGTTCCCGAGGACCCGGCGGCCCTGGCGACGATGAACGTGTCCTCTGGCGACTCCAGCGAAGAGGAGGAAGAAGAAGAGCGGGAAGAGGGGCCTGACTCCGAGGCGACCGACGGGGAGTCGAGAGCGCCCCTCCCCCGGCATAGGTCCCGCGCTCTCCGCCTCTTGACGAGCAGCCACGAGGATGGCAATGAGCGGGGTGGCGAGAGCTTGCCCCCGATCCCGAAGAAGGACAGGACTGGGCTGGTCCCCCGCGGGTCTGCCCCGGCTCCGAGGTGATCCGCAGACGTGCCTCCTGCTCCCGGGCCTCTTGAGGCTGATCCCTGCAGCCGGCTCTCGGGCTTCAAGTATGGCCAGAGGTTGCTCGAGCTCGTGAGCGGTGACCAGTAAGTGCTTGATTCTTGTTTCATTCCTTGCTTTGTCGCCGAGGCTTGATATCTCAGATCTCTTGGCTAGGCCTGGCGCTGCGGTGAAGAAGTCAAGGAGCTCCGAGGCTTTGTCTGGGCAGCGCCCCGCCCTGAAAAGAAGGTGACGGCAAGACACGGGCCTCTCCTGCCCGGTCATCCTCACGAGGCTTGGCGGAGCTAGCTGGGGCGAGCCCAGCCCCCATGGCCCAAGCGACTCCTGAGGTATCCTTGTCTGATGCCACCGCTGCAGCTGTTGGTGCGCAGAAGGTCCTGCCTCAGGGTGCTGAGGTTACGCTGCCGTCCTCTCCTCCTACTCCACCAACTGCTGTCTCTCCGACTCCTCCCACTGTCCTGGATCGTGCTGCTGCTGAACTGGACCGGCTGCGGCAAGATATTCTGGGCGTCGACCCTCGCTTGGTGGCCGGGTGCTTGGAGCTGGCCTCCGGCTAGGTTCGCTCTGACGCTTCGATCCGAGCGGCGCTGGTTCAGGCCTCGACGGCTTGCGACGAGGAGAAGCAGGCCGTCCTTGGGACGAAGGCTGCTCACGACGCCGCCTTGGGGGAGGTAGCCGATGTCCGAGGTTGCTGCGAGGCGCTGGAGAGCGAGCTGCAGGGCCTGCGTGACCAGCTTGCCAAGGAGGCCCGCATTCGCCAAGAGAAGGAGGAAGACATGAAGGCTCGCGACGCGGCCGTCAAGGACCGGGACACCAAGCTTAATAAGCACCGTGACCGCCTGGGTGCGCTGGAGCAGGAGTTGGAGGCGAAAAAGGTCGAGCTGGACGGCAAGGCGTGAGTCCTCGCCGAGGACCGCGAGGCCTTCGCGGAGATGGAGGTGAAGGCTCGCACCTTGCTGAGGTCGCTTTACGATAGCGGCCTGGAAAGCCCGCTGGCTGGCGCCGAGGACGTGTGACGCCCGGGTAATTAGGCTACAGTAATCCCGTGTTAACGATGCCACGTCACCTCGATTCTCGCTGATAATCCCACGTTAGATCAAACGGATTCAAATTCTAAATTTGAATTAAAGTTAAAATAATTAAAGTTTTCAAAACTCAAACTAAAATGTTCGATGTGTTGAAAATATTCCCTAACTATTTGTCATGAAGAAACCATGTTTTATATAAGTCCTATATTTTTAAATGAGCTAAAACAGAGAGAAAATAAAGAAAAGGAAGACAATAAAACGGAAAACAAAATTACAAAAAAGAGAAGAGCCCCTCGCCAATCGGGCAGACGGCCCACCGGCCGACCCATCGCCCAACCGCCGCCCCACTCCCTTATCCCCGGAACCCTAACCGCTCCCCAACCCCCACTCCCCACTCCTCGATCCACCTCGCCTCCCTCCCCCCGATTGATCAGGGGAATGGACCCGTCGCCGCTGCCGGGAGCTCCACGCGCCTCCACCTCGGTCCCCGACGCCCCGCCGCCGTCGCCTCGTCTACCTCCCGCGCCTCTCCCTCGCGGGATCGACCCCGCCGCTCGTCCCCCGCGACCCATCGACGGACGCCATCGCCGCCCTCCTCTCCGTCGCCAGTGCCGCCTCGCTGGACCTCCTCGAGCCCGCCGCCAGTCCCCTACGGCCCCACCGTGAGCACCTCCCTCTCCTCGCACTCCCCTTCCTCCGTGTCGGACGTCACTGCATCGTCGTCAAGACTCCGCCGCGCTCGCCTGCGACCTCGGCGGCCCCGCTACTGCTCTCTGCTCCCCTCTGCCTTTGCTCCGCATGCGCTCGGCGGCGCTCCCCTTCCTTCAAGCGCCGCCCCCACTCGCCAGACTTGATCGCGCCCCGGCCGCCGACCCGTTCTCACGCAGCTCTCCCGACCCGGCCTCTTTTCGCTCTCGACCCGTCTGCCTCGTGGTCACGCCTGTCTGCCGCCAGCAGACCGCATGCCTGCGCCCCATTGCCTCGCGGCTGCCGCTGGCCTCCGCCGCCTCGGCCGGGCGATCGCGCTGGCCTCGCTGGTGGCTGGTCGCGCCGACCAGTGCTCGGCGCCACGCCCGTCTTTGTGTTCGAACGCTTAGGCCCTTGGGCCTATGACAGTTGGGGCCCGCCCCCTAAATGTTTTATAAAAAAAGAGAATAAAAATAAAAATAATGTAATTAATAGTTAAATTAATTAATTAATTAACTAAACCAATTAACTTAACCTAATTAATCTGTTAGTTAAACTAATTAACTTGGTTAGTTAGTTAATAGTCAATGACAGTAGGACCCACACGTAAGTTTGACTAAGTCAATTGACTGTTTGACTGCTGACATCACCCTGACATCATGCTGACGTCATAGCTGCATTTTCTAATTAAATTAATTCTGTTAATTTTAAAAATGAAATAAAACTTTTAAAATTAATATAAAATAAACCGTAGCTCGGATGGAAAAACTTTGTACATGAAAGTTGCTCAGAACGACGTGACGAATCCGGATACGCAACCCGTTCGTCCGCCACACATCCCTAGCATAGCAAACACGCAACTTTCCCCCTCCGGTTCGTTTGTCCGAAAACACGAAACCCCGGGAATACTTTCCCGGATGTTTCCCCCCTTCACCGGTATCACCTCATACCGCGTTAGGGCACGCCTAGCATCACACATTGCTTTGTCATGCATCGTCATGTTTATGTTTGCATTGTATTTACTGTTTCTTCCCCCTCTTCCCTCCGGTAGACTACGATACCGACGCCGATGTCTGCCTGCTCGACTACGGTGTTGACGACCCTCCTTCTTGTCTCGAGCAACCAGTGCAAGCCCCGCCCTTGATCACCGGATATCACCTATTCTTCTCTATACCGCTTGCATTAGAGTAGTGTAGCATGTTATCGCTTTCGCTAATCCTATATCGCTGCATAGCTTTGTCCTTGCTACTATTGTTGTTATCTTTACTGCTATCCTACTACTTAGTATAGGATGCTAGTGTTCCATCAAGGCCCTACACTCTTGTCCGTCTGTCATGCTATACTATTGGGCTGTGATCACTTGGGAGGTGATCACGGCATATACTATATACTTTACACTATTACATTACCCGTGATACTGCTCGGAGATGGGGTTGAAAGGACGGTGGCTCCATCCCGGTAGAGGTGGGCCTGGGTTCCCACGGCCCCGATCGTTACTTTGTGGCGGAGCGACATGGCAGGTTGAGACCATCTAGGAGAGAGGTGGGCCTGGCCTGGTCGGCGTCGCGGATACTTAACACGCTTAACGAGATCTTGGTATTTGATCCGAGTCCGACATTTGGTCTATACACACTAACCAACTACGCTGAACAGCTTATGGGCACTCGACGTCGTGGTATCACCAAGCCTTCGTGGACGTCGGTGATCGAGCGGCGCTACCGGATTGGAACATAAGCCTGCTCTTGTATTAAGGGGCTAGTTCGCTTCCGCCGCGTTCAGAACGTCTTGTGTGTGCTAAGGGCGATGGGCCTAGACTCGTGGCGCTTAGGTTTAGACCGCGCGGTTGACCTCTCGGTTGGCCTAGGTGGGGCTGCGACGTGTTGATCTTCCGCGGCGGGCATGACCCAGAAAGTGTGTCCGCCAAATGGGATCGAGCATGTTGGGTTATGTGGTGCACCCTGCAGGAAGTTAATCTATTCAATAGTCGTGATCTTGTAATGTGACGACTTGGAGTTGTACCTTGACCTTATGACAACTAGAACCGGATACTTAATAAAACACACCCTTCCAAGTGCGGATACAACCCGGTGGTCGCTCTCTCATCGTGGTTACGAGGAGGGGATCGCCGGGTAGGATTATGCTATGCGATGCTACTTGGAGATGCTACTTGGAGGACTTTAGTCTACTCTCTTCTACATGCTGCAAGACGGAGGCTGCCAGAAGCCTAGTCTTCGACAGGATTAGCTATCCCCCTCTTATTCTGGCATTCGCAGTTCAGTCCATCGATATGGCCTTTACACATATATCCATGCATATGTAGTGTAGCTCCTTGCTTGCAGTACTTTGGATGAGTACTCACGGTTGCCTTGTTCCCTTTTTCCCTATCTCTATCTCGATTGCTGCAACTGAGACGATGGAGCCCAGAGCCGACGCCACCGTCGGCGATGATTCCTACTACATCGGAGGTGCCTACTTTACGTGCAGCCCGGCGACGACCACTGTGAGTAGTTAGGAGGATCCTGTGCAGGAGGCATGTGCCTCTTCGATCGTATCCGGCTTTGTGCTAGCCTTCTTAAGGCAAACTTGTTTAACTTATGTCCGTATCAGATATTGTTGCTTCCGCTGACTCGCCTATGATCGAGCACTTGTATTCGAGCCCTCGAGGCCCCTGGCTTGTATTATGATGCTTGTATGACTTATTTATGTTTTAGAGTTGTGATGTGATATCTTCCCGTGAGTCCCTGATCTTGATCGTACACGTTTGCGTGCATGATTAGTGTACGATTGAATCGGGGGCGTCACAAGTTGATATCAGAGCCGACTGCCTGTAGGAATCCCCCTTCCATACTCCTTGGCCGAAGTCGAGTCTAGTCATTGCAAAACTTTTACTAACATGGCTGTGTGTCTTACGGGCCCAAGTCGCCATTGGGTGGTATTAGGATCTTTTACTCCTCGATCTTTACTCTGGGACTCTGAGCTCTCTTCTATTTGGGTTAAACTATTTTGCTAAAAACAAAACTAACTTTAGGTTCTCGCAAGTACTTTCTCCCGGAGAGCCCCTCACTTCAGATGATCTCCTGCTGCACTAGAAGATTCCGAAGTTACTCTACGATGTTTTCTCGAGTCTTTGTGCCATCGCATTTGCGATTTCCTTCCACCGTCAACCCCTATGAAAACTACTTACACTTGCCATTCATACGATCATCCCCCATTGATCTTGTTATTACAAGATACCCCGAAGTTTTCTCTATTGTTCCGAGAATACTTTGTGCCTATTACCTAGCAGTTCTTTGCCACATGAATACCCCTTCAAATAAATCCTCGCACTTGTCGAGTATCCGCTCCTCCCCAGTTGTTCATGTGTTTCACAAAAGTCTTCAAAATACTATTAGATCTTCCAAAAATCCTTTGGAGCCTTTGGCTCTTGAAATTCTTGCTTGCTTGCATTATGGTTAATCCCATAAGTCTCGTAGTCTTATTGACATTCCTTGTCATTATCATTTTCAGTCTGTTGACTTAATATGATTGCGATTACACGCAATCATCATTGATCCTTATACATTACCTTTCTGGCTGAGCTGCCATTCTTTTAACTGGAATTGGTTCTCGACCAATCCAATTGTCGTTGATTGTACCCTAAGGCTATTCAACTTATCCATCCCTAATCAGAGCATTGCTTCTGATCTCTTGACTTGGAATTCATAATTCCTTTGCAATTAAGCTTTGAATTAGTCAGTTGTTTCTATCTTCTGATCTCCTTGCATTCTTCTTCTTCTGGTTGAGTACCAATACTCACATCAGCCCCGTTGTGGACCGCCATAACCATTGCCGGGTGTCCTTCACCACCAAAATTCTTATGAGTTCTTTACCCGATACATAATGCCTTTGGTAAATTGTATCCTCTACTTTTTCGACCATGCTCTACTTTTGAGCTTGTGGTATTTACTATTGAAGTTTGTGGTATATGTTCCAAGATGCCCTGATGGGTTGAACCTATGCCTTCCTTAATATGTGTGAACTCGGAAGTTTTCACGGGTCATACCATATGGTATTTCACCAGGTAAAACTTTCAACACTAATGCCATTATCGAAACGAGAAGTGAATGTAAGGTTATGCTTTGGAGAAGTGGGAGTCGACCTTGAACTTTGTGTTCATGCCCATGGACCCGAGGTGGAACTTATCATGGAAGCTTCTTGTAGTAATAATAATCCCCTTGTTATAACTTCTTCTCTTATCTATGCTTGGTCTTTTGCGACCGTGGTTTTGACCATATTGTTCTTCCTTGATCCCATTTCTTGGACAAGTTTATGTGCTTGCCTTCTGCAAATGATTTCACTTGTCCAACCTCTATCCCGCTCTACCCTTGAGTATACCCTCTGGTACCGCGAGAATATCATGAAACTACATAACTTCTTATGGGTTCTTCATCAACTGTTATTTCTCACCAATTCCAATTTTCCTGGGTTCTGGGTTGTCGTCAACCGAGAACACTGATAAGTGAATCAATTCCGCACTTCAATTCGTGTCAGGACCCCGATTCCAAGTCACATCGACCTAGCTGGTAACACCTCATATCACTTTGCGGCCTCACGCACGGTATTCCCACGGGTGTCGCCTTACCATGGCCCGGGACCGTTTATGCCTTTTGGCTCACGATATGATAGTGTCGCTAGCATCCACATGACAAAGAACCCGGGCCGACATGGCTAGTCGTGAACCCAAAGCGGCACTAACCTATGGGGACAGGCATACATGAATCACCTCGAGCATGTCGGCCATCAACGATGAATTCGGCTGTAGCACTGGCTAACAGGACTCCGGTATCCCGGCTGTAGTGAGCTAGGCAGGACTCGAATACCATCGCGTGACATTTCCCGAAGGACGACATATAGGAACGAAATGAATCACATGCCGCCATCAAGTGTCCAAGCAGTAGTGTTTGGGCTAGCAGGACTCGGTGAACCGGGCAGTAGCGGACTACTATCGCCGAAGCACGAGACTACATTTCCCCATATGAGAGGCTGCCAAGGATAAACAACTAGATTGTCGGATCCCACTCATACCAAGCATTTCAATCATACACGCATAATATGCCCGATATGAGTAAATACAACAAGGCATCACAACAAAACTCTACAACTCAAGTACTTTATTTAAGAGGCTCCGAGGAGCCATACATAACATAGTCATACAGATAGGGGTCACATGACCCAACACTCAAGTCATACAATCATACAAGCACATGCGAAGCAAACTAGTCTCGAGTACAGACTCTAGAAAGAAAGAAAGCTTGTTGGAGCCTTTCTATCTACAATGGCCCTTCACAAGTCTTAGATCGCCACCGGGTGGCTAGTTCACTCGTCAAGTCAATATCTACATAGAATCCGCTGGAGGGGTAGTATAGTCCTCTCAAAAACATTAATTACAAACATGAGTACAAAGGTACTCAAAGAAGTCTTACCACGTAATCCTATCATACATGCACATTCTCAAGGAAGGAAGTGGAGTTATTTGCAGCAAGCCAGCTTTGACTCTTGGCTAAGCTATCCCACGTGACACCACTTTGTAAAGCATTTGTCGTACACGAGTCCACTAATCACCATCACAATACTCCACTGTGGATCCTCTCGTCATCCCACGAGAGGGCCATCCACGATACTCACACTTATCTTGAGGCTTTTAGTAGTATCCATTTACTTGTCTATGAACTGATATAGGTAACCCGAAGTCCTTCTCCGTGGACACGGCTATTCGAATAGATCATATTTAACCTGCAGGGTGTACTTCTTCACACACGCTCACCACTTATCGCCGTTTACACGACATGTACTCGGCAACCTTCAAGCGGAAGCCCAACGTGGGTGTCGGCCACAGCCTACCTAAACACTCAAGTCCCTAGTCCAGGTTTATCGCCTATTCGGTTCCATCCGCAGGAGTCCGCCGAGGTTTCCCATACAGCCCCGAACGATGTGTGCAGGTTCCCGAGATACCAAACGGGCACTCGGTACAGACCCACGTGCCTACCGCAACACAACCCACCCCTAAGGTCAGCGCTATGCGGCGCCCCAAAGATGCTACAAACACCGTAAACTACTTGCAACTCCGGACTAAGAACAAGGGTGGTTAAGAAGCCAAGAGGGTCCATTGGTTTCGGGCCCAATGCGTGGTAGTAGCTAGTTCATGGATCACAAACACAGATCTCAGCCTAGGATCGGCTTCAATGAAACAACCCACCATGTACTCCTACATGGCCTCTCATCGATACCTTTACCAAATCGTGTTCAACACTTTCACTCTCGAACCAACACAACCTTTCACTCCAGTTCATCATCCCGATGAGCAGACTGACACAAGTCTAAGCATAGCAAGCATAGCATGGTAGGAATCACAAACATGGCTCAATCAACTCCTACACATACTAGTGGGTTTCATCTAGTTCTCGTGGCAATGACAGTCATGCAAAGGAAGTGGGTTCAACTACCGCAGCACACAACAGTTTGAATCGCGTTGTCTTAATGCAGTAAACGAGAGCAGAAGCGAGAACATGGGTTTGTATCGGAATGATCAATGAGTTGCTTGCCTGATGGAACTGGGGTAGGGAACTGCCCTTCAGATGTATAGTCGAGGTTATCTTCGGGGGCAGAACCTATCATGAAAGCACACCGAAAGTAAACACACATGACAATATGCAACAATATGATGCATGCTATGACATGGCAATATGGATGTGTGTTGGTCTAATGCAAGCTGAAAGAACAGGGGATGAACTCATTTGAATCAAGGATTCAAATGATAGCTCATTTGAGTTAGTCCTAATGGTGCAATATCTTATTCTGGTTAAACATCATAGTTAACTTGTTTTTAACATGCATGAAACCTGTACCAATGGATAGAGTGGATTTTTCTGATAATTTTTCATATATAAATCTTTGCATTTGGAGTTATAGAATAAAAGTTATAAGCATTTGAAATTTGAATTATATTCTGGAATTTGCTATATCAAAATAAATCCAGAATTCATTTATTGCGTCAGCATGAGGTCAACGTGACGTTAGGGGTCAACGGGTCGTCCAGTCAAACCGATGGGACCCGCATGTCAAGAGTTAGTTTAACTAATTAAATTTTAATTAGAACTAATCTAATTAGTTAACCGGGGGTCCACCGCCATTGACTCGTAGCGATCAACAGGCCCACCACCAATGGTCGCGGTCAACTCGCCGGCGTCTAGCCGCCGGCGAGGCCAGGCGCGGCGGAGCAAAGTGCTTTTGCACGTTCCGGCCACCAAATGGGGCGCGGAAGGCATCTACGTGGAGCTGGAGATGAACCGCGGCTCTTGGTGAGGTTAGTTGGGGTAGGGGTGGCCGGAGTTGGCGCCGGCGACGAGTTTGGCGGCGGCCGGGGCTCGGGTGATCTCGGGTTTGTTGCTAGGGGGCAAAGTGAGGCGCGTGGAGTGCAGAGTTAGACCCAACGCAACTCGGTGAGTGCGATGGACACGGTGGCGTGGCCGTTGGGTGGCCGGAGCCTGTCGGCGACGAGCTCGCGGGTGGTGCGCTCGGGTGATCGTGGTTGGGTCGTTGTGGTGCACGAGAAAGAGAGTGGAGAGGATGGGAGGTAGCAGGCTCACAGCGGTCTCAGAGAGCCTCGTCTGGGTCGGGATGAACCGGGCGATGGCGACGTCAAGGGATCTCCGCGACTTCGAGCTCGGTCGAGGTCGGTGCAAAGGGCTTGGGCACTTAGAGCGAAGCGGGACTCAGCTAGCTAGGGGTAGTGGAGGCGGCGGATCTCCGGACATGGTGGGGAGGAGCATGGACGGCGGGAGCACGACTTGGCGGTGGCGCTTGCGGATGATGGCGTCGGCCAGGTTGGGGAGAGCGAGAGATGAGGCAGGGGCGAATGGCGTGTCCAGGGGTCGGGCGGCGACGTGGAGGCCGCCCAGGCAGCGAGGCGGCGAGGAGGTGAAGCAGGCGGCGGCCAGCTGCGGGCGCGCCTCGAGCTCGCCGTCGGGCACTGGCTGCTCTGCTCAAGCCGAGCCAAGCAGCCATTGGGCTGCTCTGCCGGGCTGGGCTGGGCAGGTGGGCGGCACGGCGCCAGGTAAGGGTTTTTTCATTTTTAGTCTTTTTCTATTTTCTGCAACTGTGTGGGGTTTTTTTAAAATACCAAAACTGTTTTAAAAATCACCAAAATGCTCCTGGTCCCTTGTTGGAATATTCCCAACATGAAACATTTGGTTTGGCAAATTTTGAACATTTAAAATATTTTATATAATTAAAATTGCTCAAGTCCAAAACTTGTGGATTAATCCTAGGAACTTTGGATGACCTAGAAAATGATACACCTCCTTTGACATAGGTTCTGAACCAAAACAAAGAGGATGAGCATTTTGAAGGGCATTTCGGATTCATTGAAATAATTTTTAGTAAACCCTAGTTCTTTTAAGGGGGGTGTTCGGGGTTTCTGCCTTCCCATTTCAAATTCAAATGGAATTTAAACATGATGCACACCCTAATGCATGGTCTAACGGGATGTGACAAGTCACCCCCACTCAAAAGAATCTCGTCCCGAGATTTAGGATCTCTATGTAAAAGGTGGGATACTCAAGTCAAGACGATCCTCCCTTTCCCAAGTTGCTTCTTGCTCGGAATGGTTTGACCATTGAACCTTTAGAAACTTGATATTCCGACGCCGAGTGGTACGCTCGGTTTGATCAAGGATACGAACGGGATATTCTCGATAGGTGAGGTTATCTTGGAGATCAAGCGTTTGTGGTCCACTCCACGGATAGGATCCGAGAAGCAACGCTCGAGTTGGGAAACGTGGAAGACATCATGGACTCGAGAGATGCGAGGTAGTTCCAATTGGTAGGCAACTTCTCCTCGCTTGGCAAGAATGCGAAAGGGTCCAATGTAGCGAGGAGCCAACTTGCCTTTGATATCGAATCGATGGGTTCCTTCAAAGGAGTAACCCGAAGGTAAGCCTTTCGCCAATTTCATAAGTCACAGGCTTATGCTTGCGGTCATATTGACTCTTTTGACGAGATTGGGCTGTTTTCAATTTCTCACGAACAACGCGAACCTGCTCCTCCGCTTCTGAATCATATCCGCCAAAGAGTTGTCTCTCCCGGTTTCGACCCGTTAAGAGGCGCTCACATTTCCGCCCATAAAGAACTTCAAAGGGCTTTGCCCAGCTGGCTTGATAACTATTGTTATAGCGTTTAACTCGGCGAATGGAAGGCATTTCTCCCAATTCAGGCCGAAAGAGATGATGTAAGCTCAAGCATATCCTCTAGGATTTGATTGACTCGCTCTACTTGACCACTTGATTGGGGATGGAAAGCGGTGCTAAAAGAGAGACGAGTTCCCATAGCGCTTTGGAAACTTTCCCAAAATCGAGAGGTGAAGAGACTTCCACGATCTGAGTTAATCTCTAATGGAATACCATGAAGAGACACTATTCGAGAGATGTACAATTCAGCTAGCTGGCTAGCGGTTATACTCTCACTAACAGGTAGGAAGTGGGCTACTTTGGAAAGACGATCAACGACAACGAAGATAGCATTATTCCTCTCTTGGTCTGGGAAACCCGTAATGAAATCCATACCGATTTTATCCCATTTCCATTCAGGAATTTCCAAAGGTTGAAGGGTACCAAGAGGCCGTTGATGCTCGCTTAACTCGATGACGACGCCGCAATTAGCAATGTATTGAGCGATTTCTCTCTTCATCCTAGTCCACCAAAACCTCTGGCGAGATCTTGATACATCTTAGTACTACCAGGATGAATGGTGAGAGGAGAGTCATGAGCTTCCTTAAGGATCAATCGCCTCAAAGTTGCGCACCTTGGGGACCACTAGACGGTCTCCAAAGAACACGACACCTTGTTCATCAATGGAGAAACAATCTGCGACTCCTTTCTTGATGTTTCTCCCGATACGGAGACTCCGGATCTACCTTCCGTGCCTTGATGATCTGATTCGTAAGGGTAGGTTTCGCCACCAGTGGTGGAAAGGAATCCTCGAGGAACAATGTGGAGATTAAGCTACGTAAATTCCTCGTGGAGAAATGGTTGACTTTGTGGTAACATCGATTGTTACAATAAGATTTGCGACTTAGTGCGCCAGCCATGACATTGGCTTTGCTCGGGTGTAAGATATTCCTAAGTCGAAATCAGAATCAACTCGACCCAACATCTTAGCCCGAGATTCAAATCCGGTTGGGTGAAGATATATTTCAGACTTTGGTGATCAAGTAAATTTCGCAACGATTACCCGTAAGGTAATGTCGCCAGGTTTTGAGTGCATGAACCATCGCCGCAAGCTCTAGATCGTGTGTGGGGTAGTTATCCTCATGTGGACGAATCGTCGAGAAGCGAGGCAATCACATGACGATCTTGCATGAGTATGCAACCTAGTCCTTGTCGCGAGGCGCCGTAATAGATAATAAAGTCCTTAGAGAAATCTGGTGGAACAAGTACGGAGCAGATGTCGAGCGTCTTTTCAGTTCTCAAAGCTGATCTCGCAGACTGTGGCGCCCATTCAACTTCTTATCTTTCTTGAGGAGTTCGTTAGAGGTTTAGCAACTTTAGAGAAATTCTCGATTTAAGCGGCGGCAATAGCTCGCTAGACCGAGGAAACTCCAAACTTGCTTGACCGATTCAGGTGGGGTCCAATCAAGGACGGCTTGAACTCGCTTCGGGATTGACAAAGAATGCCCTTACCAGAGATTACATGTCCTAGGTAGGTCACGGTAACCGAATTCACACTTAGAGAATTTGGCATAAAGGCGGTGCTCTCAAGTTTCATCAATACTAGCCTTAGATGTTCGGCATGTTCTTCCTCATTCTTGGAGTAGATGAGTATATCATCGAGGTATACCACGATGAATTTATCCAAATACTCCATGAAGATTGAGTTCATTAACCGAGAGAAAGTGGCTGGAGCATTGGTTAATCCGAAGGACATGACGGTGTACTCAGATTGGCCATAACGAGTGACAAAGGCCGTTTTGGGAATGTCCCGTTTTGATTTTGATTTGATGGTAGCCCAACCTCAAATCCATCTTGAAAAGATCGAGGATCCAGCGAGCTGATCATACAGTGTCGTTGATCCCGGGAGCGGATACTTGTTCTTGATAGTGACCAAATTGATGTGTCGGTAATCTACAACCATCCGATCCGTACCATCCTTCTTCTTGACGAAGAGGACGGGCAAGCCCATGGAGATGAACTAGGACGGATGAAACCTTTTGCAAGGATTCATCGAGTTGTTTCTAAGTTCAGCTAGTTCTAGGGTGCCATCTTATAAGGTCTTCTAGAGATTGGGACAGTTAGGGAACAAGATCTATCACTTAACTCGACATCCCCGCTGTGGAACACTGGCAGTTCCTCCGAAAGACATCCGGAAATCACGGACTACCGGAATATCTTCGAGGTCCGGAAGGGGTTGGCATTTATGAGTAAAGTGGCGCTTAGACACTCGGGTTAAAACATCCACCGCTTTGCCTAAGGATGGGTAAGTTGAACAGTTCTAGTAGAGCAATCAATCTTAGCATAATGGGCTGACATCCAGTCCATACCCAAGATGATGTTTATGTCCGAGGACTTGAGAGCTATTAGGGATGCAAGAAAGACTAATCTGTCGACAAGAATTTCATTCCCATGACTTATTCTAGAGGTTTGCCATCTAGAACCAGGAGTTTGAATTTCCATGGAGGTAGGCATGTCACGAATGTGGTGTTGTGCAATCGAGCATAGCTCTCGTAAATAAATGAATGAGATGCTCCAAGATCAAAAGAACGGTTTGCGGATGGCAATTAACAAGAAGCGCATCGAGGACGACGTTGGGATCCTCATAGGTTTCTTCAGCAGAGACATAGTTGACATGGCCACGAGCGGTGGCAACCGGTTTGGCATAGGGCACCTTTCCCGCTGGCTTGCCGCGCCAATGACTTCCAACTTGATTGGGGTTGTTCTGGGACACTCTCGGATATAGTGGCCCGCCTCTCCACACTTGAAGCAAGTTATCACATTTGGGCGTGGAGCAGCATTAGCAGTTGGACCTCCATAAGTCTTGGGTGGAAAATACGGTTGGTTGGGGCGAGGCGCTCGAGGATGGCCTCGGGTGAACTGGGTGGTAGAGCAGTATTTGGAACCCAAACCCGCGCTTCGGGATCCAGAGCGGATGAAGATCCGTAATCACGGATGTGCTTGCGTGAAGCCTCAAAATCAGTCCGCCTAGCCAAGCGCCGATAGCCTTATTGACTAGCTTCGGGAAAGAGGTACACTCATGCAAACGGAGATCTCGGCGTAGCTCGTGGCTAAGTCCCTTACGGAACCTTGCCTCGCTTCTTGGCATCGGTAGAAACTTCTTGGGAGCATAACGTGCTAACCTCCCAAATTCACGGCAGAGGCATCCACCGTCACCTACCTTGGGTGAAATTGCAGAATTCTCACGCTTATGCATCCATAAGACCTTCCGAATATGATGCTCACGAAGGCGGCACTGAATTCAGCCCAAGATGTAACTTGTCCAACCGGACGATAGCCTCATAATTCTCCCACCGAGGCTAGCGGGGCCTTCAAGATGATAGGCGCAAAGGTAACCTTGTCGCCTCAGCCACGCTATGAACGCAGCTTGTGGTGGATGCCGCGGAGCCAATCATCCGCGCCGAGAGGCTCGACGGAATATTTGAATTTTGGGGATATAGCTTGACGAAATCGCTGAGTGAAACCACATCGTTTCTTGGCTGGCGTGCTGTGTTTTGTTCAATCCGCCCAAGAACGGTTGGTTTCACGATTATTATGCTCGCTTCCAAAGATCACCTCGCCAAAGATGGCGGTTGCGGCAGATTCACATTTCGGCTGCATCTGGCTTCTCCTCGCCTCGAATAGCAGGAGTATTATGAGTGTTGACCATCCCGGGAGACAAAGCAAAGGTTTAAACCAGGATGGCAGAATTTAACAAGGAAGTGCGGAAGGTAATGGATAGCATGGAATGCAAAGATGTTCATCCGTATGACATGGTAATATAAAACTGCCATATATATATATACCAACGGTCATACACACCATCCATAGTTTAGTACAAGCCCGACGGAGTACAACTATAAGGAAAGGCGCTACATCTCATCGGAAGCAATCCAACTCCTATACATTATTTTTCTACACTTCCTAACGATACACACTAAGTCGTATCCCACGAGTCACGCAGACGGTGGAAACACAACTATTACCATACTAGGAATACTACTACTATCTCGTGCAGCTCCATAGTAGTCCTCATAGAAGTCACCACCTGCACTGAAGTGGAACATGATCGTCCTGAAAGCAGATAATCCTGTGGGTCCTGTGGACCATAAGGACTCGGATGTGGCCGTGGTCCAACAAACGGTGGTAGACGAGGCCCACGAGGAGGAGTGATGCTCCAACCTCACGCCACTCCATAAAGTCCCGCAGACTCGCCCGCACGGGTACAAGTACCTCATGTCCATATATCCGCTTGCACGGCAGTGCAAACCTAGTCGAGTAGCCCAAAGGGTCGAACGGGCATTAAAAGCTCCATACGCAAGGCCCGGTTCTCACGGTCCTTGTCCTCTAGCAACTCAAGAGTAGTGCGAAGGAGTGAGTCCTCATGGGATGCATCGCTGTACAAACCCTGAAGATAGCCATGCGCCCCAGGGAGGGATGCTGGCATATAGCGAAAATCCGTGTTGCTCAACAAAGCAGTTTCGCTCGGATAATAGTCATCATGGAATAGGCTGCATCTTGCATGATATTCCAATAGTGATTCCGAGCCCATAAGAACAATGAAGTGGCTCAAGAGTCGGGATAAGATGGGTAAATTCGACCGTGCATAGGTATTGGCTTTGATTGAAATCCTAAACCGCTCCTCGACGGTATATTCAGGATACCATCGATAACCAGACTCAATCATCACTAACCAAGCATTGCCGTGTGACCACACACATCAATGCAACGGGTCAAAGTAACCACTTGGTTCTGGGGCGGTGGCCATCTGAAAGCACAGCCATAATGCAAAGGCATTAGAATTTCTAGGAAAATCGGGCAGCATAACATCGTCAGAATGCTCAAAATCAGATTTGAGACATTAAAATCAGATTGCAATCCACTCAACAACATCATATCAAGGTTCGGTTCAAATGATAGCATACTAAAAGTTAGTAGCATCGAATCGAGGATGTAACCAACAATCCTATAAGTTACTACGGATTAATAACACGTGAACCACGATAGAGAGAAGAGAGCCTAGTCCTAAACCCACGCCGAATAAGAAGAGGATGACTCGGATCGAGGGCATAAGGTAAAGGAGTAAAAGAGCCTTACGCTCCTCCCACAATCAATTCCCTACATATAGCTAAAGCATTTCTAGACTCAACTTCACCAGTTTGGCTTAGCGAACCCACAGCAGCCCCGCTCGATGCCAACGCTGTCAGACCCCGATTCCAAGTCACATCGACCTAGCTGGTAACACCTCATATCACTTTGCGGCCTCACGCACGGTATTCCCACGGTGTCGCCTTACCATGGCCGGGACCGCTTATGCCTTTTGGCTCACGATATGATAGTGTCGCTAGCATCCACATGACAAAGAACCCGGCCGACATGGCTAGTCGTGAACCCAAAGCGCACTAACCTATGGGGACAGCATACATGAATCACCTCGAGCATGTCGGCCATCAACGTATGAATTCGGCTGTAGCACTGGCTAACAGACTCGGTATCCCGGCTGTAGCAAAGCTAGGCAGACTCGAATACCATCGCGACATTTCCCGGGATGTATATAGGAACGAAATGAATCACATGCCGCCAGTCAAGTGTCCAAGCAAGAGTTTGGGCTAGCAGTGACTCCGTGAACCGGGCAGTAGCGGACTACTATCGCCGTAAGCACGAGACTACATTTCCCCATATGAGAGGCTGCCAAGGATAAACAACTAGATTGTCGGATCCCACTCATACCAAGCATTTCAATCATACACGCAATATGCCCGATATGAGTAAATACAACAAGGCATCACAACAAAACTCTACAACTCAAGTACTTTATTTAAGAGGCCCGAGGAGCCATACATAACATAGTCATACAGATAGGGGTCACATGACCCAACACTCAAGTCATACAATCATACAAGCACATGCGGAAGCAAACTAGTCTCGAGTACGACTCTAGAAAGAAAGAAAGCTTGTTGGAGCCTTTCTATCTACAATGGCCCTTCACAAGTCTTAGATCGCCACCGGTGGCTAGTTCACTGTCAAGTCAATATCTACATAGAACCGCTTGAGGGGTAGTATAGTCCTCCAAAAACATTAATTACAAACATGAGTACAAAGGTACTCAGAAGTCTTACCACGTAATCCTATCATACATGCACATTCTCAAGGAAGGAAGTGGAGTTATTTGCAGCAAGCCAGCTTTGACTCTTGGCTAAGCTATCCCACGTGACACCACTTTGTAAAGCATTTGTCGCACACGAGTCCACTAATCACCATCACAATACTCCACCGTGGATCCTCTCTCGTCATCCCACGAGAGGGCCATCCACGATACTCACACTTATCTTGAGGCTTTTAGTAGTATCCATTTACTTGTCTATGAACTGATATAGGTAACCCGAAGTCCTTCTCCGTGGACACGGCTATTCAATAGATCATATTTAACCCCGCAGGGTGTACTTCTTCACACACGCTCACCACTTATCGCCGCTTACACGACATGTACTGCAACCTTCAAGCGGAAGCCCAACGTGGGTGTCGGCCACAGCCTACCTAAACACTCAAGTCCCTAGTCCAGGTTTATCGCCTATTCGGTTCCATCCGCAGGAGTCCGGCGAGGTTTCCCATACAGCCCCGAACGATGTGTGCAGGGTTCCCGAGATACCAAACGGCACTCGGTCAGACACCGGCCACGTGCCTACCGCAACACAACCCACCCCTAAGGTCAAGATTGCGTATGCCCCAAAGATGCTACAAACACCGTAAACTACTTGCAACTCCCTGACTAAGAACAAGGGTGGTTAAGAAGCCGAGAGGGTCCATTGGTTTCGGGCCCAATGCGTGGTAGTAGCTAGTTCATGGATCACAAACACAGATCTCAGCCTAGGATCGGCTTCAATGAAACAACCCACCATGTACTCCTACATGGCCTCTCATCGATACCTTTACCAAATCGTGTTCAACACTTTCACTCTCGAACCAACACAACCTTTCACTCCAGCTCATCATCCCGATGAGCCGACCGACACAACTCTAAGCATAGCAAGCATAGCATGGTAGGAATCACAAACATGGCTCAATCAACTCCTACACATACTAGTGGGTTTCATCTAGTTATCGTGGCAATGACAGTCATGCAAAGGAAGTGGGTTCAACTACCGCAGCACACAACAGTTTGAATCGCGTTGTCTTAATGCAGTAAACGAGAGCGAGTTTAGAACATGGGTTTGTATCGAATGATCAATGAGTTGCTTGCCCGATGGAACTGGGGTAGGGAACCGCCTTCGATGTATAGTCGAGGTTATCTTCAGGCGTAACCTATCATGAAAGCACACCGAAAGTAAACACACATGACAATATGCAACAATATGATGCATGCTATGACATGGCAATATGGATGTGTGTTGGTCTAATGCAAGCTGAAAGAATAGGGATGAACTCATTTGAATCAAGGATTCAAATGATAGCTCATTTGAGTTAGTCCTAATGGTGCAATATCTTATTCTGGTTAAACAGCATAGTTAACTTGTTTTTAACATGCATGAAACCTGTACCAATGGATAGAGTGGATTTTTCTGATAATTTTTCATATATAAATCTTTGCATTTGGAGTTATAGAATAAAAGTTATAAGCATTTGAAATTTGAATTATATTCTGGAATTTGCTATATCAAAATAAATCCAGAATTCATTTATTGCGTCAGCATCAGGTCAGCGTGACGTCAGGGGTCAACGGGGTCGTCCAGGTCAAACTGACAGTGGGACCCGCATGTCAGTAGTTAGTTTAACTAATTAAATTTTAATTAGAACTAATCTAATTAGTTAACTGTGGGGTCCACATGTCATTGACTCAGAAGCAGCCAACAGGCCCACCACCAATGGTCAGCGGTCAACTCGCCGGCGTCTAGCCGCCGGCGAGGCCAGGCGCGGCGGAGCAAAGTGCTTTTGCACGTTCCGGCCACCAAATGGGGCGCGGAAGGCATCTATGTGGAGCTGGAGATGAACCGCGCTCTTGGTGAGGTTAGTTGGGGTAGGGGTGGCGGAGTTGGCGCCGGCGACGAGTTTGGCGGCGGCCGGGCTCGGGTGATCTCGGTTTGTTGTTAGGGGCAAAGTGAGGCACGTGGAGTGCAGAGTTAGACCCAACGCAACTCGGTGAGTGCGATGGACACGGTGGCGTGGTTGTTGGGTGGCCGGAGCTCGTCGGGCGACGAGCTCCATGGCAAGCGCTCGGGTGATCGTGGTTGGGTCGCTTGTGGTGCACGAGAAAGAGAGTGGAGAGGATGGGGAGGTAGCCAGGCTCACAGCGGTCTCAGAGAGCCTCGTCGGGTCGGGATGAACCGGGGCGATGGCGACGCTAAACGGATCTCCGCGACTTGAGCTCGGCCGAGGTCGGTGCAAAGTGGCTTTGGGCACTTAGAGCGAGCGGGACTCAGCTAGCTAGGGGTAGTGGAGGCGGCGGATCTCCTGGACATGGTGGGGAGGATATATCGCTGATAGCCCGTCTTGCTACCATCGTTGTTATCTTTACCGCTATCCTACTACTTAGTATAGGATGCTAGTGTTCCATCATGGCCCTACACTCTTGTCCGTCTCCATGCTATACTATCGGGCTGTGATCACTTGAGGTGATCACTATATACTATATACTTTACACTATTACATTACCTGTGATATGCTCGGAGATGGGGGTTGAAAGGACAGTGGCTCCATCCCAGTAGAGGTGGGCCTGGGTTCCCGACGGCCCCCGATCGTTACTTTGTATGGGAGCTTATGGCAGGTTGAGACCATCTAGGGAGAGTGGGCCTGCCCCGGTCGGGCGTCATGGATACTTAACACGCTTAACGAGATCTTGGTATTTGATCCGAGTCCGACATTTGGTCTATACACACCAACCAACTACGCTGAACAAAGCGAGGGCACTCGACGCCGTGGTATCACCAAGCCTTCGTGACGCCGGTGATCGGAGGCGCGCTACCGGATGGAACATAAGCCCGCTTGTATTAAGGGGCTAGTTCGCTCCTACTGCTTCAACGCAAGTGTGTGCTAAGGGCGATGGGCCTAGACCTCGGCGCTTAGGTTTAGACCGCGGTTGACCTCTCGTTGGCCTAGGTGGGCTGCGACGTGTTGATCTTCCCTGCGGGCATGACCCAAAAGAAAGTGTCCGCCAAATGGGATCGAGCATGTTGGGTTATGGTGCACCGCAGGAAGTTAATCTATTCAATAGTCGTGATCTTCGTAACAGGACGACTTGGAGTTGTACCTGACCTTATGACAACTAGAACCGGATACTTAATAAAACACACCCTTCCAAGTGCCGACATAACCCGTGGTCGCCTCATCGTGGTTACGAGGAGGGATCGCCGGTAGGATTATGCTATGATGCTACTTGAGATGCTACTTGGAGGACTTTAGTCTACTCTCTACATGTCAGCAAGACGGAGGCTGCCAAGCCTAGTCTTCGATGTGATTAGCTATCCCTCTTATTCTCGCATTCTGCAGCCACCCATCGATATGGCTCTTACACATATATCCATGCATATGTAGTGTAGCTCCTTTATGTAGTACTTTGGATGAGTACTCACGGTTGTTTTGTTCCCTTTTTCCCTATCTCTATCCGATTGTCGTTAAACCGTGACGATGGAGCCCAGAGCGTATCGCCACCGCGATTTATGATTCCTACTACATCGAGGTGCCTACTTTTTACGCAGCAGCCCACGATTTACTTCACCAGTGAGTAGTTAGGAGGATCCTGTGAGGCATGTGCCTCTTTCGATCCAGATCCCATTGTGCTAGCCTCTTAAGGCAAACTTGTTTAACTTATGTCCCATTCAGATATTGTTGCTTCCGCTGACTGCTCCATGATCGAGCACTTGTATTCGAGCCCTCGAGGCCCTCGCTTGTATTATGATGCTTGTATGACTTATTTATGTTTTAGAGTTGTGATGTGATATCTTCCCGTGAGTCCTCGATCTTGATCGCATAATGCTATGCGCATGATTAGTGTACGATTGAATCGGGGCGCACAAGTTGATATCGAGCCGATCATCAGAGAATCCCTTCCATACTCCTTGGTCAAGTCCAGTCTAGTCATTGCAAAACTTTTACTAACATGGTCAGTGTCTTACGGGCCCAAGTCGCCATTGGGTGGTATTAGGATCTTTTACTCCTCGATCTTTACTCGACTCGAGCTCTCTTCTATTTGGGTTAAACTATTTTGCTAAAAACAAAACTAACTTTAGGTTCTCGCAAGTACTTTCTCCTGAGCCCTCACTTCAGATGATCTCCGCCGCACTAGAAGATTCCGGTTACTCTACGATGTTTTCTAGTCTTTGTGCCATCGCATTTGCGATTTCCTTCCACCACAACCCCTATGAAAACTACTTACACTTGCCATTCATACGATCATCCCCATTGATCTTGTTATTACAAGATACTCAAGTTTTCTATTGTTCCGAGAATACTTTGTGCCTATTACCTAGCAGTTCTTGCCACATGAATACCCCTTCAAATAAATCTCGCACTTGTCGAGCATCCTTCCTCCCGCTTGTTCATGTGTTTCATAAAAGTCTTCAAAATACTATTAGATCTTCCAAAATCCTTGGAGCCTTTTGGCCTTGAAATTTTTGCTTGCTTGCATTATGGTTAATCCCATAAGTCTCGTAGTCTTATTGACATTCCTTGTCATTATCATTTTCATTGTTGATTCTTAATATGATTGCGTATTACACGCAATCATCATTGATCCTTATACATTACCTTTCGGCTGAGCTGCCATTCTTTAACTCGAATTGGTTCTCACCAATCCAATTGTCGCTGATTGTACCCTAAGGCTATTCAACTTATCCATCCCTAATCGTAGCATTGCTTCGATCTCTTGACTTGGAATTCATAATTCCTTTGCAATTAAGCTTTGAATTAGTCGTTGTTTCTATCTTCCGATCTCCTTGCATTCTTCTTCTTCCGTTGAGTACCAATACTCACATCAGCCCTGCTAGGACCGCCATAACCATTGCCGTGTCCTTCACCACCAAAATTTTATGAGTTCTTTACCCATACATAATGCCTTTGGTAAATTGTATCCTCTACTTTTCGACCATGCTCTACTTTTGAGCTTGTGGTATTTACTATTGAAGTTTGTGGTATATGTTCCAAGATGCCCCGATGGGTTGAACCTATGCCTTCCTTAATATGTGTGAACTCGAAGTTTTCAATGGTCATACCATATGGTATTTCACCAGTAAAACTTTCAACACTAATGCCATTATCGAAACGAGAAGTGAATGTAAGGTTATGCTTTGGAGAAGTGGGAGTCAATTTTGAACTTTGTGTTCATGCCCATGGACCCGAGGTGGAACTTATCATGGAAGCTTCTTGTAGTAATAATAATCCCCTTGTTATAACTTCTTCTTATCTATGCTTGGTCTTTTATGCACGTGGTTTTCACTCATATTGTTCTTCCTGATCCCATTTCTTGGACAAGTTTATGCTTGCTCTCTCTGCAAATGATTTCACTCTTGTCCAACCTCTATCCCGCTTCTACCTTGAGTATACCCTCCGTGCACCGCGAGAATATCATGAAACCACATAACTTCTATGGGTTCTTCATCAACCTGCTATTTCACCAATTCCAATTTTCCCTGGTTCTGGGTTGTCACAACCGAGAACACCGATAAGTGAATCAATTCCGTGACTTCAATTCGCGGTCGTGACCTCCGATTCCAAGTCACATCGACTTAGTGGTAACACCTCATATCACTTTGCGCCTCACGACGTATCTTCACCGGTGTCGCCTTACCATGGCCCGGGACCGCTTATGCCTTTTGGCTCACGATATGATAGTGTCGCTAGCATCCACATGACAAAGAACCCGGGCCGACATGGCTAGTCGTGAACCCAAAGCGGCACTAACCTATGGGGACAGTATACATGAATCACCGAGCATGTCGGTCATCAACGATGAATTGGCTGTAGCATCTAACAGGACCTGTATCCGGCTGTAGCAAAGCAGGGACCAATACCATCGCGTGACATTTCTCAAGGGATGTATATAGGAACGAAATGAATCACATGCCGCCACAAGTGTCCAAGCATAGTGCTGGGCTAGCAGACTCGTGAACCGCCAGTGGAACTATCGCTTTAAGACGAGACTCCCCATATGAGAGGCTGCCAAGGATAAACAACTAGTTTGTCGGATCCCACTCATACCAAGCATTTCAATCATACACGTAATATGCCCGATATGAGTAAATACAACAAGGCATCACAACAAAACTCTACAACTCAAGTACTTTATTTAAGAGGCCCGAGGAGCCATACATAACATAGTCATAGTGTAGGTCACATGACCCAACACTCAAGTCATACAATCATACAAGCACATGAAGCAAACTAGTCTCTGAGTATGCACTCTAGAAAGAAAGAAAGCTTGTTGCCTTTCTATCTACAATGGCCCTTCACAAGTCTTAGATCGCCACCGGGTGGCTAGTTCACTGTCAAGTCAATATCACATAGAATCCATGGAGGGGTAGTATAGTCCTCTGAAAAACATTAATTAAGCAAACATGAGTACAAAGGTACTCAAGAAGTCTTACCACGTAATCCTATCATACATGCACATTCTCAAGGAAGGAAGTGGAGTTATTTGCACAAGCCAGCTTTGACTCTTGGCTGCTATCCCACGTGACACCACTTTGTAAAGCATTTGTCGTATACCAGTCCACTAATCACCATCAATACTCCACTGCGGGATCTCTCATCCCACGAGAGGGCCATCCACGATACTCACACTTATCTTGAGGCTTTTAGTAGTATCCATTTACTTGTCTATGAACTGATATAGGTAACCAGAAGTCCTTCTCCGTGGACACGCTATTCGAATAGATCATATTTAACCCTCAGGGTGTACTTCTTCACACACGCTCACCACTTATCGCGCTTACACGACATGTACTCGGCAACCCTTCAAGGAAGCCCAACGTGGGTGTCACAGCCTACCTAAACACTCAAGTCCCTAGTCCAGGTTTATCGCCTATTCGGTTCCATCCGAGGAGTCCGCCGAGGTTTCCCATACAGCCCGAACGATGTGCAGGTTCCGAGATACCAAAAGGCACTGCATTACACGGGCCACGTGCCTACCGCAACACAACCCACCCCTAAGGTCAGCGTATGCCCCAAAGATGCTACTACAAACGTAAACTACTTGCAACTCCGGACTAAGAACAAGGGTGGTTAAGAAGCCGAGAGGGTCCATTGGTTTCGGCCCAATGCGTGGTAGTAGCTAGTTCATGGATCACAAACACAGATCTCAGTTCTTAAGATCGGCTTCAATGAAACAACCCACCATGTACTCCTACATGGCCTCTCATCGATACCTTTACCAAATCGTGTTCAACACTTTCACTCTCGAACCAACACAACCTTTCACTCCAGTTCATCATCCCGATGAGCCGACGACACAACTCTAAGCATAGCAAGCATAGCATGGTAGGAATCACAAACATGGCTCAATCAACTCCTACACATACTAGTGGGTTTCATCTAGTTACTGGCAATGACAGTCATGCAAAGGAAGTGGGTTCAACCAATGAGCACAACAGTTTGAATCGCGTTGTCTTAATGCAAGAACGAGAGCGAAGCGAGAACATGGGTTTGTATCAATGATCAATGAGTTGCTTGCCGATGGAACTGGGGTAGAGAACGCCTTCGATGGGTAGTCGAGGTTATCCTAAAGGTAACCTATCATGAAAGCACACGAAAGTAAACACACATGACAATATGCAACAATATGATGCATGCTATGACATGGCAATATGGATGTGTGTTGGTTAATGCAAGCTGAAAGAATGGGATGAACTCATTTGAATCAAGGATTCAAATGATAGCTCATTTGAGTTAGTCCTAATGGTGCAATATCTTATTCTGGTTAAACAGCATAGTTAACTTGTTTTAACATGCATGAAACCTGTACCAATGGATAGAGTGGATTTTTCTGATAATTTTCATATATAAATCTTTGCATTTGGAGTTATAGAATAAAAGTTATAAGCATTTGAAATTTGAATTATATTCTCGAATTTACTATATCAAAATAAATCCAGAATTCATTATTGCCAAGATGAGGTCAACGTGACGCAGGGTCAACGGGTCGTCCAGGTCAAACCGATAAAGGGGACCCGTGTCAGAGTTAGTTTAACTAATTAATTTTAATTAGAACTAATCTAATTAGTTAACCGGGGGTCCACTGTCATTGACTCAGAAAGGGTCAACAGGCCCACCACCAATGGTCAGGTCAACTCGCCGGCGCGCTCAGTCACGGGCGAGGCCAGCAAAGGGCGGAGCAAAGTGCTTTTGCATTCGTTCGCCACCAAATGGGGCGCGAAGGCATCTACGTGAGCTGAGATGAACCGCAGCTCTGGTGAGGTTAGTTAGTAGGTGGCGAGTTGGCGCCGCATGACGAGTTTACGGCGCCGGCTCGTGATCTCGGGCTTGTTGGGTTAGAAGGTGAGGCGCGTGGAGTGCAGAGTTAGACCCAACGCAACTGGTGAGTGCGATGGACACGTGGCGGGTCGCATGGCCGGAGCCTGCCGGCGACGAGCCCGCGGGCGTGTGCGTTCGGGTGATCGGGTTGGGTCGTTGTGGTGCACGAGAAAGAGAGGAGAGGATGGGGAGGTAGCCGGCTCACAGCGGTCTCGTAGAGAGCCTCGTCGGGTCGGGATGAACCGGGGCGATGGCGACGAAGGATCTCCGGCGACGGAGCTGGTCGAGGTCGGTGCAAGGGCTTGGGCACTTAGAGCGAAGGGACTCAGCTAGCTAGGGGTAGGAGGCGGCGGATCTCCTGACATGGTGGGGAGGAGCATGGACGGCGGGAGAGATTGGCAGGTGGCGCGGCGATGGCGGCGCTGCCAGGTTGGGGGAGAGCGAGAGAGAGAGGCAGGGGCGAATGGCGTGTCAGGGGTGGGCGGCGACGGAGGCCGCCCAGGCGCGAGGCGGCGAGAGGTGAAGCAGGGGCGGCCAGTGCGGGCGCGCCCGAGCTCGCCGGGCACTGGTTGCCTGCTCTGGCCGAGCAACACTACTACGCTGCTGTGGGCTGGGCGGCAGGTGGGCTGCACGGCGTCAGTAAGGTTTTTTCATTTTAGTCTTTTTCTATTTTCTGCAACTTTGTGGGGTTTTTTAAAATACCAAAACTGTTTAAAAATCACCAAATGCTCCTGGTCCCTTGTTGGAATATTCCCAACATGAAACATTTTGGTTTGGCAATTTTGAACATTTAAAATATTTTATATAATTAAAATGCTCAAGTTCAAAACTTGTGGATTAATCCTAGGAACTTTGGATGACCTAGAAAATGATACACCTCCTTTGACATAGGTTCTGAACCAAAACAAAGAGGATGAGCATTTTGAAGGGCATTTCGGATTCATTGAAATAATTTTTAGTAAACCCTAGTTCTTTAAAGGGGGTGTTCGGGTTTCTCGCCCCCATTTCAAATTCAAATGAATTTAAACATGATGCACACCCCATGGTCTAACCGATGTGACAACTCACCCCACTCAAAAGAATCTCGCCCCAGATTTAGGATCTGTTGCTAAAAAGGGGATACTCAAGTCAAGACGATCCTCCCTTTCCCAAGTTGCTTGCTCGGAATGGTTTGACCATTGAACCTTTAGAAACTTGATATTCCGACGCCGGTGGTAATGCTTGATCGAGGATACGAACGGGATATTCTCGATAGGTGAGGTTATCTTGGAGATCAAGCTGGTCCACTCCACGGATAGGATCCGAGAAGCACCAGTTGGGAAACGTGGAAGACATCATGGACTCGGAAGATGCGGAGGTAGTTCCAAGTAGGCAACTTCTCCTCGCTTGGCAAGAATGCAAAGGGTCCAATGTAACGAGAGCCAACTTGCCTTTGATATCAATCGATGGGTTCCTTCAAAGGAGTAACCCGGGTAAGCCTTCTCAATTTCATAAGTCATATTATGCTTGCGGTCATATTGGCTTTTGACGAGATTGGGCTGTTTTCAATTTCTCACGAACAACGCGAACCTGCTCTTCGCTTCGAATCATATCCGCCAAAGAGTTGTCTCTCCCCGTTTTCGACCAGTTAAGAGGCGTCATTTTCGCCCATAAAGAACTCGAAGGGCTTTGCCTAAGCTGGCTTGATAACTATTGTTAAGCTAACCTGAATGGAAGGCATTTCTCCCAATTCATGCCGAAAGAGATGACAGAAGCTCAAGCATATCCTCTAGGATTTGATTGACTCGCTCTACTTGACCACTTGATTGGGGATGCGGTGCTAAAAGAGAGACGAGTTCTAGCCAGCGGAAACTTTCCCAAAATCGAGAGGTGAAGAGACTTCACATCCGAGTTAATCTCTAATGGAACACCATGAAGAGACACTATTCGAGATGTACAAATCAGCTAGCTGGCTAGCGGTTATACTCTCACGGGTAGGAAGTGGGCTACTTTGGAAAGACGACGACAACGAAGATAGCATTATTCCTCTCTTGGTCCGGAAACCCGTAATGAAATCCATACCGATTTTATCCCATTTCCATTCAGGAATTTCCAAAGGTTGAAGGGTACCAGCAGGCCGTTGATGCTTAACTCGATGACGACGCCGCAATTAGCAATGTATTGAGCGATTTCTCTCTTCATCCTAGTCCACCAAAACCTCTAGATCTTGATACATTTTAGTACTACCAGGATGAATGGTGAGAGGAGAGTCATGAGCCTTAAGGATCAATCGCCTCAGGTTGCGACCTTGGGGACCACTAGACGGTCTCCAAAGAACACGACACCTTGTTCATCAATGGAGAAACAATCTGCACTCCTTTCTTGATGTTTCTCCTTGATACGGAGATTCTCTGATCTACCTTCCGTTTGATGATCTGATTCGTAAGGGTAGGTTTCACCACTGGTGGAAAGGAATCCTCGAGGAACAATGTGAAGATTAAGCTTACGAATTCCTCGTGGAGAAATGGTTGACTTTGTTGTAACATCAGATTGTTACAATAAGATTTATACTTAGTGGCCAGCCATGACATTGGCTTTGCCTGTAAGATATTCTAAGTCGAAATCTGTATCAACTCGACCCAACGTCTTTGCCTGAGATTCAAACCGTTGGGTGAAGATATATTTCAGACTTTGGTGATCAGTGTAGATTTCAGAACGATTACCCGTAGGTAATGTCGCCAGGTTTTGAGTGCATGAACCATCGCCGCAAGCTCTAGATCGGTGGGGTAGTTATCCTCATGTGGACGAATCGGCCGAAGCGAGGCAATCACATGACGATCTTGCATGAGTATGCAACCTAGTCCTTGTCGCGAGGCCGCAATAGATAATAAAGTCCTTAGAGAAATCTGGAACAAGTACGAGCAGATGTCGCGCCTTTTCAGTTCCAAAGCTGAACTCGACTGGCGCCCATTCGAACTTCTTATCTTTCTTGAGGAGTTCGTTAGAGGTTTAGCAACTTTAGAGAAATTTCGACGGTTAGCGTATAGCTCGCTAAACCGAGGAAACTCCAACTTGCTTGACCGATCAGTGGAGTCCAATCAAGGACGGCTTGAACTCGCCGATTGACAGCAATGCCCTTACCAGAGATTACATGTCCTAGATAGGTCACTGTAACCAGAATTCACACTTAGAGAATTTGGCATAAAGGCGGTGCTCTCAAGTTTCATCAATACTAGCCTTAGATGTTCGGCATGTTCTTCCTCATTCTTGGAGTAGATGAGTATATCATCGAGGTATACCACTACGAATTTATCCAAATACTCCATGAAGATTGAGTTCATTAACCGAGAGAAAGTGGCTGGAGCATTGGTTAATCCGGGACATGACGGTGTACTCAGACCATAACGAGTGACAAAGGCCGTTTTAGGAATGTCCCGTTCTTGATTTTGATTTGATGGTAGCCCAACCTCAAATCCATCTTGAAAAGATCGAGGATCCAATGAGCTGATCATATGTGTCGTTGATCCGGGAGCGGATACTTGTTCTTGATAGTGACCAAATTGACAGGTCGGTAATCTACAACCATCCGATCCGACCATCCTTCTTCTTGACGAAGAGGACGGGCAAGCCCATGGAGATGAACTAGGACGGATGAAACCTTTTGCAAGGACTCATCGAGTTGTTTCTTAAGTTCAGCTAGTTCTAGGGTGCCATCTTATAAGGTCTTCTAGAGATTGGGACGGTTCCGGGAACAAGATCTATCACGAACTCGACATCCCTGTCGGTGGAACACCGCAGTTCCTCCGAAAGACATCCGGAAATCACGGACTACCGAATATCTTCGAGGTCCGGAAGGGGTTGGCATTTAAGGAGTAAAGTCGCGCTTAGACACTGGGTTAAAACATTCACCGCTTTTGCCGAAGGATGGGTAAGTTGAACAGTTCTAGTAGAGCAATCAATCTTAGCATAATGGGCTGACATCCAGTCCATACCCAAGATGATGTTTATGTCCGAGGACTTGAGAGCTATTAGATGCAAGAAAGACTAATCTCGACAAGAATTTCATTCCCATGACTTATTCTAGAGGTTTGCCATCTAGAACCAGGAGTTTGAATTTCCATGGAGGTAGGCATGTCACGTAATGGTGTTGTGCAATCGAGCATAGCTCTCGTAAATAAATGAATGAGATGCTCCAAGATCAAAGAACGGTTGCCGGATGGCAATTAACAAGAAGCGCATCGAGGACGACGTTGGGATCCTCATAGGTTTCTTCAGAGAGACATAGTTGACATGGCCACGAGCGGTGGCAACCGGTTTAGCATAGGGCACCTTTCCTCGCTGGCTTGCTGCCAATGACTTCCAGCTTGATTGGGGTTGTTCTGGGACACTTGGATATAGTGGCCTGCCTCTCCACACTTGAAGCAAGTTATCACATTTGGGCGTGGAGCAGCATTAGCAGTTGGACCTCCATAAGTCTTGGGTGGAAAATACGGCTGGTTGGGGCGAGGCGCCTCAGGATGGCCTCGGGTGAACCTGTGGTAGAGTATTTGAACCCAAACCCGCGCTTCGGGATCCAGAGCCGGATGAAGATCCAGAATCACGGATGTGCTTATGAAGCCTCAAAATCAGTCTGCCCTTGCTTTGATAGCCTTATTGACTAGCCGGGAAAGAGGCACTCATGCAGACGGAGATCTCGGCGTAGCTCGTGGCTAAGTCCCTTGCGGAACCTTGCCTGCTTCTTGGCATCGGTAGAAACTTGAGCATAACGCGCTAACCTCCCAAATTCACGGCAGAGGCATCCACCGTCACCTACCTTGGGTGAAATTGCAGAATTCTCCGCTTATGTCCATAAGACCTTCTCGAATATGATGCTCACGAAGGCGCATCTGAATTCAGCCCAAGTTGTAACTTGTCCAACCGGACGATAGCCTCATAATTCTCCCACCGAGGCTAGCAGGCCCTTCAAGATGATAGGCGCAAAGGTAACCTTGTCACCTCAGCCACGCTATGAACGCAGCTTGTGGTGGATGCTGCGGAGCCAATCATCCGCCGAGAGGCTCACGGAATATTTGAATTTTGGGGATATAGCTGACGAAATCGTTGAGTGAAACCACATCGCTTTCTTGGCTGGCGGTTGTGTTTTGTTCAATCCGCCCAATAAGCGGTTGGTTTCACGCTTATTATGCTTCGTCAAAGATCACCTCGCCAAAGATGGCGTTGCGCAGATTCACATTGCCTGCACCGCTTCTCCTCGCCTCGAACAGCAGGAGTATTATGAGTGACCATCCCGGGAGACAAAGCAAAGGTTTAAACCAGGATGGCAGAATTTAACAAGGAAGTGCGGAAGGTAATGGATAGCATGGAATGCAAAGATGTTCATCCGTATGACATGGTAATATAAACTGCCATATATATATATACCAACGGTCATACACACCATTCATAGTTTAGTACAAGCCCGACGGAGTACAACTATAAGGAAAGGCTACATCTCATCGGAAGCATTCCAACTCCTATACATTATTTTTCTACACTTCCTAACGATACACACTAAGTCGTATTCCACGAGTCACGCGAGACGGTGGAAACACAACTATTACCATACTAGGAATACTACTACTATCTCAGCAGCTCCATAGTAGTCCTCATAGAAGTCACCACCCAGACTCGAAGTGGAACATGATCGTCCGGAAACAGACAATAACCTGTGGGTCCTGTGGACCATAAGGACTCGATGTGGCCGTGGTCCAACAAACGGTGGCAGACGAGGCCCACGAGGAGGAGTGATGCTCCAACCTCACGCCACTCCATAAAGTCCGGCACTTCGCACACGGTACAAGTCTCTCATGTCCATATATCCGTTGCACGGCAGTGCAAACCTAGTCGAGTAGCCAAAGTGGTCGAACGGCATTAAAAGCTCCATACGCAAGGCCCGGTTCTCACGGTCCTTGTCCTCAAGCAACTCAAGAGTAGTGCGAAGGAGTGAGTCCTCATGGGATGCATCGCTGTACAAACCCTGAAGGTAGCCACGCCCTGTGAGGGATGCCGCATATAGCAAAAATCGTGTTTCAACAAAGCAGTTCTGCTCGATAATAGTCATCATGGAATAGGCTGCATCTTGCACAGACATTCCAATAGTGATTCCGAGCCCATAAGAACATGAAGTGGCTCAAGAGTCTGGATAAGATGGATAAACGGACCGTGTATAGGTATTGGCTTTGATTGAAATCCTAAACCGCCTCGACGGTATATTCAGATACCATCGATAACAGACTCAATCATCACCTAACCAACATTGTGACCACACACATCAATGCAACGGTCAGCGTAACCACTTGGTTCTGGGCGGTGGCCATCCGAAGCACAGCCACAATGCAAAGGCATTAGAATTTCTAGGAAAATCGGGCAGCATAACATCCAGAATGCTCAAAATCAGATTTGAGACATTAAAATCAGATTGCAAACCACTCAACAACATCATATCAAGGTTCTGGTTCAAATGATAGCATACTAAAATTTAGTAGCACTGAATCGAGGATGTAACCAACAATCCTATAAGTTACTACGGATTAGTAACACGTGAACTCGATAGAGAGAAGAGAGCTAGTCCTATACCCACGCCGAATGAGAAGAGGATGACTAGATCGAGGGCATAAGGTAAAGGAGTAAAAGAGCCTTACGCCCCTCCCACAATCAATTCCCTACATATAACTAAAGCATTTCTAGACTCAACTTCCAGTTTTTTAGCGAACCTCACAGTGCAGCCCTGCTCGATGCCAACGCTGTCAGACCCCGATTCCAAGTCACATCGGTAACACCTCATATCACTTTGCGGCCTCACGCACGGTATTCCCACGTGTCGCCTTACCATGGCCCGGGACCGCTTACTTTTGGCTCACGATATGATAGTGTCGCTAGCATCCACATGACAAAGAACCCGGCCGACATGGCTAGTCGAACCCAAAGCGCACTAACCTATGGGGACAGCATACATGAATCACCTCGAGCATGTCGTCATCAACGATGAATTTGCCAGAGCACTGGGCTAACAGGACTCGGTATCCCGGCCAGTAGGCTAGGCAGGACCATCGCGACATTTCTCGGGATGTATAGGAACAAATGAATCACATGCCGCTACAAGTGTCCAAGTGTCATTAGCAGACTCCGTGAACCGGCTAGCGACTACTATCGCCGTAAAACGAGACTACATTTCATATGAGAGGCTGCCAAGGATAAACAACTAGTTTGTCGGATCCCACTCATACCAAGCATTTCAATCATACACGCAATATGCCCGATATGAGTAAATACAACAAGGCATCACAACAAAACTCTACAACTCAAGTACTTTATTTAAGAGGTCCGAGGAGCCATACATAACATAATATACATAGTCACATGACCCAACACTCAAGTCATACAATCATACAAGCACATGCGGAAGCAAACTAGTCGAGTACGACTCTAGAAAGAAAGAAAGCTTGTTGGAGCCTTTCTATCTACAATGGCCCTTCACAAGTCTTAGATCGCCATTCATAAAAATCGCCTATTCACCCCCTCTAGTCGATAACTAGCACTTTCAATTGGTATCGAGCAATGTACTCCCTTGTTCTGGTGATTCAGTTTAACCACCGGAGTTTTAGCTATGTCGATCAAGGATAACCAAAGTCTCCGCTGCTTGCCCCGCCTTCGATGGAACTAAATATCCCCATCGAAGAATAAGATGCGATGCATCTTGAAGCCATTGATGTCGACCGTATGTCGTCAAGAATGGTGTCCCCAAGACCGGTGAAGGTGTCACCCCGCCGATGTCAAGAAGTTCATTCAACCGGATTCTACCGCCAAGAACATCATCTCGTGGTCATCCGACCAAAGGACAAGATGGCCGTGTGAGTGCTCGAAATGTCGGTTAGTCTGGGACTGGCTCTCCAAGGTCAACGAAGGCGCCTCAACCCAGAGAGATCAAAGGATCGTTGTTCTTGCAACCTCTTCAACCGCTTCAAGAGAAACGACAATGAGAATGTCCAGCTCACGCTTGATTGCCTCATCGACATCACAAATGAGCTTCGTGCTCTCGGCGCCACCGAGATCACCAAGCATGAAATCGCAAGACATCGCCGAGATCACTTGACAGCCTGCTCGACACCCTTGCCCTCGATGATACAAGAACGCCTCGACTTCAAGACACTCGATCCGTCTCGACATACTTGAGAGGCTCAACACACATGAGTTCCAGCTATCTGAGAAAAGAGATATCTATGGTCCCAACTATGGCCGAACTCGTGCTTTGAAGGCAAAAGCTGTTTCCTCATCTGAAGAAGAATCTGACTGCAGTTCTGGTGATCCTGAAGACATTGGAAAGGAGCTTGCTATGCTTGTGAAGAATTTCCAGAAGTTCACTAAGAAGAAGGGCTTCAGAAAGTCTTCAAGATCCAGCTCAAGAAATTATGAAGCTTCCACTCATGACTACAAGAAGAGAACATGTCACAAGTGCAAGAAACCTGGACACTACATCTCTGAGTGTCCACAGTGGGACAATGAGAACAACAAAAAGAAGAAGAGCAAGGAATATGATTCTGATGACAAGAAGAAGAAGAAATCCTCAAAGTCTTCTTCCAAGTCCTCATCCAAGTCTTCATCTCATAAGAAGAGCTCATCTGGCAAGGCTCGTGCTTTTGTTGGCAAGGAGATGGATTCAGAGGAGGAGTCTTTGAGGAGGCGAGGTGGAGTCCGAGGAGGAGTCCGACCGGCGCTGTAAGTCCGGCTCTAGCTACAGCCCACGCTACAAGTCTATCTTCAACATTGAAGACAATGGCCCCGCCACCAACACCGATGCTAATGACAAGGACGACTCGCTCCCACCTTATCGCTTCATGGCACGTGGTGCCAAGGTAAAATCACGATGCTTACTTTCAAACATCAAGTGAAGATGACTCGATTGTCAATCCAAATCCAGCTACAAAACACTTGCTAAAATTGCAACCGAACAATGTAAAGCTATGGAACATACTCAAAACTGTTAGACAAAAGCGATGACCCGTTGGACGCGAATGACCCGCTCAGTCCTTAATTGAAGACATAAAAATCTTCATGTTAAGTACCAGAACTTGAAATTGCCATGAAACGCCTCAACCACTCATGAAAAGCTTTCCTATGATTATCTTCAAAGGAAGCAAGAGCTTGAGAAATTGAGAGTGGCTCATGAAGATCTTCAAAAAGAGAATGAGTCACTTCGTGCTCAACAGATCAGTCCCGCTCAGGAAGGATTTGAACCACCATGTCTAAAATGCCTTGAGCGTGATAACGCTACTTCCGTTGTTGGATGTTCTACTGCTGCTATTGTTGCAATATCTTCAACTCTTGATGTGGTAACTAACCTCTGGCCGAGGATGCCACCACTATTATCGATGAAAATGCTAGGTTGAAGACATTGCTTGAAACAGGATGTACAAAAGTCTCAAAGGGCATCGTATAATCGTATGATGTCCTCAAAAGCAGATTCTGAACCAAACCCTAGGAAAGAGGGTGTTGGGTCGAGAGGAAAATGAATGTTGATGGATCCTACTAGAAGCCCGAGCAAGATCCCAAAACCACATGGTTTGTGCAAAGGGACTTTCAGCGGATCCATCCACCTTATCCGCTTCACTTGTGCTAACCCTATTATCATTGATGAACTTTGATGCAAACTATAACTGCTTAAGAATCAGAATGGAGAAGTGTTTGCTGTGTATATTGGTACTAACTACAGGAATGGGCCACCTATGAAGAAGATCTGGGTTCCCAAAAGTTGTCTTGAGAATCTTCCCATGGATGTCATCATGACACCGCCGAAGAAGACAAATCCCAAACCGTAGGCTTCATATGGTCCAAAGGGTTTACATGACAGAGGACTCACCGAGTCACCCTAACACCAACGTTTTGTAGGAAATCATACTCAGACTTATGAATATGAGCGTGTTTGTTCAAACCGCTATGTTCATAAAACTAAGAACTTTTCTCGCTTATTCATATGAGTACTATTCACCTCCCGCAAGGCTATTTGCTAGGGCTTCAAAGTCAAGTTCTCAGATGCTGCACTTAGACTCATTGTTTCTAAGCCACCCTCAAGATGTGGGTGGTTAAGAAGAATTAACTTCCTTTTGCAGGAAAGGTCCCTCACCGAAATCAAAGGCATCCGATGCTAATGTCGGGACCTAAAACATCTTGTAGGGCGTAAGATCAAATGCCCAAATGGTCTTACTATGTATTTTGTTCCTAATCTCTTGCCAATCATCCTATCACCCTAATGTTGATCTCGAGCTTTGATAATCCTCTTGTCCGTCAAATGTTTATGCTTCACAATACTCTTGGTGAAGCCTATCCCCTAACTGCATCAGAGGGTATGACACCTCATGCTTTAGAATGGATTATGGATAGTGGATGTACTAATCATATGATCGGTGATCAAGTCTTCTCATGGACTCAACCTTACGCCCATCTCGACAAGAGTCACATCACATTTGCTTTACACCGGTAAAAGCAAGGTATTGGGTCTAGGTAGAGTTGCAATATCAAAGTATCAAGACATGGATAAAGTGATGCTTGTTGAATCCCTTTGGTTTCAACTTAATGTCCTGCCTCAATGCTTTGTGACTTGAACATGATTGTGATATTTGGAAAATATCGCTGTTTTGTACTAATGGAATCGACAAATCTCTAGTCTTTGAAGGGTACCGAAAGATGACCTGTACATGGTAGATTTCTCAGCAGGACCACAAGTTGTCAGATGTCTTCTAGCAAAAGCTTCAGAGTGCTGGCTTTGGCATCAAGGCTAGGGCATGCGGCATGAGGAACTTGCACACTCGCAAAGAAGAAGCATGTCATAGGCATCGAGGGCGCCAAGTTCAAGAAGGATCACTTGTGCGGTGCTCGCAAGTCGAAAGATGACAAGGGCTAAGCATCCCTCGAAGACAATCATGACGACATCTCAACCCTTCGAGCTGCTACACATGGACTTATTTGGCCCTTCTCACTACTCTACTCTCACTACTACTGCTTGTCTCTATGGCTTCGTCATTGTTGATGATTATTCAAGATATACGTGAGTGCACATAATTCTCTACAAGACTAAAGTGCAGGATGTCTTTAGACGCTTCGCCAACCGTGCCATGAACAACTATGGTGTCAAGATCAAGCATATCAGAAGTGACAACAGCACAGAGTTCAAGAACACTGTCCTCGACCTTTATCTGGATACATTAGGCATCACTCATGAGTTCTCAGCTCCGTACACACCTCATCAAAATGGCGTCATGGAGCGCAAGAACAGAGCACTCATTGATATGGCTCGGACAATGCTTGATGAATACAAGACTCCAAGAAAGTTCTGGCCTGAAGCTATTGATACTGCATGCCATGTCATCAACCGTGTTTATCTTCACAAGCTTCTAAAGAAAACATCCTATGAACTCCTTACTGGTAAGAAGCCAAATGTCGCATTTCAGAGTATTTGGTGCTAGGTGCTGGATCAAGGATCCACATCACACTTCAAAATTTGCACCGAAAGCACATGAAGGTTTTATGCTTGGATACGGAAAGGATTCGCACTCCTACAGAGTCTTCAACCTCTTTCACTATAAAATGGTTGAAACTATGGATGTGCGGTTCGATGAGACTAACGGCTCGCAAAGAGAGCACCTGCCAAATGTGCTAGATGAAGTTCCACCTAGTGAATCCATCAAGCTCATGGGAACTGGGGAAATCCTACCAAATGAAGCACAACCTAAAGAGGAACTTATCATTTCGCACCTAATCAACTCAAGACAAGGCTCACCCAAGACAATCCTCCTAACGATGACAATGATCAGCAAGAGCAAAATCTTCGCCCCGTTCATCCTCGTGTTGCAAATGAAGTACAGATTGAGAAGATAAATTACAGCATCAATGCGCTCGTCCACTCACTGCTCAAGAGCAACACAACTAGCAAATTTCGGGCACTTTGCATTTGTCTCAATATTCGAACTCAAGAAAGTTGTTGAAGCCTTCATGGAACCTGAATGGATTCAAGCTATGCAAGAAGAGCTTCAACAGTTC
This sequence comes from Aegilops longissima, assembly GCA_021605205.1. Classification (NCBI taxonomy): domain Eukaryota; kingdom Viridiplantae; phylum Streptophyta; class Magnoliopsida; order Poales; family Poaceae; genus Aegilops; species Aegilops longissima. The sequence continues at coordinate 581,141,775 of CM038681.1, read as the reverse complement.
AAGATGAACAATGTCCTGGGAACTTGTCAAGCGCCCCGACCTTCGCAAGCACAACATAATAGGCACAAAATGGATATATCGCAACAAGCAAGATGAGCATGGTCAAGTTGTCGTAAACAAGGCTCGCCTCGCTGCTCAAGGATACACTCAAGTTGAAGGGATTAACTTCGATGAAACCTTTGATCCTATGGCTAGGATTGAAGCTATTCGCATATTGCTAGCCTATGCAAACCATCACAACATCCCGCTGTATCAAATGGATGTGAAGAGTGCATTTCAACGGCAAGATTGAAGAAGAAGTGTATGTTTCACAATCTCCGCTTTGAAGATCCAAAACATCCCGATATGGTGTACAAGCTAAAGAAGGCATCAGATGGCCTCAAACAAGCCCATCGCGCTTGGTATGACACACTCAAAGACTTCAAGAGCAAAGGCTTCAAACCCGTTCCTCGGGACCCACACTCTTCACGAAGACATATGATGGTGAACTGCTTGTGTGCCAAATATATGTGGATGACATTATCTTCGGCCGCACCAACCAGAAATACAAGGATGAGTTTGGACACATGATTCAAGAGCAATATCAGATGTCCATGATGGGTGAGCTGAAGTTCTTCCTTGGTCTTCAAATTCGACAGCAAAGCAATGGCATCTTCATATCTCAAAGATTGCCTGAAAAAGTTTGGAATGCAAGACTGCAAAGGTTATACGACGCCAATGCCAACCAAGAGTCATCCGGTCCCGACGCCAATGGTAAAGAGTTCGATCAAAACGATACCGCTTCGAGCTCGTAGAAACCAGGCAGCCAAGCCAAAGCCGTAAAGCGCAAGACCAAGAACACCACCGACGATGCTCCACCCACCAAGAAGCGCAAGACCAAGAAGAAAGATCGGCTGCTCCCACAGAGCCCCTTGTCGCCGAGCCAATTTCTGTTGCTCGCCCCGTGATCCGCACAACAAGAGCGCCGCTTGATAGTTCATGAGCCTGCTTCCCAGAGGCTCCTCAAGTCAAGACATTCCACTGTTGACCCCACTCGAGTGAAGACATTGGTCACCAAGACAATGTCAAGATGATGAAGTCCTTCCTCGATCGAGAACTATATGGTATCATCGCCGCTCTCATGAACAACGAACTCATTAGCATTGGTCGCCCTTGATGCCAATCACTCAGATGACTCATGGGCTGATCACCTCAAGAATCCCCGTGAAGAAGAAACACTAGTTACTCCCCAACTCAAGTCACCACTCCGCATTTGAAGATGAAGACTTTGTGGCCCAACCTACTCCATCTCCACAAGCGCCACCAGCTTCCGCAGCTTCAGAAGGACCAAGGCCACAAGTCACTCTTTCGAGTGTTCCGTATGAGAAGAGCGCCAATCAAGATACGCCAAGTATTTCAAGCCTCCCATCGCTAATGTCCCCGAGTCCGGCCAAGGCGGTTGAAGATATTCCGCTGCATCACCGATGACCAAGAAGAACCAAGAGTTGAAGAAGAACATGTTGCTACACCCCAACCAACCCCGATGTTGTTCTCGAGGAGAACGGTCCGACCTCCAGCCTACTCGAGTTGAGGTTAACAACATTGAAGCGACCACCAACACCAACACCGGGCCAATAACGCTGTCATGGCCGACGCTAATGTGGCGCTCGGGTTAATGTGGTGCCCAAGTGATTGCTCCCCAAGCCAATGCTGCACCGATGCAAATCTGCAGCTCAAGTCAATGCCATCGCCTCCCTGCATCGCTTCCAAGGCCACACACAATCGAGCAAGCATATGATCATGGTCACTGGTCATCGTTAGATGTCCCATTCTCGTTCCTCCGCCGCTGCTAGTCCTCAATTTGACTACCATGTCGAGCATGTGCCTTAGGTCCGTAAGCTTAAGCCAAGGTTGCCCTGTGTTTCTGTGCATCGCCACTTCACCAGGGTCCTTCAATGCAAATGGCTTCATTGCGCACAACACTTCTTTGATAGCGCCAAGAACCCCTACTCCAAGCCAAGAATATCATCTGATCAGTTCTCGAGCTATCAACAATGCAGTTACTATTCCCGTGTTCTGTATGATCAAGGTCGCATATTCCCTCATACGCGTCTTGACTGTGAAGCCATTGCTGGATTGCCATTCCTTGAAGAAGCCCTTGACTGCTTCCGTGATGCTGGATTGCTGAACTTTGTGACTGATAAGGAGCATTGGAATGAAGAGCTTCTGCTACAATTCTATGCCACCCTCCACATTCGCGGCTACAACAGGGATCCGAAGACATGGGTCCTTGAGTGAATGACAGAAACGACACCATGAAGCTAAAGCTCTTGACATTATTGAGCTCACTGCTCGCCCTCCTGTGAACTATATGAACCTGGTTGTCGCCTTCACCGCAATGCATTGAGAGCATCTTCGTAAGCCGAGCCCAACATGAGCCAACATCGAGCATGATGAAGCCTCCGCCACGCGATGCTGAATACCCAAGAGAGTCTTTGTTGAAGACCTAGAGTATCTCGCTCCGCACTATCTATCATATCATCAGCAAACTCTATGGCCTCGTCAAAGGACATTCTTCCGCAGCAAAGCTTGAAGGAGCAATGAAGACATTGGTCTTTTATATCTTCAATGGCATCGCCTTCAATGCTCAAGACTTCTTTATCGTGCAATTGGCTGCATCGCTCGATCTCTTTGGACTGAAATTCTACGCCCATGGGTTATGCGCCTTATCAAGCTTCATTCTCGCTGTCAACTATCGCCTTCCGCCGCAACCATCCGATATTTTTGCCGAGATTGATATGTCGCTTGAAGCCATATACCCAGAGCCCGCCAAGGAGCCTGTTTGTCTTCACAATGCCGATCACCAAAGCTTCACACAGCCCATTGAAGGAGTCCAGCCCACTCGTGTTTATCCTTTAGCTGGCAATACACGCTACCTCACCGTGCTCAAACCTGAAGCCATTGAGAGCACTATTGCTCAAAGGCCCTAAGCGATCACGTGTTCTCAATGACCGAGAGCTTCTCGTTGCCCTTCAAAAAAAACAGGATAAGCATCACTACTGGCTGAAGCGGCAGATGCAAAGCCTCTTGGTGGACGTCAATCGAATTCACAATCTTGCCACCAAGAATGCCTTTGTCACTAATGAAACCTGTCGGTGGTCATGGAAGAGTTTGACATTGCTGAGTGCTGAAGCAGATCTTCAAGACGATGGCTTCACTAAAAGATTCAAGTTTGACTCCACTCCTCCAAGGAATGCTGTCTTGCGTCAAACTCCCTCTATTGAAGACTCTGACTATTCCTCCTCAGCTGCAACGGTGAATGCCAGAGTCATAGATGAACAAGATGATGCTACCTCACCACCTCCTACTTTGGCGCGTATCGACACTGCACCAAGTTCTTCTGCACCGCCAAACCCCGACACCGACCCTGCATCTTCTCCTACTCCTTCTGGGAACGAGTAGAGGCTCTATGTCTTCAAACCTTTTGGTCCCATCGACAAAAGGGAAGAAGCATATGAGTTGATAGTCTTCAAGCGGGTCCATATGGGTGGTTGCTTTATATTTTGCCTAGTGTTTACAACTCTCGCTTTTGATACATTTGGTTTTTTGAGTTGTAACACTTAAACTTGATGGTCGTCTGCTACGTTTTCTTCTATTCTGTGATGCAATGATAAATTCTGCATGTGCGATGATAAATCCCGCACTTAGTCATATTGCAGACGTCCATTCCTCATTACGCATGTCATTATCTTCGATATATCAAATCATGCATGATGAATTGTCTTCATGAGTTGAAGAGGATCTCCATAAGTACAACCTGCCATGTGCATTTGTATTCCAAAAGCAAATTACTTATATGCACATCTTCAGGGGAGCCTTTTGCTACTTATGAAGATAATACCTTAATCCTTTACAATTTCACATACTTTTATCCCCGTTGAAAACTTCAACCAGTTTTTCATCAATCACCAAAAAGGGGGAGATTGTAAGTGCATCTAGTGCCACCCCTAGTTGGTTTTGGTGTATTGACGACAAACTTGGTTGAGGGACTAATGTGTTTGTGAGAATTGCAGGATAACACAGGTAGTAGTCCCTCATTGATTCGGTTTACCTACCGGAGATGACCCCTAAAAATGTATGAAGACATTGAAGATAATGGTGGTATGTGAAGATATTCACATTAAAGACTATGACATGAGAAGACATCGCGTGAAGACTATGGAGCGCGAAGACTTAGTTGTTTTGTTGTTTCCTTTTCTTCTTTGTTGAGTCATAGGAACCACCGTACTGTTAAGTGGGATCCTAGTGAACAAAGTCAGAGTGACTGAAGTGATGCTCAACCAGATCCTATGTCTTCGAGCGAAGACAATGAGAGCAAATCTTATCCAGAGCTGGATGAGTCAGCTTTACTTGTAGCCCAAGTCAAGTTGCCGCGTGTGTTTGAAATCGACCGTTGGAACATGTGTCAGTTCCTTAGTGACCTGTGATCATTTCGACAAATCAGGTCGGGTTGCCTAGTGGCTATAAATAGCCCACCCCTACACCATAAATTGGTGGCTGCTCGAGTTAGTGCACGACTTTTTTCGCTTGAGAGCAACCCACCCAAGCTTTTGAGAGAGAGAAACTTGCGAGGACAAAGCCCGAACACCTGTGGCCAAACAGTGTTAGGCATCATCAAGTCTTTCCGTCTGCGTGATCTCAAGACTTGTTACACTTGAGGACCTGTGAATCCTCCACCGTTAGGCGCCGCTTCTCGAGCATCCAAGAGTCATTGTGGATTGCCGTGAACGAAGTCTGTGAAGGTTTGGAAGTCTACCTTGAAGACTTACCAGAGTGATTGGGCGAGGACTGGGTGTCCTTAGCTCAAGGGGAATAAGGTGAAGACGTGGTCTTCTGAGTTGAATCTCAGCCTCCCTAACCAGACGTACAGTTTTCACAGCAACTGGAACTGGTCCAATAAATTCTGTGTCCTCACCAAGTGACTGGTTCTATCCTCTCCTCTCTTTACTTATAATTTGTCTTCGTGAAGTCATTTCCGCTTGCACTACCTGCTTGACTTCACCGTGTGACTACTATCATTGTTTGGCTTCATACTTGTAAGGGCATACTTATCCCTAAGGTGTTTTGGTGATTGATGACAATGCTTTTGCGGACTAATCGTGTGCCTTGAGTTTCTCGACGCTTCATTGTTAGGCACAAGACGATTTGATACCCTCAAGACTATTGAAGACGGCGTTTTCACGCTTTCTTTTTGGTGGATTTGAGTCGAGGGAAAGCCGCATTATTAAGAGGGGTCCGCGTCCGAAAGGTTCGGTGGAATCATCACGCACACGCTTTCTTCCTTGTCTCCACCTTTCCCCGCACTTTGGAGCATCCTCCGCTTATCCTCTATGCAATCGCCCTGGCTGCCGATGTTGGGCTTATGTAGTATCGCTCCTCGAGCGGTAGTACCGCAGCACCTGTGGTAGTACTGCATTTTGGCGCTGTAGTACCGCAGAGCCCACGGTAGTACCGCTCCTCTAGAGCCGTAGTACCATGGCCCCCAGGCCAAGTGCCGCTGCATCGCGGTAGTAGGGGCGGATGTAATTTTTTACATCCGCGCCCGCTGTAGTACCGCACTCGTCTCATGTAGTACGCTGCCCTGCCTGGCTCAGTTGCCATGCGGTAGTACCGCTCCTCCAGCCGTAGTACCGTGTCGGATTTTTGCATCGATTGTTTTTCAGCGGAAGAAGGCACGGATGTATTTTTATTCATCCACGCCCTTCCCAAGCTAGGACTTTCCTGCCTTGCGGTAGTACCGCAAGGGGGAGCGGTAGTACCGCTATGAAGTACCGCCTCAGCCTCCGGCTTCGGGCTTGTTCAAGGTCCTACTGCTAGAAGCGGTAGTACTGCTGTCCTCACGGTAGTACCGCATGGCCTTGCGGTAGTACCGCTTGTCGGCGGTAGTATTGTCGGCGCTCGGGAATGGGGGTACCAGACTTGCTCTGCCCGCGGGCTCGCGGCGTGGTTTCAAGGTGGCCCACACGGCCCATCTTCATCAACACAAGCTCAAGACCTCGCGAGGGGCCAGATTGCTGGGCGGACGACAGAAGCTTCTCGTGCACGGCCTCGTCCCAGCTGGCTCGCGAGGAGGCGGAGAGATCAAGGCGGGTACCTCACGAGGTGCCCATGACGCAAGCCATGACGACCGAGGGCGCCAGCGGGCGCCAGCCCGCACAAAGGTCCTCATTTCCCTTTGGTGCAAAGGAGGCAAGCGCAGGCCAAGGCCTCGTGCAAAGGCAACCATTTCGTGCAACAAGACCAAGACCAGCAGAACGGCAGGAGGAGGTCATCGTGGATCCCAAGCCAAGGCCACCGCCGAGTCTTTGGCAAAGCGAGGACCAACTTTAGTCAGATAAGTGTACTAGATGTTCCCTTCAAATGGCCAATTGTTGGCACCCTTCCCGCTCAATATTTGGGAAGAGGCCCTGGGCCTCCCACTATAAATAGAGCTAGCCACCACCAGGGCAAGCAGGTCGGAGGGTGAAGGAAAAAGAGAGGGCTGATCAATCGGGTCGGCATCTAGAGAGAGAGAGAAAGAGAGGCGACTGAACTCCCCTAGCAGTTCATCGCACCAGCTCAAGAACAGCCCCTCGCGAGGCTGTTCTTCCCTTGTACTGTTCATCATCAGCCCCTGAGGCAATCCACCACACCACACACTGGAGTAGGGTATTACACCACAATGGTGGCCTCGAACCAAGATAAACCTCGTGTCCTCTCGTGGTTGTTCTTCGTAGTTTAGATCCTTGCGAGGCGACGAGACGTAGGTAGGTTGGAGGTGCGATCTCCGCGGCACCCCGAGTTCGAACTCAGAGGGTCCGCTGAACCTGAACCGACATTTGGCGCGCTGTAGGTGCACCAGAATCCGCCTTCCTCCGCCTCGCTCTTCACCGCCCCCACGATCCATGTCGACGCTGTCGAGCCTGCTGAAGCGCCGGGCCGCTCGCCATTTGCCGCTTAGACGGCCCCTGCCGGCGGTTGCCCTCGCCATTCCTCGCTGCTCGCCGTCAACGCCGCCACCGCCCAGCGGGAATGAGCAGCAGGCGCCGCTCTGTGATCCTTCGTGTGGTGGGAAGGCTGCACCGCCACCCGTCGCTGACTCCAGCCGGTTCTTCGTCCCACGCCTGTCCGCGCCTCATGACGCACACGCCGCTGTGTTCGCACGGAACTCCTGCACTACCGTCCCTGGCCGACGACCTTTACGACGAGTGGCTCGCCTGCATCACCGAAGCCTGTCTGGCCGCTGGGGCTCCTCGCCATCCCTCTCGCTGCACCGCGCCCGCCTTTGCACGGGCGATGAAGTCTCGGGCGCCAGCTGCCTCCCTCAAGAAGGCACCTTGGCCCCAAGGCGCGGGCCCCGGGCGGAACCCACTCTGTCCGCACCAGCACAACAAGAGAAGAGCTTCCAAGAGGTCCTCGCCCCAAGAAGCTGCCCGAGTGCTCCCCGCGACCGCCCGCCAAGACCGTGCGGCCCTGCTCCCGCGGCCAATACCCCGCTGCTCCTGGCGGCACCGCACGGAGACCTCCAGATCAAGCCCTCCGTCACCAAAGGCCTCCTGGCGATCGCAGCTGCCGTGTTTTCACCGCCGAAGGCGCAGCGTGGCCTGGCCGGCAAGTTCAAGCCAGACCTGCCCCCACGCTTATGATGGCACGGCCGACTGCGGAGTTCCTCCAGCTCTATGAGCTGGGCATCGAAGCCGCCAATGGGGACGAGAAGGTCATGGTGAACTGGTTTCCCATGGCGCTCAAGGACGGTGCCCGCACTGCTCTCGCATGATTTCCTCCCGAACGAGATGCGCACCCGATTCATCGCCAACTTCCAAGGCACCCGCGATCGGCCCCCGACCATGAGTGACTTGCGCCGCATCAAGCAGCAGTCAGGGGAGACCCTGCAAAAGTTCATCCAACGTTTCAATAACGCTCGCCTTAAGATCCCTAGGGTGTTTGAGGAGGCCATCATCTCACCCTTCTCCGACGGTGTGCGTGACGTCAAGATGAAGGAAGAGCTCGCGATCCATGAAGACCTGTGCACATCCCTGGAGTTGTTCAACTTGGCGACCAAGTGTGCCAGGGCTGAGGAAGGACGCCTTTCCCTTCTCGAGCTGCCGGCTGCCAACCCAGAAGAGAAGAAGCCCAAGGTCAAGGACGTGAAGCACAAGGGGGCTGCCGTGCTTGCAGCAGAGCCGGACACCAAGCAAGTAAGGGATCAGCCTGAGTCATCCAAGGGCAGTCGGTACTGCGTGTACCATGACCTACACACCCACAACACCAACGAGTCCCAAGAGCTCAGGGCCGCGCGAGACGTGCGTGCCTGCCGACGCCCCGAGCGCAGCGACCGGGGCTATGGCCGAGGAGAAGGAAGAGGTGGAGGACGATGGGAAGACCGTGGCCCTCGCCAAGGGTGGCGTGACCGACCTTGCGAGGAGCGCTGGCATGATCAGCCTCGCGAGGGAGGTTGGAGGGACCCGCCTCGCGAGGGAGGCTGGAGGGATCAACCTCGTGAGGATCGCCCACAAGGCAACGAAGGCCCCCTCCTCTGCCACCGCAGCCAAGGAGAAATGAAGACCATCATCGGGATGAGGGGCTGGGGCTTCAGAGCCGCGACAATCGCTGCATCCCGGGCGGAGCTCAAGCCCCAGCCTCTCGCAGCATCTTCAAGCAGCGAGCCCGCCAAGTGAATGCAGTCCTCCCAGTGCTCGGCCACACGCCTCGTGGTCGGCGCGGCGCCATCACATTCAGCTCAGCGGATCAGCTCAAGTGCACAGCCACAGCAGGAGTCCTCCCGATGCTTTGTTCTCCAATCATCGCAATGTGCAAGTCACCAGACCTCATCGATGGCGGAGCAGGCTCAATGTCCTGTCCGCCGAGACATTCAACAATCTCCAAGTGTCGTATAATCAGCTTCAGCCAACCAAGTTTTCTCCGAGTCACCGATGGCTCCACAGCCCGATAGGGCAGGTCCGCCTTCCTGTCACCTTCGGACGCGCGACAACCACCGCACCGAAGCTCATTGACTTCGACGTCGCCACATTCGCCGCCGACAATGCCATCCTCGGGTACCCAGCTCGCCAAATTCATGGCTGTGACTCATCACGGCTACAATGTCCTCAAGATGCCAGGAAGCGGTGGAGTCATCATGGTGCCTTGTGAAGAGAGAGACGCAGTGTGTTCTCTGGAGCGTGCTTTCCAAGCCGCGTCAATTGAAGATCCAGATCGCAGGAGCGGAGGGCTTCCCGAGGTGGTCCCTAAGAAGAAGAAGAAGACATCACCTGGCCGACCCCTCGGGAGGCAGGCCCCTCAGGGTCCGCGCCTGTTCAGGGGGCACCTCCCTCTGTCGCATAGGAAGGCGCGCCTGGCGCCCTCTTCGAGCAAGGCTCGGGGGCTCTCTCCTGGAGGGCCACTGACTTTGCCAAGATCGCGAGGGAGGCGCCGGGCACCACTTGGAGGCGGTTTCAAAGCACGCTTCCTCAGAAGGAGCAAGGCAAGGAGGGCCAAACCTCGTGGAGTTCATCGGCAAGATCATTCAGAGCTGCAGGAGTCAAGAGTCATGAGTGGCAGCCGCCACTTACCCACCATAGCTCCCCATCCGGTGAGGATGGTGGGCTGCTGTCTCAAGATCGACATACGAGGGCTCAACCGAGCCGCCTCAGAGCGCCTGCCCTCGTGACGTGGGACGCCTGTGAAGGTCCACCCCACAGCTATGTTCGATGCCTTACGGCTTTGTCAACGCGGGCTGCAGCGTGCGGCGCCCATGAGGGGCATCCTGGAGGCTCAAGTGGCTAGGCGTTCTGCTGTCCTGGCGGAGATGGTGTGTCAGGACCCCGATTCCAAGTCACATTGACCTAGCCGGTAACACCTCATATCACTTTGCGGCCTCACACACGGTATTCCCACGGGTGTCGCCTTACCATGGCCCGGGACCGTTTGCGCCTTTTGGCTCACGTATATGATAGTGTCGCTAGCATCCACATGACAGAGAACCCGGGCCGACATGGCTATTCGTGAACCCAAAGTGGTGCTAACCCATGGGGACAGGCATACATGAATCACATCGAACATGTCGGTCATCAACGATGAACTGGCTGTAGCACTGGCTAACAGGACTCCGTAACCCGGCTGTAGCAGGCTAGGCAGACTCCGGATATCACCGCGTGACATTTCAAAGGACGTATATAGGAACGAAGAGAAACACATGCCGCCAGTCAAGTGTCCAAGCAGAGTGCTGGGCTAGCAGGACTCGTGAACATTGCTTTAGCGGACTACTATCGCCAGAAGCACTAGACTACATTTCCCCATATGAGAGGCTGCCAAGGATAAACAACTAGATTGTCGGATCCCACACATACCAAGCATTTCAAACATACACACAATATGCTCAATATGTGTAAATACAACATGGCATCACAACATAACTCTATGACTCAAATATTTATTCATTAGGCCCGAGGAGCGAGATATTACAAACATGGATCTCATGACCCAACACTCGAGCATACAAGTCAAAGCACAAGCGAAGCTTAACATGTCCGAGTACGTATATCTACAAATGAAGAAGGCTGAGAAGCCCGACTATCTACCAGATCTCCGCCGAGGGCACAAGATCGTAGCTGAGGTAACAAGCTAAACATCAAGTCCACGCTGAATTACTAGCGAGACCGACGCCTCTCGCAAAAACATAAAATAGGCAAACGTGAGTACAAATGTACTCAGAAGACTTACATCGAACTAACTACATATGCATCATTATCAAAAGGGGTGGTGGAGTTTAACACAGAGCAAGCCAGCTTTGACTCGGTGGCTAACCTGAACTACGATCGCAAGTAACTCTTTTGAGGTGGTGCACACGAGTCCACATATTCACCATATCAATACACCACTATGGATCCGCCCCGCCTCCCCACGAGAACGCCATCCATAGCACTCACGCTATCTTGCGATTTTAGAGTATCCACTTTCACTTGTCTATGAACTGTTATAGGCAACCCGAAGTCCTTTATCGCGGACACGGCTATTCAATAGATCATATTAACCCCGCAGGGTGTACTTCTTCACACACGCCTCGCCACTTACCACCATGTACACGCGTGTATCTCGCAACCTTCAAGCGAAGCTTGGCGAGGAGTCGGCCACGACCGACTAACCACACAAGTCTCTAGTCCAGGTCTATCGCCTATTCGGTTCCATCCGCAAGGAGATTCGCCGGGTGTCGCCACGGCCCCAAACGATGTGTGCAGGGTTCCCGAGACACCAAACGGGCTTCGCAGACACCGGCCACGGTGTATCTACCGCATCATAGCCCACCCCTAGGGTCAGCGCTACGCTCGGCCTCCAACACATATCCTACAAACACTAGAAACTAGTTGCAACTCCTGGACAGAGATCGAGGCGATTAATAAGCCGAGAGCGGCCGAGTTACCGGAACCCAATGTGTGGTAGTAACTGTTTCATGGATCACAAACACAGAACTCAGTTCCAGAGGACGGCTGCAATGAGACAACCCACCATGTACTCCTACATGGCCTCTCACCGCTACCTTTACCAAATCGTGTTTACACACTTAGCTCACACACAGTAGGACATGTTCACACACCTCCGATTCATCCTCGATGAATCGACCTGACTCAACTCTAAGCAGTAGAGTGCATGACAAACAAGCATGAATGAGTAGGCACAACAGGGCTCAAACAACTCCTACTCATGCTAGTGGGTTTCATCTATTTACTGTGGAATGACAGGTCATGCAGAGGATAAAGGGGTTCAGCTACCGCAGCAAGTAACAGATAAATCGTTGTTGTCCTAATGCAGTAAAAGAGAGCAGGAGCGACAGAGTGGGATTATATCGGAATGAACAAGGGGGTTTTGCTTTCCTGGCACTTCTGAAGATATTATAGCTCTTCATCGGTGTCATCGAACTCATCGTCGGGATACGCCTACCGAGAGGGGACAAGCACCGGCAAACACGGAAAGAACACAATCAATGCTATACACAATATGATGCATGATCATGACATGGCAACATGCTGGTGTTTTGAGCCAATGCAACTAACAATAAGTTAAATGAAGTTGGTTTGAACCAAAGGTTCAAATTCAAACTTCATATGTGAAATTCAAATGCCATTTAAATGAATTGTGCTAAACAGCAGCTATAAGTTGTTATAACATGCATGAAAATGGTACAGATGGATAGATTGGATTTTTCTGATCATTTTTCATATATAAATTATTTCATTCTGAGCTACGGTTGATTTACTATGAATTTTAGAAGTTTTGGGCATTTTCTGGAATTTCCTGATTAAGATAAAATCCAGAAAATGTATTACTGCGTCAGCACTAGGTCACGCTGATGTCAGCAGGTCAACAGGCGCCGTCCAGGTCAAACCTGACCTGGGGGACCCACTGGTCAGTGACTCAGTTGGTTAACTGAGTTAATTAGAGTTAAACTAAATCTACTAAAAATGTCAGCAGGGCTGGGCCCACATAGCAGTGGCTCAGGGTTAGTTTAGCGAGGGGATTAACACTGGGAATGGTGATTAGCACTAACTAACACCTAACTAATCCAGTTAGGGCCGGCCCCACATGTCAGGACCCGGGTGGGACCCAGCAGGGGTCAAAGTGGGTCAAAGCCTGCCGGCGAGGCCGAGACGGCGGAGGGGCTCGAATTTTTCCCTCCGGCGACCAAATTAGCGGCCGAGGGGCTCTACAAGACGCCCAGGCTCGCGCACATCCATTGCGGCCTGCGGCAGCAACTTGGGTGCCCAACAGCGACGGCGGCGATGGCAAGTGCGGCGGCCGGAGCTCGGCGAGCTCAGGCGCGAGGCTACGGTGCACTAGCAAGCGACCTGAAGCGTCCCGCGGCTTCCTGGGGATGCCCGGAGCATGCCTACATGCTTGGTTTGGCTAAGCGGGGCTGCTAGCGACGGCGAGCTTTGTGGCGGCGGCGGCGGGCTCCGGCCGAGGTGGGAACCACGGCTAGAGGTCGCAAGAGACGACGGGGAGAGGGGCGGAGGAAAGAGGGGCTCACAGGGAACTCACGGAGCAGGCTAGTGAGCTCGGGGGAGTGCGGACGGCGACGTAGTGAAGCCCGCGATCTCGGGCGGCCGGAGATGGGGAAGTCGCCGTAAGCGGCGATGCAGGGCTCCCGGCGTTGTGTAGCTCCATGGAGAGGTCGGGGCGTCGAGGCGGAGCCTTTGGACTCATTGGCAGGGCGAGGGGTGGTCGGTGGCCGTGGTGGCAGCGAACGGGCAAGGCGGGCTTGGGCCAAAAGTAGAGGGAGGGAGAGCAGAGGAGGAGAGAAGGCACGGGAGAGAGTGAGTGGGCCTGGGGGGGCGCGTGGCGTCGCAAGGGAGGTCCAGGGTGACGTGGGGAAGAGCGGCAAGCAGGAGGTGTCCGTCGGTGGTCAGGGCGCAGGCCGAGGCTGCTGAGCACACGCCTCCCGCCCCACCGCAGGAGGTTGAAGACAGTAGGAGAGAGGAGGAGGTGGGCTGAGCCTAGCTGGGCCGGTCCTGTTGGGCCACCAGGTGGCTACACAGGTGAGTTAGATAGGTTTCTGTCCTTCTTTTTATTTTAGTTTTCTATTTTTTCTGTTTTGTTTTGATTTAATAAAAATACTAAACCATTTGATAAAATGCTGAAAATAATGGTGGGCACTTATGAAATTATTTCCAACAGCCCTCAACCATTATCAACATTATTTGGGCAATTAAAAAAACTTATAGGAATTAAATGCCCAAATGCAAATACTTAATGAATTAATTCAAAAATCCAGAATGGCCTAGAAAATGTGCACCATTTTTGGCAGAGGTTCTAAACCAATTCAAAAATGATGAACTTTTCTGAAAAGCATTCTGGGTTCATTGAAAATATTTTATGATTGATCCTATTTGATTTAATTTTAGTGCTAGGGTTCATCATCCCCATTCCAAGTTTCAAAATAATTAAACATGATGCAATGTATATGTGCTAGCCTAGTGCAAGATAAGGCTAGGGATGTGACAACTCACCCCCACTAAAGAAGAATCACGCCCCGAGATTCAAGTCGTGAGGTAAGAAGACAGAGGGGGCACAAGCTAACACGGTCTTCACAATCCAGGTTGCACTTCATAAGAACGTTGACATGATCACCATCTTTGTCTCGATATCTTGCTCCGAGAACTACATCCAACACGATAACGGAAGAAAAGAAACTCTCAAGAATCGATCTTCTCAAGGTCGAGCAACCCAGATTAACCCACGGAATGAGACATAGCAACATCTCTCGAGCCGACATGAAACATACATCCAGAGGGATGGAGTGTAACAGATGACTAAGATTCACTATGTAGACACAATTCCACACTTAAGAAGGTGGTGAACGGTTGTCAACGCAGCGAGGAGTTGAGTAGCCATGATACCATAATGAGACATCTTAAGGAAGGTGACCCGCAGAAATATTCCCTTAAGTGGCAAAAAGAATTACTTTTGATATAGAAATCATTGAAACTCTCTAAACCAGCCCAAGGAAAATCACAACGACCGTGTGAAGGAGCTTGAAGAAAAGGCATACTCATACTAGAATGGATGATGTGAACTTCCTTGATGAAGACAACGCAATGGATGACTTTGCTTATCATCGGAACTGGATGGGACCCATGGTAGGACCACTGTTGAAGGCGATCCTGACCAGAAATTACCGAGAAGGGTAGTCCATGGTTGGATGGCACAATGGCGGTGTAAGCTGGGAACAAAATGCAACTGTTGGGAATGTTCCAACCATCATATCTGCCCGAGATTCAGATCTGGTTGGTGTCAGGATATTCCAGACTCATCAAGTCTAGAAAGAAAAATGAAGGTTTGCAACACAAATCGACGAGATGACGTTGCGAGATTCTCGGGGAGTGAACTACGATAGCAAGCTCCAAAACATGAGCTGGTTCTGCTACATACATGTGAACACGCTGTCCTGCATAAGCATGAACACATAGTAGTCTTACAACAAAACACCGCCGAAGTTCTCGTTGAACTATCATGCGGAGAGCGAAGCCCTTGCATAAGTCATATGATTGGCTCTTATGCAGGAACTTCTTCTCCTTGAACAAATCAATCAGTGGCTTGGTGTGCTAGGAACACATATGGAGTGGAGGTAATTAATCTACCAAACCATAGAATACTTCGCACGTATGCATGACTGACTTGGGATGATTCCAAGGAAAACAAAAACAAACCTTTCTCAAATTCATGGCAGCAACTTGCACCTAATGCACGTGAATTAGAGGAAGTCACTTCTTCCATCCAAGCATAAGCTTCATGAGCGGAACACGAAGCATTGCTTACAAAGTTTCCAACACTAGGTTGATGTTCAACATGAATCATGGGGGAGGCAAAATGCTGCTGATTGGCTTAACAGCAATTTATCGGAATTTCCATATCACTGGTCTTCCACCATCATGTGAACACGGTGATAGGATTGGTCAGACCAAAAGATGTAATGGTGTATGCTCGTGGGATCAACCACGAGTAAGACAACATTACGAACATCATTGGTTCTGGTTTGACTTGATGATAGCCCATACTCAAGTCAAAGGATTGATAAGACAATAGGTCCAACAACTGATCACAGGGACCAATCGATGAGGATATCATCTTTCTTCAACACACACTACACAAGAATATCCCTTTGAAACGAACTAAGTTAGGCAAGCTTTTATCTTCCAACTCTCCAAGTTGTTGTTTAGCTTAACCAACTAGCTCAGGGTATCCAACACAGATTCTTGGAGAAAGGGTGGTTTACAAGAAAACCAACTTGGTCATTTAACTCAACATAGCGGTCGGTGACAACCTCCGTGATACTTTCGAGAAGATATTCGAATATCACGAACCACCATATATTATCGGGCTCGAGAACAATCTTGCTTTTCAGGGCAAGACGATATGATCCAAAGAGTGAGGTATTGACACAATCCTAACTCATTGATCGAAGAGTGCACCAGAAATAAGGACTAGGTAGCACGATTAATCTTAGGATGATGATTCAATAACCAACACGCTAAGAATGAGAATATTGTCCATTTACTACCAAGCAACGAGGTTGCTAGGAGTATCGATCTCACACACACAATTCACTTGTCGGCATTCCGGCCATGCACAACACGGAACCGAGGAATGAATAATGATGGCAGGAAGTATCACCGCATCAAGAATTCCTAAGAGGTTGTGCAATTCCCATGACATTCTTGACATAAGATGGCAATACTGTGGTAGAACAGATTAGAAGCTAGATTGGCATTTTGATCTCATGGAATACAACTACTTTGACCCAATCCTAGAAATGGATGAGGTACTGGAGTTTGTTTCTCCTAGTCATTCCGGAATAGAATGGCTTGACGGACCACAAGGATAATAGGCATCGATAAACACGATCGCACACATACTCTTGACTATCAATTGATAGACGAGGGTCGGAATACAACTAAAGAGGAACAACTCAAGGAACATATAACTTTTCGAGTTGTGGATGCATAGGTTAGTATGTCGAGTCAAGTTCAACAGGTTTCTTCCGGATAACCCATGCAGAAAGGTAGAACTAGCAGATTCACAATTATGAATGGAGAACTCCTCAAGAGTACTCTGATTGTGATCCTTCGGTTCAGCGAGGAACTTCTGCCATAAGCGGTTCATAGTATTTGGAAGAAAGAAATACTACGGACCTCGAGGACTAATGCAAGGTTACTAATATCCTAAAGGAACTAGCAAACACTATCAACATTAGGTAAGTAGGGTGAATCTCGGGTTCAAGAACCCATGAATAGAATACCTACTAACTAATAACATCACGGGATGCTTTCGGGAATGATGGCCAGAATCATCACACTAGGAATATAAAGCATGGCTAGATTACTAGATGACCCTCTAAGACACCTATGATCATAATAATAGTTCCAACATATATGCCGAGGCAACAGAGTACCTCGATAGACCGATTAGTGAGCTTAGTCTGGCCCAAAAGGACTCCGTGAACAGGAAGGAAGAATTTGCAAATGCATTAGATAGTTTAGAAACCTGGGATGACTTGGACAGCATAACGGCTGTAAATGCTCAAAAATATTTGAGACATCATGCAAAATGGTGGCATAGCCACTCAACAACATCATATCAAGGTTCCGAGATCAACAGTTAACATAAGGAAGTAGTAGGAACTGAACTGAGGCTTGAAACTATCAATCCTATAAGTCTATGGATTAGTAACACGTCATCCTGATAGATAGATGAGAAAGCCTAGTTCTTAATCCCCGTAGAAGAGAAGAGGATGACTCAGATCAGAAAGCCATGAGGTATAAGGAGTAAAAAGAGCCTTACGTTCCCTTCCACAATCAATTCCCTTACATAACTAAAGCATTTCTAGACTCAACTTCGACCAGTTTGGCTTGGTAAACCCACAGCAGTCAGCTCGATACCAACGCTGTCAGGACCCCGATTCCAAGTCACATTGACCTAGCCGGTAACACCTCATATCACTTTGCGGCCTCACGACGGTATTCCCATGGGTGTCGCCTTACCATGGCCCGGACCGCTTGCGCCTTTTGGCTCACGATATGATAGTGTCGCTAGCATCCACATGACAGAGAACCCGGCCGACATGGCTAGTCGTGAACCCAAAGCGGCGCTAACCCATGGGGACAGGCATACATGAATCACATCGAACATGTCGGTCATCAACGATGAATCCGGGCTGTAGAACTGGCTAACAGGACTCGTAACCCGGCTGTAGCAGGCTAGGCAGACTCCGGATATCATCGCGTGACATTTCCCGAAAGGACGATATAGGAACGGTTAAACACATGCCGCCAGTCAAGTGTCCAAGCAGAGTGTGGGCTAGCAGGACTTCGTGAACCGGCAGTAGCAGACTACTATCGCCAGAAGCACTAGACTACATTTCCCCATATGAGAGGCTGCCAAGGATAAACAACTAGATTGTCGGATCCCACACATACCAAGCATTTCAAACATACACACAATATGCTCAATATGTGTAAATACAACATGGCATCACAACATAACTCTACGACTCAAATATTTATTCATTAGGCTCCGACGAGCGAGATATTACAAACATGGGTCTCATGACCCAACACTCAGAGCATACAAGTAAAAGCACAAGCGGAAGCTTAACATGTCTGAGTACAGACATCTACAAATGAAGAAGGCTGAGAAGCCTGACTATCTACCAGATCGTGCCGAGGGCACAAGATCGTAGCTGAGGTAACAAGCTAAACGTCGAAGTCCACGCAGAACTACTAGCGAGACTGACGTCTCTCTGCAAAAACATAAAATAGGCAAACGTGAGTACAAATGTACTCAGCAAGACTTACATCAGAACTAACAACATATGCATCATTATCAAAAAGGGGGTGGTGGAGTTTAACAGCAACAAGCCAGCTTTGACTCGGTGGCTAACCTGAACTACGACTGCAAGTAACTCTTTTGAGGTGGCGCACACGAGTCCACATATTCACCATATCAATACATCACTATGGATCCGCTCCCGTCTCCCCACGAGAACGCCATCCATAGCACTCACGCTTATCTTGCGCATTTTAGAGTATCCACTTTCATTTGTCTATGAACCGTTATAGGCAACCCGAAGTCCTTTACCATGACACGGCTATTCGAATAGATCATATTAACCCTGTAGGGGTGTACTTCTTCACACACGCTCTCGCCACTTACCACCATGTACACGTCGTGTATCTCGACAACCTTCAAGCGGAAGCCTGGCGAGGGAGTCGGCCACGACCTGATTAACCACACAAGTCTCTACTCCAGGTTTATCGCCTATTCGGGTTCCATCCGCAAGGAGATCCGACCGGGGTGTCGCTCACGGCCCCAAACGATGTGTGCAGGGTTCCTGAGACACCAAACGGGCACTCGGTACACCGGGCCACTGTGTATCTACTGCATCGTAGCCCACACCTAGGGTCAGCGCTACGCACGGCCTCCAACACATATCCTACAAACTCTAGAAACTAGTTGCAACTCCTAGACAGAGATCGCGGCGATTAATAAGCCGAGAGGGGCCGAGTTACCGGAACCCAATGTGTGGTAGTACCTGTTTCATGGATCACAAACACAGAACTCAGTTCTTGAGGACGGCTGCAATGAGACAACCCACCATGTACTCCTACATGGCCTCTCACCGCTACCTTTACCAAATCGTGTTTACACACTTAGCTCACACACAGTAGGACATGTTCACACACCTCTGATTCATCCTCGATGAATCGACTGACTCAACTCTAAGCAAGCAGTGCATGACAAACAAGCATGAATGAGTAGGCACAACAGGCTCAAACAACTCCTACTCATGCTAGTGGGTTTCATCTATTTACCGTGGAATGACAGTCATGCAGAGGATAAAGGGTTCAACTACCGCAGCAAGTAACAGATAAATCGTTGTTGTCCTAATGCAGTAAAAGAGAGCAGGAGTGAGAGAGTGGGATTATATCGGAATGAACAAGGGGGTTTTGCTTGCGTGGCACTTCTGAAGATATTATAGCTCTTCATTGCTGTCATCGAACTCATCGTCGGGATACGCCTACCGAGAGGGGACAAGCACCGGCAAACACGGAAAGAACACAATCAATGCAATGCACAATATGATGCATGATCATGACACGGCAACATGCTGGTGTTTTGAGCTAATGCAACTAACAACAAGTTAAATAAAGTTGGTTTGAACCAAAGGTTCAAATTCAAACTTCATATGTGAAATTCAAATGCCATTTAATTGAATTGTGCTAAACAGTAGCTATAAGTTGTTCTAACATGCATGAAAATGGTACAGATGTATAGATTGGATTTTTCTAGTCATTTTTCATATATAAATTATTTCATTCTGAGCTACGGTTGATTTACTATGAATTTTAGAAGTTTTGGGCATTTTCTGGAATTTCCTGATTAAGAAAAAAATCCAGAAAATGTATTACTGCTTCAGCACTAGGTCATGCTGATGTCAGCAGGTCAACAGGCGCCGTCCAGGTCAAACCTGACCTGGGGGACCCACTGGTCAGTGACCTAGTTGGTTAACTGAGTTAATTAGAGTTAAACTAAATCTACTAAAATGTCGCAGGGTGGGCCCACATAGCAAAGGGCTCAGTGTTAGTTTAGCGAGGGGATTAACACTCGCAATGGTGATTAGCACTAACTAACACCTAACTAATCCAGTTAGGGCCGGCCCCACATGTCGTGACCGGGTGGGACCCAGCAGGGGTCAGTGGGTCAAAGCTCTGCGGCTTAGTCACGGGCGAGGCCGAGACGGCGGAGGGGCTAGGATTTTTCCCTCCGGCGACCAAATTAGCGGCCGAGGGGCTCTACAAGATGCCCAGGCTCGCGCGCATCCATTGCGGCCAGCGGCAGCAACTGGGGTGCCCTACAGCGACATTGGCGATGGCAAGTGCGGCGGCCGGAGATCGGCGAGCTCAGGCGCGAGGCTACGGTGCACTAGCAAGCGACCTGAAGCGTCCCGCGGCTTCCTGGGGATGCCCGGAGCATGCCTACATGCTTGGTTTGGTTAAGCGGGGCTGCTAGCGACGACGAGCTTTGTGGCGGCGGCGGCGGGCTCCAGCCAAGGTGGGAACCACGGCTAGAGGTCGCAAGAGACGACGGGGAGAGGGGCGGAGGAAAGAGGGGCTCACAGGGAACTAGCAGAGCATGCTAGTGAGCTCGGGGGAGCGCGGACGACGACGTAGCGAAGCCAGCGATCTCGGGCGGCCGAAGATGGGGAAGACGGCGTAAGCGGCGATGCAGGGCTCCCGGCGTTGTGTAGCTCCATGGAGAGGTCGGGGCGTCAAGGCGGGGCCTTTGGACTCACTGGCAGGGCGAGGGGTGGTCGGTGGCAGCGAACGGCGGCGTCGGGCGCGCTCGGGTGCGAGAGGGAGGGAGAGCAGAGGAGAGAAGGCACGGGAGAGAGTGAGAGGGCCTGGGGGGCGCGTGGCATCGCAAGGGAGGTGCAGGGCGACGAGGGGAAGAGCGGCAAGAAGGAGGTGTCCGTCGGTGGCGTCGTTGGCGGCTTTGGCCTTGGAGACACGCCTCCCGCCCACCGGGGAGGTTGAAGATGAGAGGGAGAGAGGAGGAGGTGGGATGGGCCTAGCTGGGCCGGTCCTGTTGAGCCACCAGGTGGCTACATAGGTGAGTTAGATAGGTTTCTGTCCTTCTTTTTATTTCAGTTTTCTATTTTATTCTGTTTTGTTTTGATTTAATAAAAATACTAAACCATTTGATAAAATGCTGAAAATAATGGTGGGCACTTATGAAATTATTTCCAACAGCCCTCAACCATTATCAGCATTATTTGGGAAATTAAAAAAACTTATAGGAATTAAATGCCCAAATGCAAATACTTAATGAATTAATTCAAAAATCCAGAGTGGCCTAGAGAATGTGCACCATTTTTGGCAGAGGTTCTAAACCAATTCAAAAATGATGAACTTTTCTGAAAAGCATTCTGGGTTCATTGAAAATATTTTATGATTGATCCTATTTGATTTAATTTTAGTGCTAGGGTTCATCATCCCCATTCCAAGTTTCAAAATAATTAAACATGATGCAACAGACAAGTGCTAGCCTAGTGCAAGATAAGGCTAGGGATGTGACATGGAGATGGTTCGCGAGGAGCCACCAGCGCCTCCGGAGCCTCCCGAGGCTCCTAGGCCTAGGGGCTCGTGAAGATCGGCTTCCGCAGCGCACGCCGTCCACTACTTCAACATCCCTTCATCTTCAACATTATCAGGTGGCATCCTTTGAGTTTAATTTTCCGCTGGGAGCGCCCCCCAGGGCTGCATCACTCCCAGGCCGCGTGGGTCCGTCCTTGCGGCATGTATCCCTTTTGATTCATGTTTTTAGTTTACTTTATTGGGGGCGCCCCTCGGGCTGCGTCGTCCCCAAGTCGCTCGGGCCCGACCCAGCGATGTTCACCTTCTCTGCACCTATCTAAATGGATTTTCTCCTTCATGATTAACGTGTTTGACCTAATCGCTCGCTCGATTGACACCAACTGATGGAGCTGCTCCCTAATGGCACGGCTTATGCATGGGTCCGTCCTCGCAACGCCGCCAGACACGAATGGCTGAGCTCGCCGCTGCAGTTCGCAAGGCGCCACCTCGTCAAGCCTTTTGCCTCGTCACCCTCCGAGCAACCAACGCCCGACCGCCGATTGTCATGGCGAACTCTTGTTCTTCTTGTGATGAGCCTGCAGGATCCCTTCAAGGAGCATGTCAGCGAGGCCTTCACGACGCCTCCTTCACTCTCGTCCCGCCAACCGCTTGCACGTTAAAGGGGGGTACCGAGCATCGCGACTCATGGACTCTCATCGCTCTCCAGCCCTCACCTCTGGCCTTGTCCACGGCATCGTGACTCGGCATACCTGCAACGGCTGAGCTCGCCGAGGGCCGGACCCGAGGACGAGAGCGAAAGGGAGTAAAGGCGAGAGGGAAGAGGCACGGGACCTCGCCAGCAACTCCTCGGCTGCCGGCGCGCGGACCTAACGCCGCACCAAGAGGCGGTTCGACTCGAGATAAGTCATCCTCCGGAAATACTAGCTATCGCAGCACCGGCCTCGCACCTAATGCAATCCTGTGTTAGCAACGTCGCGCTCCTTTCTCACCGAACGATGGCTGCTTGAGTGCTAAAGGGGACCTCCTGAGCATCGCGACTCAGGGGCTCTTACTGGACCCCGGGCCGCTAACCTCCTGGCCTTGACCACGGCATCGCGACCTGGCATACCAGCGACGACTGAAGCCTGCCTTGGGACCGGGACCTGTCGGCACAGAGCGTCAAGCCCTCGCGAGGTTCGAAAGGAGGAACTAAGCTAAGATGGGATGAGCATCTCGCACCACTTCACGACAAGGGTCATATTAACAAACGGAATCGCAAGCACCTTACAAGCCCCCACGGGGTGTGTTCTTCGATTCCTTGCAGGGAACAAAAGGAGAAGATCCTAAAGAGCGCTACTACGCACGTCTCCACAAGGAGACGCCATCATCAACAGTGGGCCGCCAGGCACCGGCGCCAACCCCATCCAGATCACCGGCGCTGGAAGCCTGACGCGCCCGCCCGGCTCCAAGCGCGGTGCAAGCTCGGAGGCTCGTAGCTGTCGTCGCTCGTCTCCGGAGTCGCGAAGAGTTCGGCGGAGTCGCTGGATCCTCCGACGCCTCCGCTGCCCGAGGAGCTGCTGGGGGAGCGGTCGGCGAGCCTAGTCCTCGCCACGGCAGGGCCCCGGCCGCCTCTCTAAGGGCAGCACTCCAGCCGACGTCCTTTCGCGTCAAAGACCTTGAAGAACATCAAGGAAGCGCCATCGTACTCCAGGTGGATCACTAGGGCGCCCCTCGTCCTACAGACCCGGCGATCTCGCCCCAGCCTCGGGTCATGAAGACCTTGCCCGGAGCGACGACCGCAACCTCCGCTCCGGTCGCAGGGGTGCTGTAGCCGGCATGCTGCCACCAGAGCTCCAAAGAGCCCCTCTACGGAATCACAAAGGCGAAGGAGGGAGGAAGGCGAATCCAAGACTGAGGAGGCATGGCGGCGTGGAGCACAAGCTCTTGGGAGGAGCCCTCGACATGGACTCCGGGAGGAACAATGCGCACCGCCGGATTCCGCCGACGCCGACGGGCGGCGTCATCCGTGGCGCCAGCGCCAACTCCTTCAGGCCCTCAATGCGGGCGCATAAGGGCAGCGGAAACCGGCAAGTGGCCGCTCGTGCATCAGGCCTCGACACCTCCTGTCGGGCGCCCTCATCTTGGCGGCAGAGGGCTAGCCATTTCTTCGGCGGAAGCGGATCGGGACCCTCTCAGGGGGCCTTTCCTTTCTCTTTTGCGGAGAACCAGCGGATCGGAGCCATTGTCACAATGTGGAGCAAGGGCAAGGATGGAGAAGAAGGAGAAGCAAGAAGAGATGGACTGGAAGGGCTCACGCCGTTCCGTACATATAGCCGGGGGAGCCCAACCGTCGACCTCCACGATCACAGGTAATCATGACCCGCTTTGCATGCATGGACTTGTTGATTCGTGCAGTTGCCGAGGCGTCGTGGGGAAGCAGGGACACCCACGTCCAATCAACCGCCACGTGGCGCCCAAGGCCGCAGGCTATTGGGGCCCACGACGCTTCACACTTGCCCCTTCGCTTCTCTGCTAAGCCAAGTCCAGGCGCGCCTTGGGCGCGGGGGCTACTGTCGGCGTTCTGGGAACGGGGGTACCCAGACTTGCTCGCCTGCGCCTGCGGCGTGGTTTCAAGGTGGCCTAATACGCCCATCTTCATCAACACAAGCTCAAGACCCTCGCGAGGGGCCAAGCCTGCTGGGCGGACGACAGAAGCTTCCTCGTGCACGACCTCGCCAGGCTGGCTCGCGAGGAGGCGGGGAGATCAAGGCGGGGTACCTCACGAGGTGCCCATAACGCAAGCCATGACGACCGAGGGTGCCAGGCGGGCGCCAGCCCGCGCAGTGTCCTCATTTCCCCTTTTGTGCAAAGGAGGCAAGCGCAGGCCAAGGCATCAGGCAAAGGCAACCATTTCGGTGCAACAAGACCAAGACCAGCAGAACGGCAGGAAGGAGGTCATCGTGGAGCCCAAGCCGGCTTCTTCGTCAGAGTCTTTGGCAGGCGAGGACCGACTTTAGTCAGGATAAGTGTACTAGATGTTCGCCTTCAAAATGGCCAATTGTTGGCGCCCTTCCCGCTCAATATTTGGGAACAGGCCCAGGGCCTCCCACTATAAATAGAGCTAGCCACCACCAGGGCAAGCAGGTCAGAGGGTGAAGGAAAAAGAGAGGGCTGATCGATCGGGTCAGCATCTAGAGAGAGAGAAAGAGAGGCGACTGAACTCCCCTAGCAGTTCATCACACCAGCTCAAGAACAGCCCCTCGCGAGGCTGTTCTTCCCTTGTACTGTTCATCATCAGCCCCTGAGGCAATCCACCACACCACACACTGGATTAGGGTATTACACCACAATGGTGGCCTGAACCAGTATAAACCTCGTGTCCTGTGTGTTGTTCTTCGTGTAGTTTAGATGCTTGCGAGGCGACGAGACGTAGGTAGGTTGGAGGTGCGATCTCCGCGTGCACCCCAGAGTTCGAACCAAGAGGGTCTGCCGGAACCCGAAATCCGATAAGTACCGCATGTCGCGGGCTGGTTAGGTGGATAACGGTTGGATTTTGTCCACAGCTATAAAAGGGGTGTCTTCTTCCTCTAGTTGACCACCTTTTCCACCCCTAAGCTCCATTGTTGCTCTAAGATCCATTTTCGCCCGATCTCACTCCCTAGCCAATCAAACTTGTTGATTTGCTCGGGAGTGGTTGAGAAGGCCCCGATCTACACTTCCACCAAGAGAAATTTGATTCCCCCACTAATCCCTTGCGGATCTTGTTACTCTTGGGTGTTTGATCACCCTAGACGGTTGAGGTCACCATGGAGCCATAGTCCATTATGGTGAAGCTTCATGGTGTCGTTGGGAGCCTCCAATTAAGTTGTGGAGATTGCCCCAACCTTGTTTGTAAAGGTTCGGTCGCCGCGTCCAAGGGCACCAATAGTGGAATCTCCTCATCTCGCATTGTGTGAGGGCGTGAGGAGAATACGGTGGCCCTAGTGGCTTCTTGTGGAGCATTGTGCCTCCACGCCGCTCCAACGGAGACGTACTTCCCCTCAAAGGGAAGGAACTTCGGTAACACATCCTCGTCTTCACCGGCTCCACTCTTGGTTATCTCATGCCTTTACTTGTGCAAGCTTATTTGTGTTATATCTCTTGCTTGCGTGCGTGCTTATTGTTGTTGCATCATATAGGTTGCTCACCTAGTTGCATATCTAGACAACCTACTTTGATGCAAAGTTTAAATTGGTAAAGAAAAGCTAAAAATTGTTAGTTTCCTATTCACCCCCTCTAGTCAACTATATCGATCCTTTCAATTGGTATCAGAGCCTCGTCTCTTTATTAAGGACTTTACTGTCCGAAGAGTATGGTTGACGTCGTAGACGATGTGGAGGAGCACTTCGGTGCGAATCCGATATCGTCTATGGGAGATGGGGGTACCTCGATCTCACGTGAGGAATTCAATGTGGCGTTGGACACATTGAAAACCTCCATGACGATCGAGGTCGAGATCATGTTTAATAAATTTCTACAAGGGCTTAAACTTTCCACCACACCTTTGAAAGTGGGTGATCCCGCTAAGAAGGTGACGGATGCTACCTCCGACAAGGGGGAAGCTACTAGCGAGAAAGGTCCTTCTTCTAGTGGTAAAAATGGCACCGGCATCTTTGCCCATGTGGAACCTCCACTTGTCTATGGTGGACCGATTCCTTCCACTCATTTGAATCATGCCGGCCCGACCCCTAAGATTGAGAAGAATGTAGATTTTGATTTTTGGGTCTATCATTTTAAGCGTCATTTAAATCATGTGAACACTAACCTTTGGAGAATCATTGAAGAAGGTTTTTATCCGCATGACCGAAGCAACTTCACCCCTAGAGAAGCCGTGGATGATCAATTCAATGAGAATGCTCTCTTCATTATCCAAGAAGCAATCCCACCCGAAGACCTTCCTCATCTCCGGCCCTACTCCTTGGCCAAAGATGCGTGGCGCCAAGTGGTTTCCCTCTATCAGGGAAGCACAAGCATTCAACGTTCCAACTATGAAGTGGTACAAGATGAAGCCGATGAGTTTGCAATGAAAGAAGATGAAGAACCTCGTGAGCTTTATCGGAGAGTAACCAAACTCGCGGTCTCTCTATGAGATCATGGAAGTAAGGACACGGATGACAATTGGATCAAGCACAAATTCCTCAAGGCAATGATGCCCTACCACAAAGCCATGTCCTCCGTCATTCGTCAAAGGCCGGACTTCCACACCTTGTCCTCAAGTGATGTGTTGGATGAGTTTGTTGCTATGAGCATCTTGGACAAGACCGCCGATAATGCGGTACTTCGATCTCAAAGAGTAAAGAAACCCAACCTTGCTCTAAAGGCCAAGGTTAGTATGGAGGAAGAGGATGAATAGGAATAAGAGGAGAGCAACCTCGAAGATACGAAGTATGCCTATCATGAACACATGGCCCTTGCTTCAAGGCAATTTTGGAGCAAGAAGAACTCAAGGCCCAACTTCAACAAGAACAATTCAAGTGGCGCAAAGGGCAAGCAACGAGTGAGGACTTGCTTCAATTGTGGCAATGTGAGCCACTTTGTTGCGGAGTGCCCTTATGAGAAGAGGGAAGACAACGGTGGCAAGCTCATCCAAAAGGACAAGGCCAAGTCTTTCCCCAACAAGAGCAACTTCACCAAGAAGACTCCTCACAAGGCGTTGGTGGTAGAAGAAGAGTACAATGAGGATGATGATGATGATGAAGATGGTGAGTCGGTTGCCATGGCCTCCGTTGACATTGCGACGACTCCACGGGTGTCTCTCTTCAACTCACCCAATGAGAGCATCACTGCCAAGTGCCTCATGGCTAAAGCCACCAACAAGGTAACCCCCAACATCAAAACTACCATCATTAATCATCCTTCTTCGACGTATAGCATTGATGAACATGAGGGAACTAATGCGGATGAGAATGAGTTTGAGGCCTTTACGGGTAAACTCAAGGGTAAAGCCAAGAAGCACTTCGTTGCTCTCTTGGAACAACTTGTGAAGCCAATGACATGATCGAGGCTCATGAAGATACCATCTCTAAGATGGAGGGGCATAGTCGAGACTATGCCGATGAGATTTTGGATCTTTCCAATGCTCTTGAGGAAGAGCGTGGTCTTCGTTTGGCTCTTGAGGAGTCACACAACGATGATCATGCTAAATTAAAGAAAGATCTTGATCATGCTCTTGTTGTTTCTCGTGTGCTAAATTCCGAGAAGGCCAAACTTGGGGTAGATCTTGCTAGACTCAAAGAGGAGTTTGATATACTTGACAAGGCTCATAAGACCTTGAAAGGTATTCATGCTAGTCCCAAGGAGTCTCATGGTCAACTCCAAGTGAAGCTAACTAAGGAGAAAGCCACTTTTCCTCATATGATTTTAATTGATAATGCAAATGCTACTAACCCGTGCTGTGAGCATGTGCATCTTATTGAGGAAAATGCTAAGTTGAAGGAGCAACTTGAGAAAGGCCTTGTGTCATGCATACAAGGTGAGAAGAACCTCAACGACCTTTTGAGCAATCAAAAGGAAGTTGTGGCCAAGGAGGGGATTGGGTTCGCACCCAAGCCCAAGAACAAGAAGAAGAATGACAAGACCAAACGACCTCCTCCTCTCAATCGCATACACAAAAAGATAGGTCTAATCATTTCAGCAAAGCGCTCAAAATCCTCATCATCCTTTTTCTTGGATGTTTTCGGAGGAAAAGGCATGGGTTTCTAAACCCATGGTTCTCTTTCTTTACCATGTTTCCTAGCAACAAAGTCTCTTTTATCATAACGTTGATTCTTTGATTGTGGGTTATCAAGATCAACAACAAGTTCAACTTCTACATTATCATTACTAGGTTGAGCATCATCATGAACACCATCATTAACATTTTCACTAGGTTCATGTTCATTACCAGATTGTGTTTCAGCATCAGACATAGAGATATCATTTGGATTCTCAGGTGGTTCAGCAATAGGTTCACTAGAAGTTTGCAAAGTCCTATCATTTTTCTTTTTCTTCCTTTTATAAGAACTAGGTATATCAATATTATTTCTCTGAGAATCTTGCTCGATTCTCTTAGGGTGGACTTCAGGATACAAAGGTTCCTGAGTCATTCTACCAGTTCTAGTAGCCACTCTAACAACATAATCATTTTTCTTACTATTCATTTCATCAAGCACTTCTTTCTGAGCTTTAAGTACTTGTTCTACTTGAGTGGTAACCATAGAAGCATGTTTGCTAACAAGTTTAAGTTCACCTCTAATATTAGCCATATAATCACTCAAGCGTTTAATCATAAAGGTATTTTGTTTTAATTGTCTACCAAAATAAGCATTAAAGTCATCTTGCTTAAACATAAAGTTATCAAACTCATCCAAGCACTGACTAGCAATTTTAGTAGGAGGTACTCCAGCTTTATCATATGTATAGAGAGAATTTACCTTTACTACCTGTGTCGGGATATCGGGATCAGGAGGTTCTTCAGTGAATAAAGAATTGAGATCATACACATCTTCAACAGGTGGTAAATTAAGACCATATATTTCTTCAATAGGAGGTAAATTCTTAAGATCTTTAGCTTTAATACCTTTTTCTTTCATAGATTTCTTTGCCTCTTGCATATCTTCGGGACTGAGAAATAGAACACCTCTCTTCTTCAGAGTTGGTTTAGGAATAGGCTCGAGAATTGGCTCAGAGCTGGCTCGGGAGTTGGCTCAGGAGGTGCCCAATTATTTTCATTTGTCAACATATTATTCAATAAAATTTCAGCTTCATACGGTGTTCTTTCCCTGAAAAGAGAACCAGCACAACTATCCAGGTAATCTTTGGAAGCATCGTTAGTCCATTATAAAAGATATCAAGTATTTCAGGTTTCTTAAGAGGATGATCAGGCAAAGCATTAAGTAACTTAAGAAGCCTCCCCCAAGCTTGTGGGAGACTCTCTTCTTAAATTTTCACAAAATTATATATATCCCTCAAAGCAGCTTGTTTCTTATGAGCAGGGAAATATTTAGCAGAGAAGTAATAAATCATATCCCGGGGACTACGCACACAACCAGGATCAAGAGAATTAAACCATATCTTAGCATCACCCTTTAATGAGAATGGAAATATTTTGAGTATATAAAAGTAGCGCGATCTCTCATCATTAGTAAACAGGGCAGCTATATCATTTAACTTAGTAAGATGTGCCACAACAGATTCAGATTCATAGCCATAAAAAGGATCAGATTCAACCAAAGTAATTAGATCAGGATCAACAGAGAATTCATAATCCTTATCAGGAACACAGATAGGTGAAGTAGCAAAAGCAGGGTCAGGTCTCATCCTATCTCTAAGAGATTCTTTACTCCATTTAACTAGCAGCCTCTTAAGTTCATATCTATCCTGGCAAGCAAACATAGCTGCAGAAGATTCCGCATCAAAAAGATAACCCTCAGGAATAGCAGGCATATTTTCATCATCACTTTCATCATTGTATTCAGTTTCAATAATTTCTCTTTCTCTAGACCTAGAAATTTGTTCATCTAGAAATTCACCAAGGGGCACAGAGTATCAAGTATAGAAGTAGTTTCATCATAAGTATCATGCATAGCAGAAGTGGCATCATCAATAACATGCGACATATCGGAACGAATAGCAGAAGCAGGTTTAGGTGTCGCTAGTTTACTCATAACAGAAGGTGAATCAAGTGCAGAGCTAGATGGCAGTTCCTTACCTCCCCTCGTAGTTGAGGGATAAATTGTTGTCTTAGCGTCTTTCAAGTTCTTCATGATGTCCAGCAGATATAAATCCGAACCGACTCAAAGAATAGAGCTATGCTCCCCGGCAACGGCGCCAGAAAAATGTCTTGATAACCCACAAGTATAGGGGATCGCAATAGTTTTCGAGGGTAGAGTATTCAACCCAAATTTATTGATTCGACACAAGGGGAGCCAAAGAATATTCTCAAGTATTAGCAGCTGAGTTGTCAATTCAACCAGACCTGGAAACTTAGTATCTGCAGCAAAGTGTTTAGTAGCAAAGTGATATGATAGGGGTGGTAACGGTAACAAAAGTAAAGACAACAAAAGTAATATTTTTGGTATTTTGTAGTGATTGTAACAGTAGCAGCGGGAAAGTAAATAAGCGAGAACCAGTATATGGAAAACTCGTAGGCACCGGATCAGTGATGGATAATTATGCCGGATGTGGTTCGTCATGTAACAGTCATAACATAGGGTGACACAGAACTAGCTCCAATTCATCAATATAATGTAGGCATGTATTCCGAATATAGTCATACGTGCTTATGGAAAAGAACTTGCATGACATCTTTTGTCCTACCCTCCGGTGGCAGCGGGGTCCTATTGGAAACTAAGGGATATTAAGGCCTCCTTTTAATAGAGAACCGGAACAAAGCATTAGCACATAGTGAATACATGAACTCCTCAAACTATGGTCATCACCGGGAGTGGTCCCGATTATTATCACTTCGGGGTTGCCGGATCATAACACATAATAGGTGACTATGGACTTGCAAGATAGGATCAAGAACACACATATATTCATGAAAACATAATAGGTTCAGATATGAAATCATGGCACTTGGGCCCTAGTGACAAGCATTAAGCATAGCAAAGTCATAGCAACATCAATCTCAGAACATAGTGGATACTAGGGATCAGACCCTAACAAAGCTAACTTGAATACATGATAAATCTCATCCAACCCATCACCGTCCAGCAAGCCTACGATGGAATTACTCACGCACGGTGGTGAGCATCATGAAATTGGTGATGGAGGATGGTTGATGATGACGATGGTGACGAATCCCCCTCTCCGGAGCCCCGAACGGACTCCAGACCAGCCCTCCCGAGAGAGATTAGGGCTTGGCGGCGGCTCCGTATCGTAAAACGCGATGATTTCTTCTCTCTGATTTTTTTCTCCTCGAAAGCCAATATATGGAGTTGGAGTTGGCATCGGAGGGTCTCGTGGGGCCCACGAGGTAGGGGGCGCGCCAGAGGGGGGCGCCCCACCTCGTGAACAGGTGTGGGCCCCTGGTCTTCATCTTTGGCGAGGATTTTTATTATTTTTATAAGACATCCGTGGAGTTTCAGGTCATTCCGAGACTTTTGTTTTCTCACATAAAACAACACCATGGCAATTCTCTTTGAAAACAACGTCCATCCGGGTTAGTTCCATTCAAATCATACAAGTTAGAGTCCAAAACAAGGGAAAAAGTGTTTGGAAAAGTAGATACGATGGAGACGTATCAGTTGCCTCCAAGGAGGCTCGCCGCCGTGACAAGAGGATCATGAAGGTCTTTGGTGAGGAAGAGTCCAGCGGGTCAGAGAGGCACATCACCCCGGAGGCCGAATGGATGGATAAGCAAGGCTACAAGTGGACTGATTTTGAGGAGGACATCGAGGAGATCGTCCCCCCCGCCGAGTCTGAGGAGGAGCGTTGGAATGATTTCTCTGCTTGAGCCACCCCTTTTGTGTAGGTGTCCTCTCTGCCTTTTTGGCGTCTCAATGCCAAAGGGGGAGAGAGTGTAGGGATTTGCGTGCTTGCGAGTCGTGTGTCGTGTTAGGTGTGTTTGCTTTCTCGTTTGAACCTCGTTTGCTTTGGTTTGGTTTGCGCCTTTGATACTTATCCTTCATATGGTGTAAGACATATGCACTCTATCCTATCTTAGTAAGCTTATGACATATTGTGCTACTTATGTTATGCTCTTGTCTAATGTTAGCCTTACTATTGCATGATATGCCTTGTCTCTAAAATATAGGGGGAGTGTTGATCCTAGTTTGTGTGTTGTGCAGTCCAACAACCATCTAGACTGCACACATCTAGGGGGAGCCCGTCTATATTTTAGAGAGGCGGGGTTTGCGTTTGCTCAACATTATTTCCCTTTGTGCAAATCCCGTATTGTCATCAGTCCACCAAAAAGGGGGAGATTGTAAGGGCATATTTATCCCTAAGGTGTTTTGGTGATTGATGACAATGCTTTTGCGGACTAATCATGTGCCTTGAGTTTCTCAGACGTTTCATCGCTAGGCACAAGACGGTTTGGTGCCCCTCGAAGACTATTGAAGACGACGTTTTTCTACGTTTCTTTTTGGTGGATTTGAGTCGTAGAAAAGCCGTACTATTAAGAGGGGGTCCGCGTCGGAAAGGTTCGGGTGGAATCATCACGTACACGTTTTCTTCCTTGTCTCCACCTTTCCCCTGCACTTTGGAGCATCCTCTGTTTATCCTCTATGCAATTATCCTGGCTGCTGATGTTGGGCTTGCGGTAGTACTGCTCCCTGGAGCGGTAGTACCGCAGGCACCTGCAGCAGTACCGTAGTTCGGCGTGGTAGTACCGCAGGAGCCCATGGTAGTACCGCTCCTATGGAGCCGTAGTACCGTGGCCCCCATGCCAAGTGCAGCTGCATCGCAGTAGTAGGGGCGGATGTAATTTTTTACATCCGCGCCTCGCGGTAGTACCGCACCTTGTGCGCGGTAGTACCGCTCCTCCAGCAGTAGTACCATGTCGGATTTTTGCATCGATTGTTTTTCAGCGGAAGTAGGCACGAATGTATTTTTATTCATCCGCGCCCTTCCCAGACTAGGACTTTCCTGCCTTGCGGTAGTACCGCAAGGGGGAGCGGTAGTACGTCGCTTGCGGAAGTACCGCTCTCAGCCTCCGGGCTTCGGGCTTGTTCTAGGTCCTGCCGTTGCAGCGGTAGTACCACGGTCCCTCACGGTAGTACCGCATGGCCTTGCGGTAGTACCGCTTGTCAGGGGCGGTAGTACCGCATGTCGCGGGCTGGTTAGGTGGATAACGGTTGGATTTTGTCCACAGCTATAAAAGGGGTGTCTTCTTCCTCTAGTTGACCACCTCTTCCACCCCTAAGCTCCATTGTTGCTCTAAGCTCCATTTTCGCCCGATCTCACTCCCTAGCCAATCAAACTGGTTGATTTGCTCGGGAGTGGTTGAGAAGGCCCCGATCTACACTTCCACCAAGAGAAATTTGATTCCCCCACTAATCCCTTGCGGATCTTGTTACTCTTAGGTGTTTGAGCACCCTAGACAGTTGAGGTCACCGCGGAGCCATAGTCATTGTGGTGAAGCTTCGTGGTGTCGTTGGGAGCCTCCAATTAAGTTGTGGAGATTGCCCCAACCTTGTTTGTAATGGTTCGGTCGCCACCTCCAAGGGCACCAATAGTGGAATCACGGCATCTTGCATTGTGTGAGGGCGTGAGGAGAATACGGTGGCCCTAGTGGCTTCTTGGGGAGCATTGTGCCTCCACGCCGCTCCAACGGAGACGTACTTCCCCTCAAAGGGAAGGAACTTCGGTAACACATCCTCGTCTTCACCGGCTCCACTCTTGGTTATCTCGTGCCTTTACTTGTGCAAGCTTATTTGTGTTATATCTCTTGCTTGCGTGCGTGCTTATTGTTGTTGCATCATATAGGTTGCTCAACTAGTTGCATATCTAGACAACCTACTTTGATAGAAAGTTTAAATTGGTAAAGAAAAGCTAAAAATTGTTAGTTGCCTATTCACCCCCCCTCTAGTCAACTATATCGACCCTTTCAATACTATCTTCCATCCTGATCTTTACTACCTAGCTGCTATTAGTCTTCGTGCTTTCACTTTATTGCATACTTGACTATGGCCTTCTTAGGGTAGTCTACCTTCTGCTGCATATCAATAGGTTCATTTCTATTGTTTGTCTTCAAAACTCTCATGTTTTTAAGACATTCATAAAAATCGCCTATTCACCCCCCTCTAGTCGATAACTAGCACTTTCACAGATCACGGCGCGAGCAAGTCTCCGGCACCACATCATCCACTAAGCATGAGGAGCCCAACAAGTCCTCGGCGACCTCTCGCTCCCAATCATGCGGTGGAATCCCCTCCAGGACGAGTGATGTCACTTGAAGCTACATCGGTTTTTCCCCAAAGAGGATGGGATGATGCAGCACAACGGCGGTAGGTATTTCTCTCAGATGTGAAACCAAGGTTATCGAACCAGTAGGAGAACCAAGCAACACAACGTAAACAACACCTGCACTCAAATAACAACTACTTGCAACCCGACGTGTAAAAGGGGTTGTCAATCCCTTTCGGGTAGCGGTGCCTCGAGATAGGCAAAAGGACGTGAATAAATTTGTAGCAAATTGATAGATCGAATGCCAAATAAAATAAATACAAATAAATTGCAGCATGGTATTTTTGTATTTTTAGATTAATAGATCTGAAAATAAATGCAAGAGAAAATAGATTGCAAAGGCAAATAATTAGGTTTCACTAGTGGCTTCTCCCGAGAAAAATAGCAAACGGTGGGTGAACAAATTACTGTTGGGCAATTGATATAACTTCAAATACTCATGACGATATGCAGGCAATGATCATTACATAGGCATCACGTCCAAGATTAGTAGACCAACTCCTGCCTGCATCTACTACTATTACTCCACACATCGACCGCTATCCAGCATGCATCTAGTGTATTAAGTTCATGGAGAAACGGAGTAATGCAATAAGAACAATGACATGATGTAGACAAGATATATCTATGTAGAGATAGACCCCATCGTTTTATCCTTAGTAGCAACGATACATACGTGTCGGTTCCCCTTCTGTCACTGGGATCAAGCACCGTAAGATCAAACCCACTACAAATCACCTCTTCCCATTGCAAGATAAATAGATCAAGTTGACCAAACAAAACCCAAATATCAGAGAAGAAATACGAGGCTATAAGAAATCATGCATAAAAGAGATCAAATAAACTCAAATACTTTCATGGATATAAAAAGATAGATCTGATCATAAACTCAAAGTTCATCGATCCCAACAAACACACTGTAAAAGAATTACATCATATGGATCTCCAAGAGACCATTGTATTGAGAATCCAGCAAGAGAGAGAGAGAGAGAGAGAGAGAGGAAGCCATCTAGCTACAAACTACGGACCTGAAGGTCTACAAAGAACTACTCATGCATCATCGGAGAGGCACCAATGGAGGTGGTGAACCCCATCCGAGATGGTCTCTAGATTGGATCTGGTGGTTCTGGACTCTGCAGCAGCTGGATGAATATTTCATCAACTCCCCTAGGGTTCTGGAAATACTGGGGTATTTATAGAGCAAACAGGCGGTCCGGGGGGCACCCGAGGTGGGCACAACCCACCAGGGCGCGCCTGGGCCTCCTGGCGTGCCCTGGTGGGTTGTGCCCTCCTCGAGACACCCCCAGGCGCAGCCAGGGCCCATTATGTTCCTTCTGGTCCAAAAAAATCTCCGTAAAGTTTTGTTGCGTTTGGAATCCATCTGATATTGATTTCCTGCGATGTAAAAAACATGCAGAAAATAGCAACTGGCACTTGGCACTATGTCAATAGGTTAGTACCAAAAAATGATATAAAATGACTATAAAATGATTATAAAACATCCAAGATTGATAATATAACAGCATGGAACAATAAAAAATTATAGATATGTTGGAGACGTATCAACGAGCGAGACTTTGAAGTTGAGGATGGAGTGAACAACTTGGGCTTGCCGATTCCATTGACGGAAGTAGAGCCGCATGCCCTGGAACTCGATGAATGGCTGAGCCGCCACTAGGTTGCGGTGCTCCTGCCGCGCGAAGACGACCAGAAAGTCCTCCGACCGGTAGCAGTGGACGGAGAGCCACTCTGGCTCGATGCCGACCACCGCTCCAAGCGCCTGCACCACAAACTCAGGGGAGATGGCATGTTGCGCCCCTCCCGAGTAGGCCACCATGGCGAACTGGAGCCTCCGCTCCAAGTCCCCCATGCTCTGCGAGCGACGGACGACGCAGAGCTCACTCGCGTTGAACTGCTCAGGTCCCGGAGATTCAAGACGAGGAGCGAAGAGGCGTGGCCAGATCGCGGGCGAGGCAAGCGTGGATGGCGGGGGAGGCGGGAGGACTCAGACCGCGGCACCGGGGGGGGGGGGGGGTGGCTGGTCCTTGCGCTCCACTTTTGCCGCCACAGATCGCCTGAGGTCCTCCTCCGGCGAAGGGCTCCGAGGTGTCTTGCATTCCTTGGACTCGTGGCCGGGGAGTGATGACCCACAAGTATAGGGGGTCAATTGTAGCTCTTTTTGATAAGTAAGAGTGTCGAACCCAACGAGGAGCAGAAGGAAATGACAAGTAGTTTCCAGTAAGGTAATGTCTGCAAGTGCTGAAATTGTAAGTAGCGAGTAGTTTGATAGCAAGATAATTTGTAACGAGCAAGTAACAATAATAGTAACAAAAGTGCAGCAAGGTAGCCCAATCCTTTTGAGGCAAACGACAGGCCAAAACGGTTTCTTATGATGAGCAAAGCGTTCTTGAGGATACACGGGAATTTCATCTAGTCACTTTCATCATGTTGGTTTGATTTGTGTTCGTTACTTTGATAATTTGATATGTGGGTGAACCAGTGCTTAGGTGTTTTTCTTACTTGAACAAACCTCTTACTTATGATTAACCCTCCCGCAAGCATCCGCAACTACGAGAAAAGTATTAAGAATAAATTCTAACCATAGCATTAAACTTTTGGATCCAATCGGTCCCTTACGAAATAGCGCATAAACTGGGTTTTAAGCTTCTGTCACTCTCGCAACCCATCATCTAATTGCTACTCCACAATGCATTCCCTTAGGCCCAAATATGGTGAAGTGCCATGTAGTCGACGTTCACATGACACCACTAAGGGAATA
Organism: Aegilops longissima; assembly: GCA_021605205.1. Classification (NCBI taxonomy): domain Eukaryota; kingdom Viridiplantae; phylum Streptophyta; class Magnoliopsida; order Poales; family Poaceae; genus Aegilops; species Aegilops longissima. The sequence goes on along the minus strand of CM038681.1, from coordinate 581,104,425 downwards.
ACAACATACATACTATCAAAATATCGAACACATATCAAGTTCACATGATCAGTTGCAACATGATTTCTCAGGTGACCTCAAGAACAAAAGTAACTACTCACAAATGAAGAACATGCTCATGATCAGAGGGGTATTAAATAGCATAATGGATCTGTGTTGGGGAACGTAGTAATTTCAAAAAATTTCCTACGATCACGCAAGATCATGGTGATGCATAGCAACGAGATGAGAGTGTTGTCTCACGCCCTCGTGAGACCAGCAACGGAAGCGTTGACGCAACGTAGAGGAAGTAGTCGTACTTCTTCCCGATCCAACCGATCCAAGTACCGAGCGTCACGGCACCTCCGAGTTCTGCACACGTTCAGCTCGATGGCGTCCCTCGAACTCCGATCCAGCCGAGTGTTGAGGGAGAGTTTCGTCAAGACGACGGCGTGATGACGATGATGATGTTCCACGGCGCGGGGCTTCGCCTAAGCTCCATAACGGTATATTCGAGGTGTAGTTTGGTGGAAGGGGCACCGCACACGGCTAAGGAACGATCTCAATGATCAACTTGTGTGTCATGGGGTGCCCCCTGCCCTGTATATAAAGGAGGGAAGGGAGGGGCTGGCGGCCAAGGAGAGGTGCGCCAGGTGTCCTACTCCTACTAGGAGTAGGATTCCCCCAAATCCTAGTCCAACTAGGTTTCCCAAGTGGGAAGGGAGAGAGAGAGGCGCCCCTTCTCCTAGTCCTAATAGGACTAGGGAAGGGGAAGGTGCGCCAGCACTATGGCCCCTTTCTCTTTCCCACTAAGGCCCATCAAGGCCCATTGACCCCGGGAGGTTCGGTAACCCCGGTACTCGGTAAAATTCCCAATTTCACCCGGAGTGATTCCGAGTCAAACATAGGCTTCCAATATATCAATCTTTATGTCTCGACCATTTCGAGACTCCTCGTCATGTCCGTGATCTCATCCGGGACTCGAACAACCTTGGTACATCAATATCATATAAACTCATAATAACCATCATCGAAGCGTTAAGCGTGCGGACCCTACGGGTTCGAGAACTATGTAGACATGACCGAGACACCTCTCGGTCAATAACCAATAGCGGGACCTGGATGCCCATATTGGCTCCTACATATTCTACGAAGATCTTTATCGGTCGAGACCGCATAACAACATCGTTGTTCCCTTTGTCATCGGTATGTTACTTGCCCGAGATTCGATCGTCGGTATCCAATACCTAGTTCAATCTCGTTCTTGGCAAGTCTCTTTTCTCGTTCCGTAATACATCATCTCACAACTAACACATTTAGTTGCAATGCTTGCAAGGCTTATGTGATGTGCATTACCGAGAGGGCCAGAGATACCTCTCCGACAATCGGAGTGACAAATCCTAATCTCAAATATGCCAACCCAACATGTACCTTCGGAGACACCTGTAATGTACCTTTATAATCACCCGATTCACGTTGTGACGTTTGGTAGCACCCAAAGTGTTCCTCGGCAAACGGAGTTGCATAATCTCATAGTCATAGGAACATGTATAAGTCATGAAGAAAAGCACTAGCAACAAACTATACGATCAGGTGCTATGCTAATGGAATGGGTCATGTCAATCAGATCATTCAACCAATGATGTGATCCCGTTAATCAAATAACAACTCCTTGTTCATGGTTAGGAAACATAACCATCTTTGATTAACGAGCTAGTCAAGTAGAGGCATACTAGTGACACTCTGTAGGTTTATGTATTCACACATGTATTATGTTTCCGGTTAATACAATTCTAGCATGAATAATAAACATTTATCATGATATAAGGAAATAAATAATAACATTATTATTGCCTCTAGGGCATATTTCCTTCAGTCTCCCACTTGCACTAGAGTCAATAATCTAGTTCACATCGCCATGTGATTTAACATCAATAGTTCACATCTATATGTGGTTAACACCCATAGTTCACATCGACATGTGACCAACACCCAAAGGGTTTACTAGAGTCAGTAATCTAGTTCACATCGCTATGTGATTAACACCCAAAGAGTACTAAGGTGTGATCATGTTTTGCTTGTGAGATAATTTTAGTCAACAGGTCTGTCACATTCAGAGCCGTAAGTATTTTGCAAATTTCTATGTCTACAATGCTCGCACGGAGCTACTCTAGCTAATTGCTCCCACTTTCAATATGTATCTAGATTGAGACTCGAGTCATCTAGATTAGTGTTAAAACTTGCATCGACGTAACCTTTTACGACGAACCTTTTCCACTTCCATAATCGAGAAACATATCCTTATTCTACTAAGGATAATTTTGACCGCTGTCCATTGATCTACTCCTAGATCTCTATTGCACTCCTTGCCAATCTTAGTGGTAGGGTATGCAATAGATCTGGTACCTGACATGACATACTTTATAGAACCTATGGCTGATGCATAGGGAATGACTTTCATTCTCTTTCTATCTTCTGCCGTGGTCGGGTTTTGAGTCATACTCAATCTCACACCTTGTAACACAGGCAAGAACTCTTTCTTTGACTGTTCCATTTTGAACTACTTCAAAATCTTGTCAAGGTATGTATTCATTGAAAAACTTATCAAGCGTCTTTGATCTATCTCTATAGATCTTGATGCTCAATATGTAAGCAGCTTCACCGAGGTCTTTCTTTGAAAAACTCCTTTCAAATACTCCTTTATGCTTTGCAGAATAATTCTATATTATTTCGATCAACAATATGTCATTCACATATACTTATCGAAATCTTTGTAGTGCTCCCACTCACTTTCTTGTAAATACTGAGCTTCTCCAAAAGTCTGTAAAAACCATATGCTTTGATCAAATCATCAAGCATATATTCCAACTCTGAGATGCTTGCACCAGTCCATAGATGGATCGCTGGAGCTTGCACATTTTGTTAGCTCCTTTAGGATTGACAAAACCTTCTGGTTGCATCATATACAACTCTTCTTTAATAAATCCATTAAAGAATGTAGTTTTGACATCCATTTGCCAGATTTCATAAAATGTGGCAATTGCTAACATGATTCGGACAGACTTAAGCATCGCTACAGTTTGAGAAAATCTTACTGTAGTCAACACCTTGAACTTGTCAAAAAACCTTTTTGCGACAAGTCGAGCTTTGTAGATAGTAACACTACTATCAACATCTGTCTTCCTCTTGAAAATCCATTTATCTACATGGCTTGCTGATCATCGAGCAAGTCAATCAAAGTCCATACTTTGTTCTCATACATGGATCCTATCTCAGATTTCATGGTCTCAAGCCATTTCGCGGAATCTGGGCTCATCATCGCTTCCTCATAGTTCGTAGGTTCATCATGGTCTAGTAACATGACTTTTATAATAGGATTACCGTACCACTCTGGTGCGGATCTTATTCTGGAAGACCTACGAGGTTTGGTAGCAACTTGATCTGAAGTTTCATGATCATCATCATTTAACTTCCTCACTAATTGGTGTAGGAATCACTGGAACTGATTTCTGTGATGACCAACTTTCCAATAAGGGAGAAGGTACAATTACCTCATCAAGTTCTACTTTCCTCCCACTCACTTCTTTCGAGAGAAACTTCTTCTCTAGAAAAGATCCATCTTAGCAAAAACTTGCCTTCGGATCTGTGATAGAAGGTGTACCCAACATTTTCTTTTGGGTATTCTATGAAGACGCACTTCTCCGATTTGGGTTCGAGCTTATCGGTGAAAACCTTTTCACATAAGCATCACAACTCAAACTTTAAGAAACGACAGCTTAGGTTTATTGCTAAACCATAGTTCATACGGTGTCATCTCAACGGATTTAGATGGTTGCCCTATTAAGCGTGAATGCAGCTGTCTCTAATGCATAACCCCAAAACGATAGTGGTAAATCGGTAAGATACATCATAGATCGCACTATATCATAATAAAATACGGTTCTGACGTTCGGACACACCATAACGTTGTGGTGTTCCGGTGGCGTGAGCTGTGAAACTATTCCACATTGTTTTCATTGAAGACCAAACTCGTAACTCAAATATTCATCTCCACGATCAGATCGCGAAACTTTATTTTCTTGTTACGATGATTTTCCACTTCACTCTGAAATTCTTTGAACCTTTCAACTATTTCAGACTTATGTTTCATCAAGTAGATATACCCATATCTGCTCAAATCATCTTGTGAAGGTCAGAAAATAACGATACTTGCCACGAGCATCAACACTCATTGGATCGCATACATCGGTATGTATTATTCCCAATAAGTCAGTAGCTTGTTCCATTGTTCGGAGAACGGAGTTTTAGTCATCTTGCCCAAAAGGCACGGTTCGCAAGCATCAAATGATTCATAATCAAGTGATTCCAAAAGTCCATCGAGCATGGAGTTTTCTTCATCGCTTTACACCAATATGACCTAAGCGGCAAAGTGCCACAAATAAGTTGCACTATCATTATTAACTTTGCATCTTTTGGTTTCAATATTATGAATATGTGTATCACTATGATCGAGATCCAATGAACCATTTTCATTGGGTGTGTAACCATATAAGGTTTTATTCATGTAAGCAGAACAACAATTTATTCTCTTACTTAAATGAATAACCGTATTGCAATAAACATGATCAAATCATATTTATGCTCAACACCAAATAACACTTATTTAGGTTCCACACTAATCCCGAAAGTATAGGAGTGTGCGATGATGATCATATCAATCTTGGAACTACTTCCAACACTCATCGTCACTTCCCTTCAACTAGTCTCTGTTTATTCTCAGTAACTCCTGTTTGAGTTACTAATCTTAGCAACCGAACAGTATCAAATACTCAGGGGCCACTATAAACACTAGTAAGGCACACATCAATAACCTGTATATCAAATATAACCTTGTTCACTTTGCCATCCTTCTTATCCACCAAATATTCAGGGGTAGTTCGCTCAAAGTGACCAGTTCCATTGCAGCAAAAGTACTCGGTCTCGGGCTTAGGTCTAGACTTGGGCTTCTTCACTCGAGCAGCAACTTGCTTGCCGTTCCTTTTGAAGTTCCCTTCTTCCCTTTGCCATTTTCCTTGAGACTAGTGGTCTTGTCAACCATCAACACTTGATGTTTTTCTTGATTTCTACCTTCGCCGATTTTAGCATCGCGAAGAGCTCGAGAATCTTTTTCGTCATCCCTTGCATACTATAGTTCATCACGAAGTTCTACTAACTTAGTGATGGTGACTAGAGAATTCTGTCAATCACTATCTTTATCCGGAAGATTAACTCCCACTTGATTCAAGCGATTGAAGTACTCGGACAATCTGAGCACATGCTCACTAGTTGAGCGATTCTCCTCCATCTTTTAGCTATAGAACTTGTTGGAGACTTCATATCTCTCAACTCGGTATTTGCTTGAAATATTAACTTCAATTCTGGAACATCTCATATGGTCCATGACGTTCAAAACGTCTTTGAAGTCCCGATTCTAAGCCGTTAAGCATGGTGCACTAAACTATCAAGTAGTCATCATATTGAGCTGGCCAAGCGTTCATAACGTCTCAGATCTGCTCATATTGAGCTAGCCAAACGTTCATAACGCCTCGCATCTGCTCCTGCAATAGGTCTGTCACCTAGCGGTGCATTAAGGACATAATTCTTCTGCGCAGCAATGAGGATAAACCTCAGATCACGGATCCAATCCGCATCATTGCTACTAACATTTTTCAATACAATTTTCTCTAGGAACACATATGAAAACATAGGGAAGCAACAACGCGAGCTATTGATCTACAACATAATTTGCAAAATACTACCAGGACTAAGTTCATGATAAATTAAAGTTCAATTAATCATATTACTTAAGAACTCCCACTTAGATAGACATCTCCCTAGTCATCTAAGTGATTACGTGATCCAAATCAACTAAACCATGTCCGATCATCACGTGAAATGGAGTAGTTTCAATGGTGAACATCACTATGTTGATCATATCTACTATATGATTCACGCTCGACCTTTCGGTCTCCGTGTTCCGAGGTCATATCTTATATGCATAGCTCGTCAAGTATAACCTGAGTATTCGCGTGCGCAACTGTTTTGCACCGTTGTATTTGAGCGTAGAGCCTATCACACCCGATCATCACGTGGTGTCTCAAAGACGAAGAACTTTCGCAACGGTGCATACTCGGGAGAACACTTCTTGATAATTTTAGTGAGAGATCATCTTATAATGCTACCGTCAATCAAAGCAAGATAAGATGCATAAAGGATAAACATCACATGCAATCAATATAAGTGATATGATATGGTCATCATCATCTTGTGCTTGTGATCTCCATCGCCAAGCACCGTCATGATCACCATCGTCACCGGGCGCGACACCTTGATCTCCATCGTAGCATCGTTGTCGTCTCGCCAACTATTGCTTCTCGACTATCGCTACTGCTTAGTGATAAAGTAAAGCAATTACATGGCGTTGCATTTCATACAATAAGCGACAACCATATGGCTCCTGCCGATTGCCGATAACTTCGGTTACAAAACATGATCATCTCATACAATAAAATATAGCATCACGTCTTGACCATATCACATCACAACATGCCCTGCAAAAACAAGTTAGGCGTCCTCTACTTTGTTGTTGCAAGTTTTACGTGGCTGCTACGGGCTGAGCAAGAACCGTTCTTACCTCGCATCAAAACCACAACGATACTTCGTCAAATAGACTCCGTTTAACCTTCTCAAGGACGGGCGAGCCACACTCGATTCAACTAAAGTGAGAGAGCAGACACCGCCGGTCACCTTTAAGCAACGAGTGCTCAAGCGGTGAAACCAGTCTCGCGTAAGCGTCACGCGTAATGTCGGTCCGGCCGCTTCATCTCACAATACCGCTGAACCAAAGTATGACATGCTGGTAGGCAGTATGACTTGTATCGTCCACAACTCACTTGTGTTCTACTCGTGCACATGACATCAACGCATAAAACCAGGCTCGGATGCCCTTTGTTGGGGAGCGTAGTAATTTCAAAAATTTCCTACGATCACGCAAGATCATGGTGATGCATAGCAACGAGATGAGAGTGTTGTCTCGTACCCTCGTGAGACCAGCAACGGAAGCGTTGGCGCTAGCGTAGAGGAAGTAGTCGTACTTCTTCCCGATCCAACCGATCCAAGTACCGAGCGACGGCACCTCCGAGTTCTGCACACGTTCAGCTCGATGGCGTCCCTCGAACTCCGATCCAGCCGAGTGTTGAGGAGAGTTTCAATCGACCGACGGCGTGATGCGATGATGATGTTCCACGGCGCGAGGCTTCGCCTAAGCTCCGCAACGGTATATTCGAGGTGTAGTTTGGTGGAAGGGGCACCGCACACGGCTAAGGAACGATCTCAATGATCAACTTGTGTGTCATGGGGTGCCCCTGCCCTGTATATAAAGGAGGGAAGGGAGGGCTGGCGGCCAAGGAGAGGTGCGCCAGGGTGTCCTACTCCTACTAGGAGTAGGATTCCCCCAAATCCTAGTCCAACTAGGTTTCCCCAAGTGGGAAGGAGAGAGAGAGGCGCCCCTTCTCCTAGTCCTAATAGGACTAGGGAAGGGGGAAGGTCTTGACCAGCACTATGGCCCCTTTTCTCTTTCCCACTAAGGCCCATCAAGGCCCATTGACCCCCAGGAGGTTCCGGTAACCCCGGTACTCGGTAAAATTCCCAATTTCACCCGGAGTGATTCCGAGTCAAACATAGGCTTCCAATATATCAATCTTTATGTCTCGACCATTTGAGACTCCTCGTCATGTCCGTGATCTCATCGGGACTCGAACAACCTTGGTACATCAATATCATATAAACTCATAATAACTGCATCATCGAAGCGTTAAGCGTGCGGACCCTACGGGTTCGAGAACTATGTAGACATGACCGAGACACCTCTCGGTCAATAACCAATAGCGGGACCTGGATGCCCATATTGGCTCCTACATATTCTCGAAGATCTTTATCGGTCGAGACCGCATAACAACATACGTTGTTCCCTTTGTCATCGGTATGTTACTTGCCCGAGATTCGATCGTCGGTATCCAATACCTAGTTCAATCTCGTTCTTGGCAAGTCTCTTTTCTCGTTCCGTAATACATCATCTCACAACTAACACATTTAGTTGCAATGCTTGCAAGGCTTATGTGATGTGCATTACCGAGAGGGCCCAGAGATACCTCTCCGACAATCGGAGTGACAAATCCTAATCTCGAAATATGCCAACCCAACATGTACCTTCGGAGACACCTGTAATGTACCTTTATAATCACCCGATTCGTTGTGACGTTTGGTAGCACCCAAAGTGTTCCTCGGGCAA